>JAPMOQ010027700.1:158898-214740 GCA_026543055.1 Argiope trifasciata | reverse complement strand
TTTCCCTATAATAATGTAAAAGAAAAATAAAAACACTCAACAAAATACTCCATTCTAGCCTAACGCTGCTCCAACCATTCTAACAAAAAAAACATTATGAAAATATTAAAAAAATAGAATTCAATGAACAAAATAAAAAAATATCAATTCACAATATTCAGTAATAAAGCACTTAACCTCAAAATTAAACTATTCCATCCAATTCAAAAAAGATTTTTAAAATTTTATGAAGACACTAGTTGCATCTTTGTTTTTCCTGTTTACTAAAAAGCTACAATAAAAATGTATTTCTTTCAGAAAAGCGTTTCTCGTATCTTTAAAATATTACGTGTGATATGACAACTGATAATTGATTAGAAATTAACAAGATACTTTCTACAACCACTAAAGATCCCAAAATAAGGAATCTGCCACTTTTGTGATGAATTTCATAAATGCTTTTTAAATGTTCACCATTCTAAATTTGTAACGAGACGATTGCCTCACGTATCATGCCGAAGTTGTTTTTAGATAGTATGTGTTTCCTTTTCTTTCATTTTTTAAATCGGGTATTTGTTGAACTGCCAACAAAGTAAAATATTTGATCTTCCCCTTTTCATTCAATCTTCACAGATCTTCAATTTAAACTCAGATATTGATAACGATATAATACCCTTTCTTTTCCTATTAGAATTGCGAGGAAGGATAATGCAAGTATAATTTCCAAAATATGACATTCTCAAATATTATACGTGTAGCCGCCTTTGGCAACCATCAGGTTTGCCAATATTAGTGCATGTTGAAATTTTGATAATTAAAAGTTTTTGCAACTCCTATTTTAATAGCTTCTTCAACAAAATATTTTAAGCTTCGAATTTCGATAGTTATAGTCCATGAGCAATTAAAACTTATGGGCACTAAAAAATATCTTTATAATTTTAAGTAATATCCCAAGAATCTTTCAACAAAATTTTCTCAGATTCATCTTGAACAGATTGATTAATTATCAATGTTTAGTTTTAAAGGCATCAAATACTAAGAAATTAAACAGAGTCTTTTGAAATAATCTGCCGAAAACATGTTAAGTCTAATGTCGTTACAGTGTGTGAAAACAATAAGCGATGCACACAAAACTATAATCGTATACGATAAATATATATCTAACATAAATACAAGTTTATTAAAGAAAACATATTTGACCTACAAACAATTTATTTATAGTGCGTACCTGAAATAAAACAAAAGAACTTATCAATTATTGAACGTATCTGCTGCAAATACCGTTGCAAGAATTCTCTACACTAATTGGGATAAAGCTATACAGATTAAAATTTTTTATTTTATTTTTTAAAACTTTTTTTTAATTGAAAGGTACTTCTGAATGAAGCTGAAATATCTATTTATAAACAATGTGTACTTTCAAATGCATCACAAATTTTGGAAATTGACAAGATCGTTTCAAATAATCATTATTAAACTGTTTAAGGCTTATATCGTTAGCCAGGGTAAAAACTGAAGTTTTATTCATTTAGAGGTCCTTAAATGAAAAGATATATCCGGCAGGAAATTTAAATTTAATTAAGTATTAAAATTATAATCAGAAATTCTAAAAAGGGCAACCAGGTGCTCATTCCTTACCTCCATGGAATTGATGTACTAAATTTAGCTGCTTTATGTTCAAACAATCTGGCTCGCAGAGCACAATACACACTCACACACACACATTGATCTTTATTTTAAGTAGAGATATATTATAGAGGATAATGAATCACGAGCTTGTATATAGGTAGGTATGTTTATCATAACATTCGACGTGTTATGATATATTCATTAAAACTTGAATTTCTGTTAATGAACAATCCTAAGGTGAATTACTTTGAAATGCTTTAGAAGTATTAGATAAGTCAAACTACTGACCTCCGACCCACCAAGAAGACACACAGAGAAACCACGTAAAACTGATTTTCCAGAAGGCGCAGCATCACCATTGGCGGGCACTGTTGTCGAGTCGTAATGGCCATCACCTGCCACGAAAGAAATAAGGCAATATTTCAAGTGCTAAAAATTTGACAATTTTGCAAGATAATTATCTATTGCCAATAAAAATTCAATTTTTAAAAAATAATATTTTTGAAATCACTGCGATATTTTGTGTGTATGTGTTTGCTTGCGTGTGTTGATGTAATACATTTTAAACAGATAAAAATATACAATTCAATAGAGCAGGGGACGATTGATAAAATAAGAGTCACGAAACGAACCATTTTGAAAGATGTTCAACAATATTAGCGATAAGAAAATTTAGTTTAGTTTTCAAAGTATGAAAGTAATGCTTTTGAAAACTCTTCTGAATGGTAAATATACTGCAATCAAAATATATATTTTAATGGTTATAGTAAGTTTTAAGAACTAAGAAAACTTTCATAGTAATAGTAATTTTTTGAAATTAGGATCCAACGTTTGAAACGTTTCATTAGGAATCTATACCCCTCATACATGATTTTGCGAAAAGAAGTTCCTGACCGTCTGTAAAAAAATAATACCCAGTATTGGATGCACCATTTGAAATGTTTTAAATAAAAAAATTCCTGCGAAAAATAAAGGCTGTGCGGAATTGCCATTAGTCAATACAAGACATTAGATTGAAACAAGAATTCCTTCGATTATCTAAAACATACTGCTTAAAATAAGGCCACCACCATTATCTATATGAAGTGTTGAGTAAACATGAAGACAAAATTTTGATAATTTAGGAATGGTCATTAAAAATATCGAAACAAATTGAAGCGAAAAAAGACTGAATTTGGTCGTTAAGTTGAAATAAGAATATTATGCAGTAGACATTTTTATAGGCTAAAAAATAGACCGTTAGTATTCATTTGATTAAATTTGGTAAATTATTAATCGTTGAACTAGTTTTCAATCAGCCTATTTTAAATGTCGATATAAAATCTCTTTCTTAGTAAGAAACAGTTTAAAAATTTGTAGGAATTTTGCAAAAATTATGAGAAATTTGCAATAAGTATCAGCGGAGTGTTGAATCGCAGTGTGCCATTGTCGATGCCTGTGGAGTGCGTCGATCCTGAACAGACTATTGAATCGCAACCTGAACTGATAGAACTTGAATTCGTAGTCTTGCGGTGATCAATCTATAGACCTGAACTGTGAGGTCTTGAAGAGGACCCCTGAGTGGAGGAGACTCGGAGAGAATACAGAAACAACGAAGATGTGTTGAATTGCTGTGTGGCGTATTTTGACGAAGCCTGTGTCGTAGGCCGTTGTGTTTTCGTAAGGACGTAGAAATCCCAAATTCAAAAATAGTCAAGTTGTGTGAAGTAGTGAGTCGGCACAGAAAGAAAGAAGAAACAGAGGAGTAGTTTCAGCCTTAATTGAGAAACACGTTAGCATATACAGAATACCAAAAATATTCCCTCTGCTGTTGAATCCTGTCTAGATGCTTTGTGTGCTGTGGACACTGTCATGCTGGACGGAGTTCCTGCGTGTGGACTGCTGTTGTTACTGTGAGCTACTTCTTGCTATCCTATGTTTTTGTCTTGTCTGTACATAGTTATTGTGCTATAAATATTTGTCGTTTTTGTACAGTCCTATCTCCATCCTGTAAATAAACGCCGTCTGTGTTTGGCCTTCTACTAAGGATTGATTATAATTTTCGTTTATCTTCCTGCACTTTACACTCAGCCACACAAATAAATGAACCCGACAGACTGAGAAGGATAGAAGGAAAATCGGTAACATTTTGATATCAGAAGCAAGATGGTGGTTACAATGTATGGCGCTGACGTGATCCTAAGCAAAAATGGCTGAATCGCGGAACAACAAATTAGAACAGCTTTTTGAACTCATGAAAGAAATGAAAGCGAGACAAGAGAAAATACTGGAAGAGAGTAGAGCTACACAAGAAAAAATGCTGGAAGTGAATCGAGCAACACAAAAGAAAATCTTCTAAAGAAATGAAAAACTGATAGTCGGACAAAAAGAAATGAAGACGGAATTAAAAAATAAATTTCGTCATGGAAGGAAATTTTAGACGCTATAGGTGATAAAATTGAAGTCGCCCAAGATATCACAAAAGGATAGGAAGTAAATTTCGAGAGCCAAGTGGATTAAATAAAGACCGAAGGTCGAATGTATGCCGGTGTCTTTGTCATCCGGAAGAGGAAATGCAGTTGAATACGGAGAGACAGGAACAGGGAGATTTTCAAGTAATTGCTGAGCTTAAACAGTCTTCTCCGAAGGATTTCCCTAGAGTGGAATCGGAAACTAATGTGCTTGGGGATGAACATAAACTCTGTCTGGAAGGGTAAGGTCATGGTGACCCACGCTCGATGTGTATAGATTCAAGAGTTGATGCGACCCTGTTCAAAATGAATTCATCCTAGAGGTTGAGGGATATTTTTTTCGAGCCTCTTGGTAGCTCCTTATAGAGTTCTACGGATTAAGACTACGTGCCTGGAATGGAATCAACTACTCTAGTTTTACTCGAATTCAGAACGGCACTAAAGGAAGATAGGCTATGCAGAATTAACCGAAATTCGTTTATGTTTCAAAGCCTAAATTGCAAGCGGAATTTTTTGAGATCACATCACTTAACATCAAGCCTCATGAGCGTTTTAAATAAATTTACGAACAAGAATGTAACAACTCGAACCTTCAGCTTACTATAATAAAAAATATTAATAATCCATTATGTGATTGTGTGCCACGAAGCAGTTAAGAAACTCATGTAAAAACCATTTGATGGCCTTTCTGTGTACTCACGAACACTGATAAAATCTTCTGAATTGAAAAGAACGGAAGAGAATCTGCGATCGGCGTTGATCGCTTGAAACAAACTTTCTTTGAAAGTTCTCACCAATCATATCGACACTTTTGCTACAGTTGTATCTACAATGCAGTCGGCACCTCATCCTCCTCCATCAAATCCTGAGGTCGTCGAGTGCACTTTGCTCCATATTAACTTCAACTGTTGCCAATTTAAATGAAAGGAATTGGGAACTTTCAAACTTAAAGCATCGGGATATAATAAATTTGGTTGCACCTGCAAATGTAAAAGTGTGTACAAAAACTGTCAGTGGAATTTCTGAAATAAAGTTGTTGTACCTATCTTTCCATGAAGGAAATAAAATTGTAATTTTTAAATTCTGTTTGACAAAAGGAGAAACGTCTGGTCTTGTTACATGTGTTAGTGACGAGCTATTTATGACAAAGATGCATGAAACTAGGCGTAACTTTTCTGCAAAAAAATTGGGTGAAGTGAATCAGTTAAGATATGTGCAATATCAAAAGAAGCTTTAAAATTCTAAAGAAAACTGTTAGGTATCAAGATGGTTTTACTTTTATCATAATAATGATTAAAACAATTAAGAAGTGACGAGAAAAATCCTATACTTATTTTTAAGTCTGATGGAGAGATCTTAGAAGACTATTCTTTTATATGTAAAAACGACTTACAACATGGACTAATGAATGATGCCCAAGTAACTGCTCAAATGTATGGGAGTGAATGAATCGTAACTGACTCAACACAAGGAACAAATCAATAAAAACTTGCCTTAAAATAATAACTGTACATGACATAAATCATGAATATTTGACAGTAGCTATAATAGTCTCTTCAGGAACCCAAACCTATTTTATTTTACTTTTCTTTAATAGATTTAAAAATGAATACCAAATTTAACAATTTAAGTTATGATGAACTAGGATGCAAATTCATTTTTAGATCCTTTTATATCCTTTTAGATACTAAAACTTTTCATCTGCTATGTATTTGCCTTATGAAAAGAAACATTAATCACAATATAAATTCGAAAATGAATTGTTATACTTTTATAGAAAAAGGAATAAGAGCAAATACAAACATGAAATTAAAATAGTGGCAGCACTACAAAAAGCCTGAAAAAAGTGGAGGAACTGCAATTAAAGGATTAGATAAAGTCATTGCAATTATTATGAATGCCACCACTATGACACTCTTGGTAATAATCATAACAATAGAAAGAGGTAAGCTGGCACAAAGAATGATTTCTCCAATCTTGGCGTCAAAAAAAGCCACTCTAAATATCGAGAGTTTGTTAAAAATGGCTGTGTAACCCATTTGTAATCTTTTACAGAAACAAACGCTACGGAATATTGCCTAATAAAATGCGACCAATGCAGTGAGTGCATACACTATGTCTTTCAACTGCATTGATTATTCTATGAAATTTGTAATTTATAATAGCATCCATTAAATTTGTGAACAATGAGAAATAAAGGAATGATAATTGCTTTAAATTACAGACAACATTTGAGACAAATTAATTAGGCATATAGATTCACACACACAAAAAGAACACGCAAAAACGCAATAATAGGTCTCTTCAAATCACAAAAATTGATAACTGGCATCGAGATGCAGACTACATTGAAGAGTATTTAATTAGGTATATAGATGCGCAAAAAAATTATTTCTGAAAAACGGGAACTATAGGACGATTCGATTCAGTGAAGACAAAAGTATAAGAAAAGGCGAATGATTCCGTTAGAGTCAGCAAAACTAGTATGGAATACATTGCATATGCTTCCAGCCGTAGACGACGAAAAATCTAGGACAGTAAATTTTCAGATTGCATCTCTTTCGATTAGTGGTTCGAATAAACAAAAGAAAATGCTAAACATATCAAAAGATCCACAAAACAATTAATTATATGTTAAAAAAGTACATTTATTGTAAAAAAGAAGAAATCATAGCAAAATCACTAATAATTTTTTTAACCAATTACTTTCTGATTGAGAACCCATGCAAATATCTAACATTTTTCTTTTTACTTTGTCCTTTCTTTTTTCGAGCAGTATCATAATATTTAAATTAAACGTCATTTTAAATTATATTCAGAATATTTGTCCTTGAAAGAGTTCAGTAGAATTTAAGGAAAATGTTATACTTCAGTATTAATGTGTTTTTTTCTTCAAGCTAGCATAGAAACAAAGTATTCTTATATTTTTATTTGAAATTCGTTGTTGTTGTATCGAATCCGAGGTTGTACAGCTGCTCTATACCACTTCCATGAAAACAAAACATCCCAAAACTACAGTGGATACCTCAGAAACTCAAATATATCAAAATGAAAATACTCAAGAATATGTTTGGGGGAGGTCTGATCCTACACACAGCAAGAAAAATAATGGAAAATCCCCCTTCAGTTTTGGAAATTAAGGAATTTGGTTTTTCCACTTTAAAAATGAGAGAGAAGTTTTACGTTTTCTAGAAATATCCAGACGGTGACACAAATCAGGTCTCTTACCGAAATACCAAAAGTGAACAGGTGAGACTGTCCAAAGAGACTCAACGCCATCTTTTGATTGAGGAGATTTCAAAATAAGTTAGCGTAGCATTACTCTGAAATATGTTAGCTAAGTCTGTCTTAGCCAATTTATCCGCTATCTCATTACCATTTAAACGAACATGTGAGGGGACCCAATGAAATTGTATTGTGTGCTTCATAGAAAGTATGGCAATAAGATATAATTATTCCTGATAATCTTAGCCCTCATATTCGTCCAACGAGAAAGGGGATATATAGACTCTTCGTTAAAATCCAATTTTCCCCGAAGACGATATCAGAGGACGTGTCAATATATTGAAGAAATATCACAGATTGCAAGAAGTTTGGACCAGAATTCAGAACAGTTATCATGATTCCTAATCAAAATATCGATAGCGTTTTAAGGATTTTTCTTGTGCTAACCACTACCAGAAACACCAACATTTTCTTTACTGCTATCAATGTACATTAAGATGGAATGCTCGGAATTGTCTCCAGAGACAATTCTAAAAAACTTTAAGTACTTCTGACTATTTGCTAACCTTGTCTAAGACATCAGAAAATGAAGTGGACCAGGGTCAAACATAAAATTCCAATAATGCTTTAAGGACTGGGGTTCCACTTCTCCATGAGGGAGACCCATTGGTTTTGTAAAGGAAAAATGACTTTGTTTCTTTAATAAGCCATGGAAGGAGATAAACAAAGGTTCTGTGCTGATCATTCTAGCTACAGAAAATGTTGTAATATTTTAAAAAACAGTGAAAAACAGTCTTCTTGTAGAAAGTAGTGATGTATCACTTTCGAATAGTGTTTATTTAAAGTTTTCATAAATTAAAAAACGACTGCATAATTAATTTAATTTAAATTTTCCTTTATTTAAGTTAAAGGAATGCAAAAGAAGTTAAAACACATCTTGACAGGAATTCAAGTTATTGAATGAAATCAAAAGAACAGATATTTGAATAAACAATAGAAAAGGCTTGAGTTCATTAAAGTAAGAAAGAATTTAATACTTATTAATTAATCGTGAACGATTTACGATTCGTTGATGATAATATGGTTTGTGTCTATACATAGCACAAACAGATGCTAGTTTTCTTTTCGTAAGTTAGAAGTGTGCTCATAGGTTGGCTCACATTTGTGTTACATTTTCGATAATAGAATAAAATTTTTCATGAAGTGATTGAGAGAATGTACTGCAAACGATATGAATATTTCCTGAAAGGAAAAAATATTTAAATTATTCTTTATCGCAAAAGGCGTTTAATCCACAATTAGTGCACATAATAATATTTAAATGACAAAAATTGCACCATTATATGACATTTAATCATTAAGTAATGTACCTATAATATGTAATTTAATGAATGAAATCGTCATAAGCTATTAAGAAGTTAATTCATTATTAAATCTTATTAATTTTTCTGCAATATGAAATTAATTTACATATTAATTTTTATTTCAATTTAATATTGATTTTTAAATTGTGCTTTAAATTTTTCACAAAGTCTACTGATAAATGTAAAAAATTACTGGTATAGAAAATTATAAATAAATTAATGATTTTAAAGTAACGTTTATTTGATAAACTGATGGAAACTAATCGCTTTCGTTTTCGGATACTATAAACAATAACTTGGATTCTATTATTTGCAAAAATAAATGTAGCACAGACATGGATTCATATAAATAGAAACGGAAACAAAGCAAGTAAAAATTTCTTAATTCTATCCTAATCTGAGCTTTTTTATATAATTTAGATAAATCGAGGATTCGGTCTTTGCATTCTTCCAATAACATAGGAGAAACAAGCAACATGTATGTAACAACAAAAATGACTAAAATCCAATTTGGCTTTCGCAGTAATCATTTATTTTCTTTGTGTAACAAAATCGAATTTACGAACAAAATCGATTCGTCCACCCAATCTATTATCATGTTAGGATTGAGCAGCTAATCTGCCTATGCTTTCAACAATGATATATGAATACGTGATTCTTCAGCATCTGATGATACACCGAAATTTTTTTTAAACTTTCAATACATTTAATTAAACAGCGGCGAAAGTGAGAACATAGTACCTTAACTAACATCCTTTTCCCTTCAATTACTCAAAAGATATGAGTAGCAATGCCATTAAAATCTCAAAAATGTAGAGGTTTGATTTTTTTAACTTAAAAATGTCCTATAGCTGTGCTAGAGCTTTGAACAATCATCAGATAATAGAAGCATAACTGAAAGAAAGGAAACGTCCATTCCCAGCAGCTTGCTGCAAGAGACTGATGCTTTTCTTAGGGAAAAATTATGATTAAATAATATTAATCCAATTAAATCATTCTTAATTTGAAAATCTTTACAAATCTATACGAATATTATAAATGTGAGTTTGAATGGATGGATGGATGCGAGTTTGAAAGTTTGAATGGATGGATATTTGTTACTTAATCACGCCAGAATGGAATTGGATGAAATTCAGCACAAACTTGGATTATAGTCAGGAATAGATTTCTTTATTGTAACTCAGAGATAACGGAAAAATTCAGATGAATGAAAATCTCCTTTTTTTATTCATTGTAATTTTTTCTTTTCGTACAACGAGAGAATAAAACGAGAGAAAATATAAACAAGAAACTAAAAAGAAAAGGAATGAATTGTATCCGAAAATTTATTTAAAAAAAAACTAAGAAATAATAATATGGATAATGATTTCATGTCATTAGAATCTTAAAATTCCAAATTTCAGAAATTATATATTTTTTACTAATAATGACAATGCTTTGGCAGCTAAAACATTAGAAAGTAAATTCCGGTTTCATCAATTCAAAGGAGTCTGTTACTGGTATTTAATACGAAAATGGATGTGTCATTGACGTTGGGGAAACATGGAATTTTGCCATTGTTCCAGTCGCAATTTTAGTGAATGAGGTTTATCCGAATGCTTTGAGATGTGGAGGAGTAGCAGTTCGATCTATATTCATAATTATGTGCACAGATAGAGACGGAGAACGCCTTTCAACACACACATTCATATTCATTTTTAATACAGTTTAGTCGGCAAATGCAACCAGTTATTCTGCCGATTATATTGATTATGTTTAATTTCAGATATATCTTTTAGATGTAGCTTAATATTCAGGATTCTTTCAAACTGTCTTATAATAACTACGTTCTATTGTGTCTTTCTTAATTAAGTTCTATTTATGAAGGATATGGACATTTTTTTATGTAGACAAGAGCTATGACGCCATAGCTGTATTAAAACATATAAATCTGGAGAATCCATTATCGATATTTTGAGGCATTCCAGCTTTCATTTTTTTTTTATTTATCTCATAAAATATGAGATATTAAACAAAGACTTTCATCTTCAACTTTTTACAATGGGGAAAAATGACTGAATCATATTCTTGATGGAATAATAAAAACTGTTGGCAATGGATATTAGAAAATAGGTAAAGATATATATTTTTAAAATGTTAAAATACAGCAAAAAATTCCCATGATCCTTTATTCAGTATCATTAAAAAGGCAATTTCTTCTGAAATTTCTGGAGCGATGCAATACTCTTTTTATGCGACAAGTTATTTCTAAAATACCCTGAATTTAAATTAATTTTCAGCCAATGAAAATATTAATTAAGAATTGAAATAAATTTAACCATTTTTTAATACTTTTTTTTATTTTAACTGTTTTTCTAATACCAATGTCGGATATTTTTTAGACTTGGTTTCAGAGGAGTTGTAACTTCAAAGACGTAAAAGACCCATTTGCAATTTTTCATGAGCATTTTTTTTTTTATTTGAAAAAAAAAATTTTTACATCATGAAAAAAAATTTAATTGAAGGCACTTCCATGAAATGGAATTGAAAGAGGCCCATTTGCGTTTATTTCCAAGACTTTGTTTCAGAGTTTACGTGAGGTGGCGCTGTTGATTGGAGGATATTTTTTAAACATGTTTTCAAACGAATTGGAATTTCAAAGAAGAAAGAGACCCATTTGAATTTTTTCTTGAGCATTTTTTTTATTTGAAAAAGAATATTGTACTTTAAAAAAAAAGATATAGAATAAGGCACTTCCATAAACTGGAATTGAAAGAGGCCCATTTGCGTTTATTTCAGAGGAGTGTTTTTTAAAATTAAAAGCATTCCTTAAGACATTTCAACTGATTTGTTGAAGTGGGACGCATTAGATCCTTTGGCTTTGCGCCACGGATGTAAGAAAAAAAATGTATTTTTATTTTTTTATGTAATTTATATATAATTGCGCCGCTCAGTAACGTATCCTCCCGTTATTGTTTTTACCAAGAATTGTTCGAACTGCAAATGCAACGTCTTTATCTTTTACTGTTATGCGCTGCTCAAAGGCCGCCAATCTTTGAGCTAAAACGAATACCTGCTTTATCAATTCCTCATTTTCGCCGCTGAGATCTGGAGCCTCCAACTCCGGCAGGTCTCTTTCTATATCGAAAGCAAGAAACGATTTGTCGCCAGAAATTGGGCCATCACTCTTCGGTACAATGCCTTGCTTATTTCCGGGGCGCCTGGGTCTCTCTGTGGAAGAAATAAGGAATTTTTATAAATATGGTACATTCTAAGATCATACAAAAAATGGTATTTTATAAAAGTGTTAAAAAATGAAAATGAAAAATATTGATTGGATTTCTTTTCTTTATTCATTGCAATGCATGTTTTTGCTGCAAATTGATCATGATTCAAACTTTTTGGGAATTTTTAGTATTTTATATACAAACTTGGCATTAGTTATTTTAAGTATATCTTAACCCCTTGCGTACCTTATAACATGGTACATGCATGTATAGGGCAAAACCGCATTGTAACTTCATGTGGATACATGGCTTTTTTTGGTGTACAACCGAAGTAACTGGCACAGAAAACATAAGGTAGATTTTCTTTTATTGGGATTATATAAAAACATTTTGGATTCCTTTTGTCTGCAGTTAACTGAAATATGGATACAGGAGGAGGGGTTGCAAAATATGTGTTACAAAAATATGAAAAAATAGGAAAATTACAAATCTTTGTGAAATTTCTCGAAATGTTCCTTGGAACAAAAAGCTTTTTTACATGAATTAAATGAGTGTATGGTCATTTTAGTATTTTTTTCAACATTGTAGCACACCCAACAGCGTTGTATCCCTTCCCCAGAAATATCCCCCCACAACAGCGTCGTATCAAGGTTAGTATCCCAGAAATCTGGGATTTGCGCTTGATCTAGAGAACGCCGTCTGGTACGCAAGGGGTTAAGATAAATTTCATTCAAAGCTGAAATTTAGAATAGTTGCTATTTTATATAAACGATTGAAAAAACAATTTCAAAGCCTATTTTGAATAGTATTTAATATGTATTTTTTTTAATCTCTGTTTCTAATAACTTATTGAAAGCAAACTGTCGTTCAATGAGATTTTTCAAAATGCAAGAATTCATTTTCTTAGAAAATAATGCTGCTGAATAATTGTTAACATATTTAGTTGGTAGTTCATTTATGAACGATAAATTTTGTCAAAAATTTGAAAAAACACTGAAAATTTTTATTTCTTTTTATTGAAAAAAAAGCTATCAAACTGCATGTATGTTGTCAAGACATAAGTTTTGGATTGTATTTATTAAAGGTAGTCTATTTTGAAATTTTTGGAACCAATTCTATGACTGCAATTCTTTTACGAACGCCAAAATTTCTTTAAGACATTTTTATCCAAAGTCGGACAAAATGTAATGTAATTCGTATATTTAACACAGACCATGAGCTTTAATTTTCAAATTCATAGCTTAGCGATTAAAAGCAAGTATGCGTTTTTACCTCCTCTATTCCAATGGTTAAAATTTTAATTTGATTCTTAGTGTAATTTTAGTAAAGCACGCTTTATTTCTTTACTAAGTCAATTCAGACTTTTAAAGATTTTATATACATAAATTAAACAGTTTGAGAGGATGATAACACAATCACAAATTTTGTTCGAAATATATTAAAAGAAGTCACATTTTTATAGAAGTTTCACAGATATATTTTTTTAAAGAATAGCATAAACTATTGCTACATTTTTTCCCTATCGAAACACTCGATAAATCATTTGTGTGGTTTGAAATATTTTCCCAAAAGGACGCTGTATTTTTTTTTAAACTGGTGGTTATGAGGTTCCTAAATTAGAATTATTCTTCAAAAACATGTAAATTGTTTTGGCAAAAAAATGCAGCTATCATTTTTGACATTGAAGCAAAATTACTTATCAGGGCCATATCAAAGTTTTTGATGGACGCTTCGAAAGCCATTGAAATTGTCCTTCGTTTGTAATATTTTAACTATCTCTAGAGCTTTTTTAATTTGTAAGTGTCATGTCTCTAACCACCGCAAGACTGTTCCGTCCATTTGAAAATGAATGTGCAGTGAATAGTGGAAGAGCAGCTGCACAGGGATAGAAGTCATGAGTGAGAATTAGGTTTTTAGACGTGAAGAGAGCGTGTGATTGGTACCATTTGAGAATTCCTTTCTAGTATGCGCATTTACGACAAGTTTTAAATACAATAACCTAACAATACTTTTTAATAAGCAATAAGTTTAAATAAAAATCGATAAAGTTTCCTCGAAGGTTTTATTAACAGAAAAAAGGAATTAAAGGAAAGTTATTTTTTCAGAACCTTCACGAATAATAAAATTGTGTAATTTCATGAAAATACAGAAAATAAATTCTTGATTTCTGCAAAATGAATCCAGAATGCTCTTTTCGGTTTGCCCGTTTTCCGAAAATAAATTTCATGCTACATCCTTTTCAAAATAAGGCTAGAAATGTCACGGATTAATTTACGTTGAAAAAAGTTTACAGAAAGATGTCGTGGATACTGATATTGAATAAATCCGAATTTCAAAAGCACAGTCTATTCCAATAGGTACCTTTATTGAGCAAGATCACTTTGGAAAAAAGTGTGGATTTTTTTGTCCTAACTTTCAGTCTTAAAAATTAAAATATTCTTCATAAGATGGCTTGGAAAAAAAATTAAAAGATGTCTTGTCATTTCTGCAAAAATTGTTCTATTTCATACAGTTTACGTTTAATCTATCCTTTTCTTAAATATCAACTTTTCTGGTATTATAAACCTATATTAAATCTTTTATTATTGCCAAAGTACGTAAAATCAACTTTTAGAAAAAGACGTCATATTTAAAACAAATTTAAGATATACAAACATGGCACTTAATATCAGTTGAAATCTGCGTAAAATTATAAACCATGATCTACAATTATTCAAATACATATAAGCTAAAATTCCATTCAATTGCCAGCAGGTGATTAAATCAAAAAAATATAAAAGGTTTCATATCAAATAAGACGTAAAAGGTGTATGGAAGTTATTTTTCACTTACATTTGTAACAATCCACCACAAAGAATTAATGCCACTGATATGGTCATTCATGACATCCATATCCTATAAATAGAAAAAATGACTATGAGATAACACGGAAAGTCACCTTATATTTAAGTATATAATTTTAAGACACATGTGGTAAAATGTGCGATTACATTGCTTTTTATCAATGTACCTTAGTTTTCAGAGTGTAAAGCAAATATTTCATATCAATAAAGGGGTTATAAGAAGAAAGGTACAAATGCATGCAATAATTCTTAAAACTGATTTACTGGTGAAAAGATTTATAACTTCAAATCAGATTTGTAAATACAATCAAAGTGTCTTTCCGAAGTTATTTCGTTAAACGTTCTTTAAATTCTCGTATTCTTTTATCTGTAATTTGAATTCCAAGTTCAAATGGATTCCAGTTTCTTATTCTATGGATTAAAATTTCATTTCTTTGGAATTTTTTTTCTGTCGATTTAATCTATAGGACTGGAGTTGACTCAAGAATTATTCTTACAAAAGAATTGGCTTATAAACTGAATGTGAAGGTCATGTGGTATATATTGCGAATTCAGTTTCTCATAATTCAACTCGTTATCTGGAATTTTTAAAACTGACTCTTTTACGAGTATATACAGTAAAAAAAAAAAGTAAG
The DNA here is from genome assembly GCA_026543055.1 of Argiope trifasciata. Lineage (NCBI taxonomy): Eukaryota > Metazoa > Arthropoda > Arachnida > Araneae > Araneidae > Argiope > Argiope trifasciata. The sequence goes on along the minus strand of JAPMOQ010027700.1, from coordinate 199,409 downwards.
TAAAAATGTCCACACACTTCAAGTCAGAAGTTTTGACCTAAAGCTATCAATATTTAGAATATGCATGCCTTAAAGTATCCATGTCAGAGGTATATTTTTATTTAATAAGAATTATAATTAAAATTTGGACTAATTTCTGGTGTTTCCCTAATAACATCAGAGCCATTATTATGCAAAAATAAATTTTATGATAATTGATGTGATGAAATAAGAATTTTTAATTTTTCCTCTTATTTTTTAAATTCTATTTAATAAAATGTTCTTCAGAAAATTACGTTTTTCTATGAGATTTTTTTTTTATTCTTTGCAATTAAAGCTAAATGTGTTTTGAAAATTTGAAAGCTATTTAATAAACAAGCGCGCACCAAACTTCTACAATTTTCAAGAAAATATGCCTATCAGCACTTAAAATTTACACTCTACTGATTGTCCACAATAACTTGTTTTTTGCCCTCAAATAATATTCAAATCTTTATGACTTGACGGGGTATGATCGCTGAAGATTGCAGCGTTACTTTGTACCGATGAATTTACTGAATATGGTTTATAGTATCTAAAGATTATACAGAATTGTTTTACATTATATAATAATTATACAATAATTGTTTTTAGACGAACATTTCTTGATTGAAACAATATTTACTGCACTTAAAACTATTGGAAGTAATACTGAATTTTATTCAAAATCAATTTCCCAGATTTCTCGTAATTATCTTATATATTGCTTAACTTATAGAAACAATATTCAACAGTACACAAAATTATAATTTGAGGATTCGATTTTCTGAAGTGACATTAAGAAAAATCTTTTTTTAGCAAATATATTTTATCGCCTTCCTTCCAAATTCAAATTTTACTATATTAAATTAGAGAAATGCATATGGTACAATGTGCAAAATACCGTACCGTTTTTCGAGTTGTGAATACTGAATTTTGAAGGTTAAAAATATTTTGATATAGTAGAAAATATTTAATTCAAAATTTAAGAGAGCATTACTCTGCGTCAGCTGGCCGTCAGAGGCGGATATATTAAAATAATGTATTTCTTCTAAGCAGTAAAAATTAAAATATATATTAATGAAATCCTAGCATTTCTTAACCGCTTAATCATTTTACCCAAGTGAAATACGTGCATCGATTTATCGAATTTCGGTGATTGAATGAAAAAATAAACCATTCAAAAGGATTAAAATTACTTCGAATACGCAAGTATTCTTTGGATTCTCATTTGAAAAAAAATAAGAAAATATTTCCAAAATAGAAGGTGTCATCTTATTAGATAATAGAGAAAATAAAGCAGTTAAGTGGTTAAAACAGTGTTACGTTTGAAAAGTTTGATCCTGTCCCCAAACGTTTGATGCAAAAGAAAAATAACTTATTAAAAGATGTTTAAACCTCTACATTTTTATAAACAGTTAAAATTTCAAATGATAAACTAAATGGCAAAATCAACGTTGATGACGAGTTCAATAACCTTACATATTTTTCCCATTAAGAATTTAGAATAGGGGGAGGGGGCGAAATTAGTCCTACTTAATATTAAGGAATACATTTTGTGTTAAACAGATTAAAATGCCTAGAAATATTCGATGATATTCATCAAATCTACTTCTGTTGATTTCCTAGTACGAATAGTATTGAAAATCCTTCATTTGTTTTTATCATATAAACAAAATAACTTGAAATTCGTGTAGTAATGATTTTACTCTAGTGTCAAAAATAGTGTAATTCGAAAAAAATTAGAATATTCCATCCATACTACACGTGTAACTTCCTTACACTTAGCAAGCTGTTTTACTTGTATTTAATACGTACATTAAAATATTCTAATTTGTAAAAATTGATCTTGAAAATTATTTCTCTTAAGTTGATGAGTATAAGAAATACATCTTTCTAATCGATTTTTTTTCCTGTATTCTACAATTCCTGTATATTTTGTTTTTATGTGTCTGTGAATACAAAAATCTACCATCAAATTAATCATCGAAGTGTTGGTACGATTGTTAAAAATATTCTGGTTTCGTTCAAAAAAAATTTGACTAAACCTCAAACGAAAAGACAATGTCAGTCAAGAAATGATTACACTGTGGATTTCCCACCAACCAAAAAAAAAAAAAGGGAAGTCATAGATTGTCAGTTTTTTTCCAACTGTTTAACACCGTGAAGATAATAAAGGACAGTTATTATAAAGAACTTTGAAAACAATGTTAGTTTGAGGAATCGGTTAATGTAAGGATGGAAAATATTCAAGACAGCATTCGACCACAATAAATCGTGTCGAAACTGCAAGTTCAGTGGTGGCGGGGTCGCCAACTGCATTTAAGAAGGATAAAAAAAAGAGGGCAAAATTCGAATTAAATCATTCTACGTATTCATTTGTAAACAAAGTTTGGTGTGTAGTTGTTATAAATTTGCTATTATCTTCAGGAAACAGAAAATGAATATTAGAATCAGTGAAATATTAGTTCACTATAGAATCTTCCTTTGGCACATGTTAATTGTGGAATATATCAGATAAAAGGTAGTTTCAGATAGAAGTCATTCAGAAGAATGATTATGTAATCGATTGGTCATTCTTATCATATTCAAAGAGTTTAGAGAAATTAAATCGAGAACAATGGCATCTCAAACATCTCTTTAGTGCATTTAGGTTCAAGTTCTACTTTAAAATACATTTGGATATAATACTAATTGGAGACAAATCTCTTAGAACTTGTAAGGCAATTAGGAAAATAAGCCACCCATAGTTGTAGATCAAAATTATTACACACAAATTCCTTATGCGCTTGTGTCACCAGTGGTCTGAACACTTCTAAGCTTAAAACGTTGTTTTGAAAGAAAGGAGCTTTTGAAGAAAATGAGTAACTACCAAACTTTCCCAAATACTAAGTTGAAACTTATATTCTTTGGTTATATATTTGACTAAAACTTTACCACACCATTTAATCTCCACGCTATCTGGTTTCATAAAACTTGGCCAACCGTTACAGAATTAAAAATTATCGTTCATAAACTGTTATATTTTACAGTATTACAGAAGCAACAGAGATTAGCTTAATAAATTAATAGGAAATCTACATTGTAAAACATTAACAGCAGAATACTTACGATATCATCCAGTCGGTGCTGGTAACTGGGTCTCTTCGAGTTTTTATAATATTTGACTGGTCCGTTGACCACTGGCCTCTGAAAAAAAATTGAAATTCAGATTGGGAACATATTCATGTACAAGAAAAAAATGAATAATGCATCTAAATCATTCATCATAAGAAACATACGAAAACACAACCAAGTTCTCTGAATATGTATCCTGATTTTACACTACGGCGTCATGAATGCATGCATTGGAATAATATAGTTAATTCTTATTCGACCAGAGAGATCCGCTTAGATTCAAATTCTGGATTTTCTGAATCGAAATGGCGAGTTATATTCATGTTCTGCTCATTTCTGAGAAAAATCAATAACACCAGCTGCGTTCACATTCTGACATGAAGCAATAAACATGGTTCCGAAAATCGAGAATTATTGAATATAGACCTTTCGATTGTGTAAGTTCAAAATTCAGTACGCGTTTACACATTTAATCAAAATGCGATGTAATTCTCATTAATCTGAGTTATTGCATTCAAATCTGTGCAAATTATCTTTCAAGCTCAACATTTCAAATTCAATATTATTTATGATAATTTGAAGATGAATTTCAAATAAACGGAAAATGCTGAAATACAGCATTCTGAATTTCATTCATTTACGTCATATTAGTTACTGTGTTAACAGAAAAAAAACTGACAGGTTAGTTTAAACCTTAACTTTGGAAGTAAAATTTTATTACTTAACTAGAGGGGTCTACAAGGCAGCATTTCATTTAGACTCAAATTAATTTTTCTTATAAATGTATTAGTATGAAAATCGGCCTCTATGTTTTGCAGATAAATCTCTAGATATATAAAGATATACTTTAGAATCTTTTAAAAATTTATTACAACTGAGAATGTGAATGCCTCGGAACATAGATTTTCATCTCAAATTGCAAGTTGCAACAAAAATGTTCCTCAAAAAATATACTACTTTATTTTTTAAAATAATTTATTTTTCCAGTACATAAAGGTATATATAAAGAAATATAATGTAAAATTCAACAGTCATATGATAAATTATAAAAAAGACAATGGATGAATGTGATTTTTTATTGGAATGCGACTTTTACATCACTGTTTTCTAATGCATTTTAAAAATACAGGTTAAGAACTAATATAGAAATCAACATATAAATACTTGATATATTCTCTTGGTATATTTATATTTGATAAATTTTTAAATATACATTATCACTAATAGAATTAGTTATATTTGAACATACACACCAAAATCAACCGAATAAAAACTTTCATCGAAAAACTCATCTGTACAATGATTCGTATCACCAAAATCACTTTCTTCATTTAAAAGTGACTGGATTACTGTTGAATAATAGGAGCAGTAAATTGGATAATATTTCGGGGTCTAAGTTTTAGTGCCATCTGCTAAGCCTTGTTTATCACTGGGACATTAACAGGGATTGCGGTCTTAAAGACAAAGCTCAAAGAAATAACTGAATTATTTTAAAAAGAATCCGCTGAAACCGATCGAAAAAGTGAACTTGCATTGACCGTCGCAAAATAGGAAACTACAAGGTCAATCTGTTCAATTGAGCCAAAAATAGATTAGGGGTGAAAGAAAGTCTATTGCAAGACGTCTCTCAACAGACCGCATATCCCCTGTTTAGGGTACAAAAGGGCGAATTTGCCACTTCAAAATGTTTAAAATGTTGAAATTCGTTAAAAATCTCGAAGACGATTTTTAGGGCTCTTCTTGCAAAAGAAAATTTGGAAATAGTGTATTGTTACTTTTCCATTGTTAAAAGAAGTATGTCATGAAAAATGAATTTTGAACGAAAGTTAATATTATAATTATAATACCCTTAAATAACTGTCATGCAATGAGATTCTTTAAAAACAATTTGTTTTTGCATTTTTCAAATTACTCATAGCGATTATAAAAATGTAATCCTTAAATAAAAAAAAATCTATAACCCAGAGCACCCAGATAGAATTGTTAAAAATGGAACACTTGAAATAGATACAGACACAATGCATAGTGTATAGTAAAAATTTGAAAAAATGGGAATTCTGAGATCTTTTGTTAAACTACTGAAGAGTCGTATAATTGATGTTACAGTACTTGAAATATCTTAAGCAATATTTCTGTATTATAATCAGTGCACATATTGATAGGCTAAATGATTATGCAAAAGAAATAGCAGCCTATTTTGTAAATTTGAACAGATGACAAAACACTGTATGAATAAAAAAAAAGAATCTTGACAATCCAAATTTTCTCTTTGAATGTCAAAAGATTTAAAGGGAGTTTGATTTCTCTATATGATACACTCCTCCCCATAAAGTAACTAGCAAACTCCAATAGACGTGTACATGCAAATAGTTAATTAAAACTCACAAATTACATGTGATACAATGCGTGCCTCGTTAACTAATAACAAATTGATAAAATTAGTATACCAAGCAATTCAGCTGTCACACCATAACCAGGGCTTGACTAATGCTGGGGCATACGGGGAAATTGCGTCGTGGCACTATAAATGAGCCCCCCTCCCCAAAGTCTAAAAAGACCATAAACAAGTTCTATTCTTCGACACACGGTTCTTCATTACTGAAGTAGTGTAACAGGACCCCATTCCTCAAAGAAGTTTTTACCCAGGGCTCCACTTTTGCCAAGTCAGGTCAGGTTCTGACCATAACAACTTAAAAAGGGGCTTAACGGAAACATGCTTCAGTTCACAATCAGAGATATTCGGGAAATACGAGATAGCAAAAGCCGTTCGTAGGAACAGAAGAACTTATTTGCAAGATGAGATGGGTTCCATGGCTGTCGATATGCTGCAAGTGAACTGTTGCCAAAGCAGAATGCCATTCATATTCCGTAGAACAAATATCAAAGAAGAGAAAGTAGTTTGTGTCGAATTCAGACCCATGCCAATATGCCAGTAGAAAACATGGTTCTGAACAGCAATCACTTAAAGATAACTACAACCTCAGACGGTCGCACCATGTTGCAGAATGTCAGACACCACAGGACATAAAAGCGCGACTACGGGCATTGCAACACTAAGTTACTACAGGAAGGCCCATATCCTATCAGATTATTTCGCAGCTTGCATGAAAGCGGACTGTTCTCAAGGTCACCTTCCGTTTGTACCCCTGTTAGAAGTGAGATGTGCTTGGAATAGAACCCAGGACCTTTGGGCCTGAAGCCCAGTAACATAACTACAAAACAAAAGCAATTGCTCAATATCGTAGATGTTATCTGGATTATTAAGATATCACCACAGACTCACCCTCCAGTGAGTTGACGAACGATATGCGTTGTTGAGTGGTGAGGAATTGGTTTGATGAGTCAGTGGTTGCTGTGTGTAGCTGTTATGTCTAATACTCAGTACCCATCTTTGTTTGGCGAGCGGAGAACTTTTTTGTCACGGCAAGCGTTAGGGCGAAAGTGCGTGAATTGTTGCGTCAAGTGAATCTGACGACTTCGGTTGCGGGTAGATGGCGCCAAATCAGTTGCACGAATGTTGAAGGTTCATTGTTCGAAGTCACCATTGTGGGATATGATATGTGCTCGGAATAGAACCCTGGACCTTTGGGTCTGAAGCACAGTAACGTAACCATAGGTCAAAAGCAATTGCTCAAACCCGTAGATGTTATCTGGCTTATAAATATATCACCACAACCCCTTGTCCTAACAACAACGAGAATCACTACAACGTCAGACGGCCGCACCATTTAGCAATGTGTCAGACACCAAAATATATATAAGCGCGACTACTGGCATTGCAGCATTAAGCTACTATAGGGAGGCCCACATTCTACCAACCTATCTCGCAGCTTGCATGAAGGCGGACTGTTATCAACGCTCACCTGCCGTTTGTGTCCCCTTGTTCCCACCGCATGTCGGACCACTGTTGTATTTCGCCCTTGAATATCGCTATTGGGCATTGGAGCAGAAGGGTCATTTACTGTCTGTGGATGAGTTCAGATTTAATGTACAGAATTAATCCTGAAGAGCTAGAATATAGCAAGAGACAGGGACACCCTCTCCGACTCCAAACATTTTCGAAAAAGACCTTCACAGAGGTGTACGTTTACTTGTCTAAAGGAATAGCAATGAACTCCTGAGCTGAAATCCAAGCATCTGCTGATTGTTCCGCCACAACTATCCAATACCGAGACCAATTCCTACACACTCTTGCGCTTCCTTATTTTAACTGCAGTGGGTACTGACACGATATTTACGGACGCTATCACCCAGATTGCTAGAATCGTACACAACACTTTGGGAGAGACCAAGAGGACAAAACCATCTGATAGAGACAGCAAGGGTATCCGACAAATCAGGGAAAACTAAGTACCGAATCACAAGACCCCAGGGAGAAATTATGTCGAGACACGCAACCCCGTAGTCATCATGCCATGTGAAGAGATCGTCTGTTTTCTCTTCCTCCAAACGACGACCATTTCCTTTATAATCAAATAGTCTAATTCTAAACCAGCCAAAAACAGGCCTCCAGCCACTTCTGAGACTTAATTCTAGTCCTTTGATCTTCACCCAATTCTGTCCAGTAATCAGACAGCATATCATTTCCAATACTTATTCCGTATCTGCATCTTATCCAATTCATTCCGTCCGTCTCCAATCGATATTTCCGCTTCCACAATTTATTCCAATTCATAAACAAATCCATTTACAAGTCCTAAGTCATTATCGTATGAAGCCGTAACATCACCTAGCCTTACCACAACCTGTCACTTCGCTTAATGGATAGAAAAATGAAGCAGGAGGGTCCTAACGTGTCTTGCCAAATGACAAAGAATCGACAAGTACTTCCTATTAACCAGAGACGACCTTTAATTTGGACCAAGAGCACTTGTGAGCGGACATCAACAAGTAGTGATCGCCATCACCAATTTCAACACGCGAGCAGTGGTTGTCTTCCACAATACCGAACCTATAAAGATAGGATGGGAATCTGCCGTTCCCAGTAAGCAGTTCGACTACATATGCCTGAAAGTGGTAACTCGTGCTCACCGGGTGTACGAGCAGTGAAGTATTTCTGCCTTTATCGGACAAGTAAAACCTTTCTTGCTACGTTTGAATCGTCAGCACAACCGTCCTCAAGATTTCATGCGACATTTTATATTCAAAGTTGACAGTCCCCAATGCAGATGCTGATTTTGCCTTGGCATTACAGCACTCAGTTAAACCATTAAGGGCCATATCCTGCCAGACTTTCTCGCAGCTTGCATGTAGGCGGACTTTTCTAACTCTCACCTTTAGATTTTGTCCCCTTTTCCCCACGGAATGTCGGAGCACTATTGTTTTGCGCCCATGAACATCGCTATTGAACGTTAGAGCAGGCGGACCACGTATTAACTACGGATGACTTCCGATTAAACGTCCAGAATTATTCCTGAAGGGCAGGAATATGGCAAGAGACTGGGACACGCTATCCGTCTCCAAACATTTTCGAAAAAGACCAATTTACTTGTTTGATAAAGAATAGCAAGGAACTGTGGAACAGACATTTATGTATCCGCTCAGGATCCCTCCATTCAACCACGGCGAATTCATACACCCTCTTGTCTGGATCTGAATCCCATACAGCATGCGTGGAACATATTGTAAAAATGGATTAAAGGACAAAATGTACCACCATGTACCAATTACAATCTCCAACAAGCCTTATTATTGAAATATGCATTGCAGCGAAAAGTAGCTAACAATGACAGTACCCGCATGCCTGGTCATGTCATGCGGGCTTATCAACTAGAGGATATGATACCTATCATTATCGATAAGATCCCATTACACTTTCTGCCTGCGAATTTTTGATGTCACACCGAGATTATCGTAATATTTATATTTTTGTTTCTTCTAACATGATCGATACGTGGTATATTTGTGTCACACCCACCCTAAGCACAGCTTTCATGCATATACATTAATCAGTTTTTTTATTACGAATTTTGCATTTGCTGCCAATTTTTAGAAGGAGTGCTTTTAAACTTCCCTTTAAATTCCCATAACAATTAGAAACATGCAATGATAGTGTAGCACAGTTAACGAACTTCAGTTACTACATACAAACATTTACAAGTTGTGTCCACACCCGACCATTCAACTTCACCTAATATAATAATTTGTATTACAATCCTCTTATGCAAATTCGTGACTAATCCTTTTGTAAAACTACATTACGAATTAGCACTTGAAATTCAATACTCAGAAAATCTCATCAGGCCAAATCCGACTCAAAACTTTCCACCTTCATTCAAAATCCCCACTTCCAGCTCCAAACTTCTAATATTACCATTGGAAGAAGGGAGTGAAAAACCGACCACTGAGTAGAAATCTGAACTTGCTGTTAGATGCATTTGAAATAATTGTTGCTTCTATTCTTTAACACGGTCAGTCATTTAAGAAGCCCATTGTGTTAAGATTATTCTAACTAAAAAGTATCAAACAATGAATCATCGGATAAGATTTCTCATTACTTCCCATATTTAGGAAGGGAATGTTAGCAAAAGCACTATTTAAATGTCACTTTAGAATGTTACTGGAAGTGGAAATTTCGCATTTTTACAGTTTAGAGCTTGGTACGGAATGTTTGCGAGAAATACCATTTACTCAATATGGAAACAAATACAATACTATGCAATGGAAACAACTTACGATATTTGGAAATCTGTTAGTTTTATTCAAAGGACGATTTGTATGTTATTCTTAAATTTCACTCATCGGAAATGTTTCAGCCAAATGTAGGAGTATCTACATAATTCAGTCCATGCCATAGCCTAACGATCAAGCTAGGTTTTTGCCAAAACAAATAGGGATCCTTTACCTATAATGGAAGACCATCTCTGAAAACTGAAGTCATTTTAAAGGATTTATATGAGACATAGGGTGTTATTTCACTATTTTCAGAAATGTAGAGAACTTAATGATTATTTTATTGATGGAGAAATCTCTTTGCCTCTCATTATATAGATGGATGTAATGTACTGTTATTTTTTATATTATATTCATTTCTATTGAATATCTTTGAATTTAGTAACAAGATAGGAATGAAGTATTTAAATGTTCAGAGGCAACGAAATAAAATTACTTATGTTTAAGGGTATATGAAATTTAAAATAAATCCTTACATTTCATATGACTAAAAAAAAATCAAGCAAAAAGCATACATAAATATTTGCGAATTATGTTTTTTTTTAATTCAGTTGATGAAATATTACATCTGCATTTTAACATTTGAAGCACGAGATCAATAAAATGCATATTTTATTCGGTTCAAGAAAAAAAATCAACAGGAGTCCTTATTTAGAACCTTCCTAAATGAGTAAAATGATACGAAACTTCCCAAAAAAATCCGTACAAATTTCTTAAAGCCTGCTGAATGCCCATTGTATAATTACCACGATTATTCTCAAAAGAATGCTGAATTCTGTGCATCATTCCGTTGGCGTATTGAAAGGTAAACTGTTAAAAGAAGTGATTTAATCAGGTTTTTAAAACACAAACTTCTACCTTGGAGTAAATGTTTCAAAACGTTAAGTAAAATTTATATTAAAATTCTGCTGATATTTGATATGGAAAAGTAGCTGATATTAGTTATGGAAAAGTAATACATAGAAGAAGAAAGTAATACATTGTACCATCTAAAAATTCCAAAAACTTTTCAGCGATCAATCTGATTACCGGGATAATATCTGTAATTTTATACAAATGTTTCCCCCAATAACTTGCATTCCCAAGATTTTAAATCAAATTCCATTATTTCATCAAATGAAATTTAATCATCTAATTTTTCTGTTTTGAAATATCAAAATTTGCCAAAATATAAATAATCTGTATGATTTTACAGACAAAGATATAATACTTTTATTTTGCTTCTGTACAATTTTAAGTATTTAATAAGATTCATTTTAGCTGCAAATTTCTCTAGAGATATTTATTAACTATGTCTAAATTTCTAAGATTCTTTAATTTCAAAAACCAGATGAATATAATTTTAAGTATGCATTTTATGAAGAATTATCAATTCAGTGCAATACATTTAGGAAAAAACAAGCTTTAAACATTACTAAACATCTTCAGAGGCTAAAAATATGTATGAAAAGCAGATGTTTTTCGATAAATGTTTAATCATTAATATTGCTATTCAAAACTAATATTTTTTCAATATGCCTGCTTATGAGAATGCGGCGATTTATATAAAAAGTGTAGCTTGTTCGTTGTAATTTGACCATGCGCTGTAACCGTTTTCAGCTTTAAATGCGGGAAAATTTACATTTAGTTACACATGTTTCCAAAAGAAATGCTAATATTTTTGATATTAATCTAAATCTTTGAAAATATTTAATTAAATTTGTTTATTTTCTTTTCAATTATATTTATATTTCAAACTTATTACCTTTCTTTAGTTTTACTGTTGATTCTTATATCTATCTAAGTTTCTTAAATTTAAGTGGGGTTATTGTTTCAGCGATTGCTAAGATGTGGATTTAAATTTGAAATAATGTATTTACTAAATTAATTTTTATTACATAAAATCATTTTTTCTCAAAATTTTACGGGCGACAGTATATGGACGAAATTCAGATTTCTCACTGGAGAAATATACCTCTTTTGCATCCCTGCAAGACAATTAGATTTGAAAAAGTTCCGACCGTTCCGGTTCTAGTTCAGTTTTTTTTTTCATTTTATACTACTTTAATTCATTTCTGGTTATTTCTAGTTTTGTTTATATTTCAAACTCTTATTCCTTATACGATGCAGCTTGTTCTTACATAAATGAGTGATTTAGATGGTTCACGATTTTTACTTGGTAGACGTCATTACGCAAGTTTAGCAGATAATTTAAATCAGTTTCAGTGTAATATTTCAACAACTCATTTTTTATCCATTAGAAAACTTGCATTAATTTATCTTTAAAAAGTAGCTAGGCAAATTAAAATCATTGCTGCTTAAATTAGTCCCGTCTTTCGCTAAGACTTTTTAAAGTATGAAATTTCAGAACATTTCAATCGTTCTGGGTGAAAAGTCTATTTATAATCCAAAACGATATTCATTAGCCTACTGCTCTATAATTATATACTGTGCTGGTGTGATACACACACTTCTGACAGTTTATAGAGCAACATATTAATCAGAGACAATATATTTTAGTACATTTTCATTTGCCAAGATTTAGTTCAAGTAGTTGTGTATTTTTAAGCACGGTTTGTGTCTTACAATTAATTTTATTGTTATTATGAAACATTAACAGCAGTATAAATAGAAATTTAAAAATTCTCAGATTCAGATATAATTTATAAAGCAGACTTACTCTCGTAAAATTGAATACTGGCTGCGGTAAATCAATCTGTTGCTGTTGCACTGGTATGGGTATTGCGGGGATGGCCTCTACTTCCACAGCGGGTGGCTCCTCCACTTGTACGGGCATTTCTGCCTCTACAACAGCAGCTTCAGCCTCAATTTCGGCTGCTGGGGCCACTTGCATTTCTCCATCAATATCAGCTTCTTCAACCTGTGTGGATGCATCACCCTGAAAAAGTATAGTGCCACACTAAATGTTAAAATGCTATTCTACAGTAATAGTGGCCAAAAAGAGAAACCAATAACATAATCGGAATTCGTAAAAAGCATCGATTGTTATTAAAATACAGATTCTTAAACTTTCACTTTATATTCTGATAAATCTTAATTTAAAAAATAATTCCAAAAATTGATATCAATAGAGAATTATTAACAAGCAAATAATTCATATGTATCTAGTTCGAAGGAACTCAAAAATTTTAATAACAGGACGATTAAGGATATTTCAAGAAAAGGATAAGCAAATACTCAAAACTTCTTACCATATTTTCACCCTTTTCTTTAATTCTTCTATGAAGATCACGATTTTCTCCATTGAGGTCTTCATTTCGCTGTTAAAGAAAAATATTCTCATTTATTTCGTTAGTTTGATTAAAATATAAATGTAGCAAGTTCATGCATTGTAGAATAATTCAAATAATTGTTATTCAAAAAACCTGGACAATTTTGGTAAATTATCTTTCAATTACTTTTTAAAACAGCGAGTTTTAAAAATAGTTCAAAAGTTTCATACTTCATTAATCTCATCCGATAGTTTTGCATTATATGGAATCATGATAATTCAAGAAAATTCTATTGTAAAAATAGGCAGTTATGAAAGTTATTTTGGAACCAAGTAAATTTTAAAATTTTGTTCAATTCTACCAAAACAAAAAACCAAAACCTTTTTAAATTAACTTTTCATAACAAAAACTGAATTCAAAATAAAAACTGAATTCAAAACAAAAACTGAATTCAAAATTATTAAACCTCAATGTCTGAGACAATTTTTTCAGATAATGAAATTTTCTCAGGGTTTGAATTCCAATGAGGACCAGTTGTGCCCCAAATACCTTAAATATTCAGTTAAGTTTCATAATGCACGTTTGGGATTTTTTAATCTTTTATTTATATGAAAATAGCAACCCAAACTCCCAGCAATGTAATTAAGCGAATTTTTCAATAAAATGTCGGACACTCCTCTCTCCAGGAACTTATGATAAGTGTTCAAATTTTTAATTATGACGAATAAGATATTCTGGGATATGTTAACTGTCATATTCGTCCTATAAGATAAGTGAAAAACTGTTCAACTAAATTCTTTACTGCTTTTATTCTTTTGATTTTTCGATCATTTAGGATTCTCTGTTTCAAGTCATATTTGCGATTGAATTGCTTTTAAAAGATTGGCCCATTTTTATTGACCGAAACTCTGAAAACATTTCGTCCTCAAAGAATCTTTATGAAGGATGCCAAGGCGAATTCCTGTTTGCAGGCAATAATTTGCTTGAGGATCTAGTCTTTCTCACTACCAAATGAAATCCGCCGTCTTGGTTTGTTTCAATTACGTTTTTTTACGATTATTCGTGGGATATGATTTTAAAAAGCTTTTCCACTGTTTATTCCCGGATTGAATATAACCGAATGCATTGAATGTTAGAATTTATATCTAAGTTGCATGTTTATGTCTTCTTGACTTTATTGTCAACATGTCTCTTAAATGGTTATCAAACCTTTAAAGTACAAACTAAATATATATAAATTAGGGAAGAAAAATTCCGAATTTTTAAAGTTGATCCAGAGTTTAGCTAAACTGTGCGGAATCACATTAATTTGAAAGAAAATTCGATTTTAAAAGTGATTCCAAATATTAAATTTTGGAATAACTTGTTTTTTTTCTCCTTACGTTTAAATCAGTTTAGCTTTTCGACTAAATTCTGTTGATTATCAAAAAGTAAGTTGATATCATTAGCTAACAGTGATTATATTTTTGAAACCGATAGAAATTCATGCCCATTGTACAATGAAATTATTGACACCTATATTACTTGGTATAAGATCTTAAGACACTGAAAACGTTTTTTTTTTCTGAAACTGCCAAAGTAAAAAAAAATTGAGGCAACAGAAAAAAATGGGAATATTTTATGAGCCGATGTGTACCACTACATGATGATAAAAAGAAAAAAACTCTTGCTGATGTTGTAAGATATAAATATTCATTCCACTCTGTAGACTTCAACTATCATCTGAAATTTTTATAATTTAAACGAAAACTGCAAATTACAATTTTAATTGTCATGCATAGGAAAAAGAATGAAATATTTCGCAGTATTTGGAGGCTTAAATTTTCAAAACTTATTCGTGTTTCGTGTGAAATAGTAAAGTGCATGGAAGTTAAAGAGTAAAATAGAAAATAAATTGAACTTTTGGAAATCAGTACCAAAAAAAAGTGTTTTAAAAAGCAATTTTCTAATGTGGGGAAAATTATGATTCAGTAGAAAAAAATTAACAATTTCCATTAATAAAACACACTTCATTGGTGGATAGCTCAGAAATATACGATATCTCCGATACCGCGCAATTGGTTACTTTAGTTCCTTTAAATGTCTGTAAACAGTTAAATATCCATAAATTGCGAAAAGATATGGAACCAATTAAACAACTGCATTATTCAATGTAAGCACATTCAAACACCTAGAAATTCGATTGAAATAAGAATCTTTATAAAAAGGCAAAATTAATGCCAAATTTTAAGTAAAGCTACGAAGTACTATTTTCACAATTTATTTAAATGTTAGTAATCGAATCATTTTACGCCAGTTTAAAACTCAAAACTTGTTCGATCGGAAATTTTATTCAATTGTTTTTTTCCTAAAATAAAAATATTATTCAAAATTATAGATCAACACTAATTTATTTTATTCGAGACTGAACTCCATACAACCATAGCATTGTGAAAGCATAAAAAATTTTACGCATCATGATAATATTACAATACTTTTCCCTTCGTAAAAATGCGCAAAATTTGTCGTCCTTGTAACAAAGTATAGTTTTCACAGTATAACCAAGCTTATATTTCCTTGTTACTCGCGATTGCATTGACTTTTACAGAAAATAGACAAATTAAATACTTGTAATCAATGGCTACATCGAAAATCGAAAATACATGTGTGTGTTAGTTTTAACTAACCATAAACTGTAAAGATTTGAAATCACCAATCTGAATAAAAGTTTAGTCGGCTTTTCAATTTACAAATTTTTAATAAGTTACTGAATCATACAACGAAAATTGATTTTAGAAACTTTCATTGTTGACTCAAAATTTTGTAACTGAAAAGATATTTTTACACCGCATTGAAGATGAAATCTTTTTTTAATGGAGATTTCATTGCAGCACGATATTTTCGACGCATTTAAAAATCTTCAAAATTCATTTAAAAGGAAATTTGTAAAATTAAATTAAAACCAATTTATTCTTTCATCAGTAACATTATAAGTATTTCGTTTCTACTTATCACTGAGAACTAAACTATTATTTCTTGAGTTTTTTTAAACAATTTTTTCTGGCAGGATTTGAAAGAAACGAATTCTAAACTTTTTCGATGGAAGTAAAAAAATACTACTAAACTATTCTCATTTTAAAGTTTCAATTAATTTAAACTTCAATAAATCAAAAAAAAATTTTAGAGAAACGATCTACTCATGTCCTTTTACACATTAACTTAAACTTTTCACTGATATAAATTTTATAGCAGCACTAGTTTTTTTCTGTATAGCTTCTGGAAATTAACTTATATAAAAGGCTTAGTGATATTTTTTATTGCAGAAAAAACGGCACTTAAGAACTGTGTTGGAATATGTTCACAGATACGCGGACGATTAACAATTTATATTCAGAACAAGCACTATACAGTTTATTTGTTTATGTTTGTTTTTACATTAACAAAAACCATTGTTTTCTACCTAGTAATATTCATTAAAACATTTTAAAGAAAGTTGTTAAAAAACCACTTAACTGAATTGAAATTTTATTATAAATGAAAGTATACAAAACTATAAAATCGTTGTATATTGCAATTTGTACAAGAGTGTATCTCACATTAGAAATATTTTATTGAAATTATTCTGAATGCACCAGCTTGTTTCATATCAAATGAAGTTATTCTACGCAGGTACAGGGGAATTGTTGAACATTTTCGGAAGAGTTTTTATCGAAGTCTGGAAAGTTCGTAAACGCTAATGATTTGGTTGCACCAATAACACGCTTTTGTCATTTCGCATACTCTTAAGTAATACGATAAAATCGTGAAATCAAATTACCTTCTGAAGCTGATCAATCCATTCATCTTTATTTTTATTTGACTCTTTGAGAGCCCTAACTTCTCTTTCCAAATATTCCATCCTACGAACGAGCCTTAGATGCGCCTGAAATCAAGAAAAGAATCACTTTTTAAAAACTGTATTAAGGAAGTACAAATTAAACTATTTCTGAATGCAGAATTTTAAATATTTAATTACACGAGGAAGTTTGTTTTACTTAAGGGATGTAATTTGAAACAGTATTGATATTTTGCCATGACACTTATGCAAAAGTTTAAATTGCAGAATTTTTGCTTGATAAATTAAATTGAGAAATTTTATGCTCTCTCCAGCAAAAATTTATCAAGTATTTTTTTATATCAATTGATATAAACAATTGATGCCTTTGGCGAAAGACAGAAGAACCTCTTAAATAATTAAGGAAACTTTTCTTAAGATATAAAATTAAGAGAAAAATCAGATTTGTGAAATTAATGTAATTTTAAACTTTTGCAAGATCTAAATTTTTGATGCTACATCGTTGCACTAATATTTTGGTTTTGATTCTAAGCCTTAAAAGAAGAGTGTGGCAATTTTCAATCTGTTATTTTTAGTACTTTAGCAATCTGTTTGGAAAACGTTTTTTCTACCCGAAAATCGCAATCAGGGGAAATGAAATTAAAATGAGTATTCAATTTTTAGATAAAAGGATTTTTCTTCAAGATTCTTGAGATTTTGTATTCCTCGTATTTAGAAGAATCTGTTAATATATCAAAAGATTTACATACTTCAGTTTTCTTAGTTTGGAAATATGTTCACTAATCAGGAAATGTCATCAAATAATATATGTGATATGTTTTAAATAATTTTTGTTTTATACTATGATTTAAAGGATTTCTAAACTCGACAGAAGTTATAATAGTGAAAAATCGAGATACTTTAATAATTCCGAATTATCTAAATTTGAAACAATATCAAAAAACAGATTCCTGATTAAAATATTCCAAGTGGTATTCAGTAATTGACAAATATATATCGAAAGCCCATTGAGCTGAGATAAATGAGTACAGATTGTCGCTTCATTCTTCTCGAAATAAGCGTAGCCAACACGAGTCATGCGACTCCTGGTGAACCTTCGTGTAAGAATATTTTATTGTCTCAATATTTCAAATCTTTGATTGCACAAATGCTGTCGGTCAACTTCTAGATTCCCGGCATTAGGTGCGGTCAGCGTAACATTTCCCGACTTTTTTTCGAAACTAATCATTGGTTTTGAAAATACTGGTTTTTTCCTAAATCAGTAGTTGAATTTGTTGATTTAAATCATTTAATTAATACAAAAAACAAGGTGAAGGATAAATGTTATTTTCTTATGTAAATATTTTAATCTTGTTTACCTAACATCTTAATTTTACATTACAAGCTCAAATAAACTCCATTATTGCCTCAAACAGATCAATTTAAAACATAAAAATGACTAACATATTCATCAAAATACTGTGCATACGCTTATATCAGTGTTATCCATGCTATTAGAGATGGAAATCATAGATTAATAAACATAATACTATACATTTATTTTGCTATTTTGTTATTGCAATTATTTTTAAGTATTAAAATTATACGGAATATTGCTCAAATATCAATTCTATCAGTTGTAAAAAACTAAATAACTGTAAAACTGATTTTAACATCCCAATTAAAGTATCTCATTAATCACAGATTACTTAGTTTTCAAAAGAGAATACTTCATTTTAAATATTTATTTTGACAACTGTTCATACTAATAATTTTAGGGAATGAAGTCATACAGTAATTTTTTAAATAAAAGATTTATTGAATTTTTGAATATAACTCATAGCTAACTTATTTGTATAGATATATAAATGTAATTCTAATTTTATTCAGTTAATTTTAATAAAAAATTGATAATTGTAAATATATCCTGTATATTATTTTTATAAAATTTTCAATGCGTACTATATTTAAATCAATTCCTTAAAAAAATCCCAATCTCTGCCCATTAAGTATTTATGGTAAAAAAGACACGGCATGATGGAAATAAGGAACTTTATTTGTCTTACCATCATTACACAATTATTAATTGGTCAATGTGTTATTCATACATAAATTGTCGAGAAAGGAAAACCCTGCAGATCTTGAACGTGCAACACTTTCGAGATTAAAATAAAGCAATTAATAAAATATGCAGTTATATCCCTTTAAATTAATCTTTACAAAATGAAACAATAACTCAATGAAACTAGAAAATACTACTCAGTATCAAAATCCCCGAATGATCCAAGTTACGAAACTTGGACTTAAAATGGATATAAATAGCTTTTGTTTATTATGTTTGTCTTTAACTTAAATTGCATATGTGCAATTTATGTGCAATTGCATATTGCAACAGTTAAATATATAGAAGATAAATATTATTAATTGTCCTCAAACGACTTTAATCGTTACGAAAAACGTTGTCTCGAGCAATAATTAACGATGATAGAGTAGGTCTTTGAAAGGGATTAATTTAACATTTCCTACTTCAGAGGGAAGGTTTTTAATCATCTTGTATATTAATTATTATGATGTAGTATGCAAAGATTCCGTATGACATTAATGGATTTAAGACTATCTGCCGAAACTGTGAAGTTGTTAATAAGAGTTTAGGTTTTTCAAGAATTGCAAAGCAACTGAATTTCCTGCAACTTCAATGGTTTTTTTCCTGAATTAGGATATTTTTCCAAATTCATTTACTGAGAAATCAGTAACACCTGTATACCGGTACCTATACATTTAAAAAACTTTTTCCAACCGTAATTTTCGTCATCAGTTTCAATTTCTGAACATTCAGGCCAGCATGTCTCCAATAAAAAAAAAGAATAAGTTGATTAAATTTGAGAAAATTTTAGCTTTAAATCTAGATGGACCAAATTTCACTTTTCTTTGGCGAAACAGAAACGTGTTAGTCTAATATTATTCATCTAGTTGAGAATAAAAACACTATGAAATCCAAACCCAATAAAAACTATTTTTAAACATACAAGAATCTGAAACGATATAAAAAAACCTTTGTCGTAACGTCTTTAACCATTTTCAATTAACTAGATTAATATAAATATCCAGATATTTAAAACAGAGCAACACGAAATGTAATTTTATCAATAATACTTAAATTGTGGTCTGCTTGACACTTCAAAAATAGGCAGAGGAAAAGGATTTTTCAAGCGAGCAATGGAGTTAAAATTTTGAGCCACTTATTTAGAAAATTTATAGATTTCAGGAAGAGCAAAATGTTTTAGATGCGACATGCGTTTCTTTCCAGATAAAATATCCTTGAATATATCAGCAAAATATTCTTTGTGTATCTGAGTAAATTTTTTTGGTTAGGCATGGAGTTAATTTAAGCATGGGATATTTACAACCAAATTTAAGTCATCAAAAATAACTACAGCTTTTTATTTAGCAGAAAGAAATGTTGATTGATGCGAGTATTAAATTGAAGGAAGAACCTTTTGTAGGATAAGCTATACCTAGCTAAAATTCAGATTATAAATGTAATATTTATTAAACCATTAATATTAGGAAAACTGCATGAGCTAATTGAACGACAAATGAATAGAAACAAAAATGTTAAAGCAATTAATATCAAACAGCATGTAAAATAGTAGCTTCTTTAAGAAAAACAAAAATGTTGAGATGCCTGTTTTGTCCAAATGAAATAGATGGATGATAACTATCGAAACTAAAATGTTAAGAACTTCGCTGAAATCATGGCTGAATAATCTATTAAAACTAATATATTATTGCCTTATAATTATAGTGATTCAGCTAAGACTTCATTTCTCAAAGAGGGGAAAGGTTGAGAAATGAAAATGTTTATGGGAAAAGCTTGAATGAATGAACTTTAAATGAATTAAGATGCAAAATGTAATTTATAGAGGAAATTCACTGTGTAATCAAGGATTATCATTTTACAATTTATTAGCTGTGCTTAAATTTAATTCATCTTGCCTGTTTTGAAATATTACTTTTTCGAAAATGTGCCCCTCTTCAGCATCAGAAAGAGGTTCAATAACTTCATTCGCATATTTCGCAGAAACATTTTCCTTTCCCTAGATTATCAACACGATCAGAAATCCAAGACAAACTATCAGTCATATCATCGAGGATGGCATTGAAATTCAATTTTCGACACGAATGAAATTTACGCTGGGGACAGTTTCTATAGAGAAGGATAATTTTTATAATCATTATTTCTTAAATAGTGAAGAGCAATGTAAATGGTATTTAATTTGGATGTAAATACTGAGTAAAATGAATGAAATTTCAAATTTACTGTTTGATTGCTAGAGATTAAAGATGCTACCCAACGTTGTTAACGTACTTCGAAGCCTCAAATATATGCATTCTGTTCAAATCATTTGTAGATGAGAATTAAAAATCGATTAGCAAACAGGGATGAAACGTCTTTTGGAGAGTTTCGGAATAGATGTTTGAAATGTATGTCAAATTCTAACTAGATGAAAGTATGGATAAGTGTTCTGGATGGATCTGCACGTACTGGATGCACATGCTTTGCCAGTTTGAAAGTAGAGGAAGAACGATCAGGCTTTGAGAGGATTTTCTGTAGTTGATGAAAACGATTGCTTAAAGTTTGAAAGAAATAAACAGAGAGCATATTCCATCTCCTTAGGGTTCCTTCTCCGAAAGTTTGTGCTTGTTGGGTAGGTTTTAAAACACCGTCACACAGCCGACTAACTTGGTTAAGTGCATAGTTCAAAGTGAGAGGTAGAAAGGCAGAAGTTTGCAAAACACATCTGTGGTTCAATTTAGAATTTATAAGAGTTAGACAAGTGCGATCTACCTCTAAAGCTATACTGCAGAAACGTCGTAAAATGTTGAGCTATCGCAAACACTTATACAGTGAACAAAATGCAGGAAAAATAACAAATACCGACCAACATGATGTCAAGAAAAGTCAAAAAATTCCTTGATAATTAATAAAATGTCATTAAGAAAAAAAAATTTGGTTTTGGGTGCATGGGCCTTTTTGCATACTATTTTTCAGAGAAAATAAATGTTACGATTAAATCAAGCCACCGCGTTAATCGCTGTCTGCAATTCAATGAAGTTGATACAAACAGGTGGAATTTAAATCAAAGTAAGTCTCCAAATGCTAAATTGTGGTATTGCCTCTTGCAGCATTTGGAGACTCCGTATATAGCATAGTACGTATTCCCCGCACGCATCTGAATGCGCCGAGAAAAGAAACGGACGGAAAATTGGCAATTTTAGAAAGACTAGGTAAAAAATAAAAGTGCCACACCTAGATATTTTAGAGGATAGAGGGTGGGTGATCTTAGTTATATTTTCCTAAAACGTATCTACGATTTCAAATGGCATAATTTTCGACATAATTAAAAATGGGGAAGGTTAAAACAGTATTTCAATTTAAAACTTTGTTTCGGTTTTAATCAGAATTTATTTTTCGATTCCTCGTGAATTTAACTTAGAGAGAATCGTCTCAAATATTCATTTAAAAAATGAGATTTCGGAAATCAATTAACATACTGGTCAAAATCATGGATTAAAATTTTTTTTAAGAATTTTGATTGATTTTTTAATAAAGTCACATTTTTGAAGAACTATTATAGATATTAACCTGAAAATTTTAAATTTTTTAAAAATCTTTTAGAGGATTAATTTTTTAAAAATTTAAATAAGGAATGAGAGATCAAAATAAAATTTCCATATTACTGGTATACCAGCGGGTGACCGAGCTCCGCTCGGAGAAAACAGGTATCGAAGCTAACTCTAAGATTTAAATTTTCAATTGTGAGTTATCAAAACAATACATGCCATAAGAGAATTTGTGAAACCATTGGTGAAAAGATAACCGGTTAAACCTCGGCTTTTTATCGTCCACCAGCGATGTCATGTCTTGATGTTCTATTGGAAATCCCTATCTGCACTGGTCTCTTCCATGTTTGCTGACCATGCACGAAGCGCTTGGGTTCATATCACCACACGGGTTATGGATCATCCATTTCGAGATCAGTTCCTTGAGTTCCGGATCATCTTCTGGAAACTATTAGTTCGCCATATTGGCTATAGATGGCAGCACGTCACCGCTTGAAACCTATTAGCCATTATGGCGAACTAATAAAGTTTGAAAATATCCTATCTGTAACTCCGAACTGCTCGACCGTAGCGCTTCAAAACCGGCACCAATCGATTCCTCGTGGCCAAAACCCCCAGACCCCCAAGTTTACCGGAGTTTATTAATTCTGGGGCGATTTTCGACTTGTCATCCATTCCTCGTATTTTAGTATAAGATTCAAATTTCAAAAAATAATGCGAATATTTTTAAAATTTAAACATATAAAAAGTAATTCTTTGCATGCGTCTGTATGAAAGGAAATAAATATGAAATATGATTTCAAAAATATGAATGCAAGGAAAAGTTTGATTTTTTACAACTACTTTTTAAGAAACCTGCTTTATTAAAGATAAAAATTGTTTAATATACATCCTTTCAATTCAATAAATTGTAAATCTTGTAGAAATACATGCGTTAAAATGTTGTAAATGAAGTAAATTATTTTATGTAACTTGAGTTAATAAATTCTAATAGCGAATGTATAACTTTTATCTAAATCCTTTGCTCTGTGAATCATTTACCAAAATATTCTTCAAACACTGATATTTTAAATAAAAAGGGTTGCAGTCCAATCAACTAAATCATTGAAACTTGCAGATTTCATGAAAACTCAAATATTACAAATAAAAACACAAGGTTATAGGTCATTTTATAGTCCGACTCAAAGACGATGTCCTCAATTACCAACAAGCTACGCAAGACTGGTTGTACTATGATTCAGAAAGCATTGATTATTTAAAAGTATTTTGTTCAAACTGAACGATTAGATTAGATACCATGAGATATATTCAGATTAATGTTAGAGTTCCCAGTTTAGTTACATTCACGCCCCATTCTTAAAGCTACATTAATGCTATTTTGGGGCGAACCTATTAATTCTAAACTTTGGTCAGATAACGAAAACGACACCCGAGATGGCACTCTCTTCTCCAAACATCCACACCACAAAGGGATGATATTTAGTAATGACGAATTTAACCAGCACCAGACGTGCTTACACTGCGGTTCTTCAGTAGAATCAAGCCTCAAACATGCAACCCTCCAGTTAAGAAGCCGAGACCTTACCACCATTCTGCCTCGGCATCACTAAAATTTCCGGAATGTTTCGCAGATTGCAATTCTTTAGGACCAAAAGATTGCATAATATGTAGACTTTATAAATTTTGAAATATATTTATATACCAAAAAGCATAAATACAACAATTAAAATATTTAAATTTTCAATTAAGTCATGTAAATCATTTGAAAGTAAAACTAATTTAATCAGGAACCTGAGAAATGTTTTGAACTCTTTGAGGTATCTTATAAATAAGGATAATTATTCTGTAATGCACATTAGACTGTTTTGAGTACTCAGAACAATAATTGTTTGGTTTCAGAAAACAGTTTTTTTAACATTAATAGTATGCATTTTAAACTTGAAATTTTACGAAAGCACTTAGAAAATGAAATGCACAGGGCAATGAACAGAACGGCTTATGGTCTCTATGATAATATAAATGAATTGTATGAAAACCAAAATGCGTAGCTTCAAAATATTTTACTGCAGAAAAAAGTTGCATAAATTTGAAAATGTTAGTCAGCATTAATTCTGGCGTACTGGTGAAGCGGAACATTGAAGTTCGGCTCAAGTTCATATTTACATATAAACATGAACCGAAATTTAAATAAAATTAAGCACTAAATATACTATCATTTACTGACGCCCTTTTCAAGAATTAAATACAATGAGGCGTTAAAAAAAGTATCTCGAGATCATGTAAATACATTTTAGCAATGGAAAGGACAAGTGTTTCGTAGAAAATATCCGATTTGAAATATCAGGTACTTTATAAATTGGAAATTAAGAACATTTCAAAGTATTATAATGAATAAAAACTTACCGGTCCGTGGATGGATTCGTCGGCAAAATGTATTCTTTTGCCACCAGCGCCATCTGAAAGAATAAGAAAATTTAATTTTATATTAGAATAACAAAGAAAATAAATACATGGTTACTCCATTTTCATATCAGAATACAATTCAGAAAATAAAAGCTATCGTTATTTACCATTTATTATTTCAATTTAGAAAAAAGGCATTTTTATTCATACATACACCCTTATGATTTACTTGGTATCTATAAAAATCATTCACAAGTATTCAGAACGATATTTTCCTTTTACATATTTGCCATCATTATGCTCGAACATCGTGATTTTGAACAATAAACTTATTTGGAAAAACATTTGTTCCTTGAGAATGTATTATACTTCTATTTTACCCATTTTTAATGATAGCCAAAATTATTTGCTCTCAAAATGCATTGAATACCTTTGTGGAATAAAATTTACATATGCGTAATGTTTTTGCTTCAGGAAATGTTGGGTTCTCAATTAAGAGGGTAGGATTACGCATGAAAATTTAATGAGGAACAATTTATCTTGTATTCAACATGAAGTGTTCATATACCATTTTCAACACTTTCAAAGTACAGTGAAACCAATTTAATAGACACGCTGGAAAAAAATTCGTCCAATTAAAAGGCACTGCAACGTTTTCTGTATCGTAAATAATCGAAATTAGAATTGCAAATCATGGCTACTTTTTGATTTTACAATAGATGGGTTTACGTATAAGTGTACCTCAAATTCGGTTTTCGTTAAGAAACGATTTGTTTTAGTAAAGTATTCCTTTTTAGTTTGAAATGGAAAATTTAATCTCCATAATCTCATAACAAATTACTACAGTAAGGAAAAGCTATTTTGGATAAACTATAATTAGCATGAAGAGTATGCTTATGATTCTGCTGATCAAATGCTATCTTTGTATTGAAACATGTTGCACTAAGTTTTTGAATCCAAAAATGCTACTTTCAGCCACACTTATTGTCTCCGCATTTCAGTTAATTTTAGATTCAGTGAGGTTGGTTGTGTGTGGTTTATTGGCGCAAGAGCCACACTTGGCCAAACTGCGCCAATCATATGGTAAAATTAGAACAGACATTTAAAATAACACGATTTTAAAAGCAGATGTAAGTTATTGAAACCCCATGAGATGTATCGAACTCATGATTATTAAAAGAACGATTTTAACGAAATACGGGTAAATTTAGCAAACTTGCTCGAAAATTTCTAATGTAAGCAATGAGTACAAGTTTTCAAATATGCTGCAAAAATCAAATATCTTTCAAGTAATTAAAAAGATTTGGATGGTATGTCTCATCCATCAAGTCACGCAAGGTAACAGATAAGGAATTAAAAATTTGGCAATGGGAATTAAAAGGACACTCGATCAAAATATGCTTAACCGTAACATTAGTATGACAAGTGTAACATACAGAACATGTGCTTATTCCTGAGAGGGTGCAGAGTTTATATTCAGTGAGAGGGCAGCAAATATTTTGGAAGGCATATTCGTAGTTGATATATCGACGAAATTCCAACAGTTCCTTCAATTTTTGCTTTCGTCTCCAAGTCACCAAATGACAGCCAGGACACCTTATCTTTGTAATGGGTTCTGAATGTACACCGTCTGATACCAACTACCTTATTTATCAAACGACTTGCAAAGCACTGGAGCAATATTACAAAATGCTAATATAATTGTGTGCTTGGGTAAAAATATAAACAATTCAAAGAAAATTTTGCTATACCATGCACTGGCACGGACTAAAAAATTGATCCCATTGGCCTTATAAAAATACACAATTCCCAAATTTAATTTTTTCACGAATAAAACTAAAAATTCCCAAACTATTACATCTTGAATATATCCTTTAGATTAACCATTTAGAGTTCATTTGTTATGTATTAGAAAATAAATATATTTTACCTTCAGGATCTCCTGCTGGTCTCTTGCTCATCTAGAATAGAAAATTAAAAACGTAAGTTTCAACAAATTATAAAGGAATATAATTCATGCTGTCAATTTAAGCAAATAAAATAGAAATTTTACCAATGAAGACAATGCAGATATTTTATGGAAAATTATATAATGAATTAAAATTTGAAGGTTAATTAATCGATACCATATTTTATTTATTGATTCTTTAGAATAATGCTCGATTCTCCTAAGGCATGCATATGGAAGATTTTTTCTTTATACAGACACTAAATTTGCCCCCTTTGCAATTTTTTTAAGTAAAAAAATCATGAAGTTTGGCGTTTCTAAGAGTCAAGAAAATACGTTCAAAGTTCCTCAACTAGTGAGTAGTATCATTTAAACTAATTCTTTTGAAATAACTTCGCCAAGAAGTGTTTTCAGCTTTCCTATGTCTTGCGTCAATTTGAGTTTTAACACGGAAATGCTTTCGTTTCTTCAGTACTTGGTTTAATTTCGCTGTATTTGAAAATAACAGACCTATCCAGTAATGAAAATAGCATTATCCTACATTGTTTTAATTATACAACAGTTCCGTTTGGAAGAATTCTGAGTTCTATTTTGGTAGAATATATACTTTTGAATTCCGAACACACTGCACGGACGTCACCCAGGGGTGGAAATCCCCTCTCCGAACATTCTCTTCATATTCAAATATTGTAGAATATTAGATTAAGATATTCGAAAGCTAATAAAAAATTGAACTTTAGAATCGGTAAAGTTACTAGAAGAATTTATTAATATGGAAATACGCTCCTATTATTTGGACTTGCAGAATGATCTGGTTAAATATATTTTTGAAGCAATACGGAAAATTACTTTTAGTATGGATTTAGTTATATTGCATCATAATTCGATGTCAAGGATAACCTTTAATTACGATCTCCACTAGATTTCCAAATCCATGAAAACTACGAAATACGAGTCTCTGGTGAATGCCGATGTCTTTTTTAATATGATATTCAACCCAGGTACTTCCAGTTACAATTCAACTAATATCATTTGGACGCATTATCCTTATATACTAGGAACTTTTCACCGATATACAATCCCGTCAAATTTTACAAGATTTCTTCCGGTTTATATAAAAGACGTCTTTATATTGGTTCAAAGACTCACTGAAATATATTTTGAGATGGTTTAATTTTATGTATCTGAATTACAGCATCTTCACTTTTAAAATCTGGTTATACAAATGATTTAGAAAATGCTAATGATTAAAAAGTGTTTTGTGAGCATCGAACTAATCTATTTGGATTCCCGGCCCTAAATTTTATTTAAAGGATCCGCATGGAAAACTTGTGTACTACGTGTAGCTTTCCCATCAACTGTGCATTCATCAATTGCAACGGAAAGTACCAAGCAAGTCGAGATGCTTTTGTCACAAGATTGTTCAAATTTGTGCCACACACGCTGGTGGCAATTGTCTCAAAGGTAAAAATATTTGTGGCCTGTCGATTAATACTATTTGCCGAAACTCGTTTTACAGGAGCACAATCTTAGAATAATAATTCATTTAGAAGATATAAATCTTTCGATTTCTGTAAGGAATCTCATACTTCATGGGTCTTTGCTTCGATATGCAGTTGACTACTTCGACACCCATGCTAGTGAATTTCTTGCCATTACAAGTAATTAATATAATTTTTAAATATATTAAATTATAACAGCAGTTTTATAATTCATAAATTGTTTTTTGATTTTCAAGTTAATAATTGAGATTCTTAATTTTAATTTTTTAACATCGAAATTCCTCAGTATAAGAACTAAAAATGTATATTTCCTTTTCTTAGAAGAGCTGATTTGGGTATAACTACGCAATAGATTCATATACATTGAGTCAAAATTATAAGGTCAGTTGTTTTAATTCTGAATGTTAGATATTGAGAAGGATAAAATACATTTGATAATGGATATTGGAACTTATGACTAAGCTTAGATTCATTTTTAAGTAATGACTTTAAACCTTTTAGGAAGAATGAAACTGGAAAAAATGCACACATAAGACGGGACCAAGCAAGCGTCAACAACTAAGTAAAATGTATTTTGTAAAAGTCGACATATTAGTTCGTGAAAAGTAATTTTTGCATGGAAATGAATCATTTTTTAAAATACGCAACAATATTTTCAATCATGAATAAATGCTAAACACTTTATGTTAAAAATAAAAACATATATTGTATATTATAATAAAATTCAATACTCTATAACAATATACCATATAATGATGTAAAATATGAAAGCAGAAAGGTACTTCACAATAATAGAAATACTTCAAACACATGTGAAAATCTAAAAATGCAGATCAGTGCAGACATTGAAGTCACGCAGCTTATATTTACAGGCAATTTATCTCATTTTAATTCTGCTTGAAAACTATGCATCTTATTTATTCGTCTATTTTACTAAAAATAACTGTCCCACGGGAAACGCCTTTTAATTTAGTTTAAGTCAGAATGGCTGCTAATTCTCGCCACCCTCGATGAACGAAAATAGGATGGTGTAGACTTCCCCCCAACGATGAGGATCGTACTTCATAAGGGAAGAATATTACCTTGAAAGATGATCTTTATGACTAAACTACAGTTCCCTCTAATGTTGCTATTGTAGCGATCCTTTCATTCGGGTATTTTATCCGTGTGCTTAGGACGGGTCAGAGTTGTCGGTCAATTACAATAAACCATTTAACATTTTTCGACTACCATCTGGTAAATCGAGATGGATTTTTCTTATACTTACATACATACACTACTTCCCGAAAGTGGACTCATAACCATGGCTTCACAAACAAAATAGGGAAGGATAAAGTCTTACTAAATAAAGTGACGTAATGAGAGTATAAATTACAATAATTGCTTCGACATGACCACCTTTTCACCTCAGCACACATGCATTTTTCTATTTATGAAAATAGCAATGATTCGCAGTCATTTTCCAAAAAGCAATCTGATAAATATGAATATATGGTATCAATCTTGATAAAATCAAAAGAACAACACAGTCTAATGGAAATTATTTTCTTCCAAAGCCCAAATGCAAGGATGTGGTTTTCAAACCTAACAGGATTAAAGAATCGTATAGGTCATTATGAGTCCCGCTTCAATAACTATCAATACTCAAGACGTAAAATGTGCGATTAGAAAAATTCTGTCAATATTTCCGCTATATATTCGACACCAAATTTGCTTATTCTAAATTGAACTCATTTCTTTACGTTCGCAATTAAATAAAAACTGGAAATTAAAGATTTTAAAAAGTGATTTAAATAGCATTTTCCAGACATTCAAAATGTATTGATTTTTTATCTATTCAAATCAGGGTGAGAATCAATAAGAAAAATACTAAATCAGTAATAATTTTCATCCAGCCACTTACGTTTCTTTGTTTTAGAATTGTGCTAAATTCGCAAAGCAGACAAATTTTCTGCCAATGTATTTCGCCTTAAATTTTATAAAGAATTTACAAAATTGATCTGAATTCCGTTTATAAACTTTTATTCATCTAGCCTGAGGCATGTTAATTATTTGCCCTTTGTGTTTTTCAATCTCAAAGAGATTTGGAAATAGAGCACTTGTTAAAATCTGGATTAGAATTTTTCCCGATTGCAACATTTTCTCCCAAGTAGAATAAAAATGAAGGCGTTGTGAAATAATTACATAAAATGCAGCATTATTTCCTCAATGTTTGAAAAAATTCAATACCTGTAGAGGCTTATTAATTAAACTTCTTACGACTAGCATTATGCACGGTAACGTAACCCCTACTAACAGGCAAGTATGAATCCTTTGTCAATATACCATTTAGACATGGAATCATTTTAATTATAGAACTGCAAATGAGTATTACTCTTTAACTCGATTTAAAACTCTCGAAAAGATTCTACGAATTAATTTCAGATATTCTCAAAATAGATATTTATCTGGTATCTTCAGGAATGAGTTTTTTAATCATAAATTTGAACTGCTTCGACTAACTCAAATGGTCTCGAATTGCTGCAATCGGTCATACTCTTAACCTTTCCCAATCAAATAGAAATTCTCATAGATATAGTGTAATTGTGTCCCTATCGCAAAAGAAAATCTCAATCCTAATTAAATATTCAAGTGAAATCCAGAGAAAGTATTGACCAAGAGAAACGCAGCTTTTCAACCAATTATTAAAACATTTTCTTAATTACAATGCAAAAGAAATTTACAGGAAAATTTCAGCAAAACTTTAAAGAATTTTTAGTAATACTTAAATAAGTTATCCACTAGCAGATTAAGTGATATTTTAAACGAAAAACAAACACAAGCCTCAGACTTTAAATTTAGAGTGTATTAATTTCAAAATTTTTTTCAAATAAAATTCGTCACTTAAATGCAGAATTCTATTTCCAAATATTAAGAAAAAGCAGGATCACTCCACACAAAATATTAATTTTATAGTTAGAAATAAAGTTTGAACATAGGCATAATCGCAAATATTAATATTATATAAAAATATTTAAGATATAACAGCTTCTATGAAAATATTCTAAATATAAGAAATAAAAGCTTCTATGAAATTGAAGATCAAAGCAGTATTAGAGATGAAATTTCGAATGTCCAATTGTTATATGTTGAAAGAATGAATATACGTGCAGTACGATTTCTAATATAATAAGCATTCTCCAATTCAAAAAGTTTAGTTTCTTAGAAATAAAGAGTGTGCCAGAAATTCCATCTGTACTGAATCTTAATGATTCGCCATTTTTTATTTTTTATTGTAAATAAACAATAAAATCGCTATAAAAAGTTCAAGTGATTCATTATAGAGAACGATCAGACATTAAATATCGTGCTGATGTTCAATCTGTTTTATAGCAGCACTTTCCTGAACTATTTCATTAATATAGCAGATATAAACATAAAAATTAGCTATAGCCAAGAAATTAAATATAAATCTTATTTTAAAACTCAAAAGAAACAACTTGTCGCAAGAGAATCGAAAAAGTTGAATTCTGGAAATAACTACAAAACAGGCAAAATAAGAATTTGAAGCCTGCGATACAACAATCAGAGTTTATATTTGATTAATCCGATTCTCAAAAATACTTATTTCCTTTTTTTATCATAATGTAATGGATTTAAAAAAATTCTTAAGTGTATTTTTCTGTTTCACTCTCTCTATAAATTGCTATGAAAAGATTTCGAAATTTATTTATTTACTTACTTTCAAATGAAAACTTTTATTTAAGATGCACTAATATATATGTAATAAGAAATATTTAATAGCAAATTTCAAAGGCTTGAGAAATTAGTTGCTTATAAGCAATTCCGAGGAAAAGGTTATAAGCCAGAAACAAAAAAGTGAAGAAAGTGCATTTATATACTAGAATGCCACGTGATTCAAAAAGATTTTGGTGGACAATATCAGGAAATGGAAGTAAAAGTTACAGTTTTTAGATTTTGAAACAATAATGATTTTCTTTTAACTGAATAAAAAAATATTTGCTTCAGGTTCAAATGAATCTGAGAACCTTGCAAAAATTACTTAAAATGTTCCTTGAAAGAAGATCCATTTCTTCCTTGATGGATTTGATCATTGTATTTGATAATAAAGTTTAAGTTTCGCGATAAAATTATCTCTTTTCAAATTAAAATTCAAAATTTTAAAGTAAAAATAATTTTTATTTTTGTGAGGCATAGAAGCTATCATAAAAGATGTACTCCAACTCTAACAAGGTCCAAAATTACTGATGCTTAATCCACTCAAACAGGTAAAAATTGATTCTGAGAGAGTCGAATCGAATATCCAAAACAATGAAATTCGATCATGATTTTTTAGGCATGATATCTTTAAAAAAATTTTGTTATTCGGTACATTTAAGATAGCCCTTTTAAAAACGAAAATATGTTCAATATTTTGTAAATAGAAGAAACTGTTCAGAGCAAATGTCTATAAAGCTTCTAGTGAGAAATTAAAATCGGATATGGATAATTATTGCATGACAATTAAAAGGATAAAATTTAATCTTAGCCATCGCAGAATTAAAAGTGCGACTCAGTTTATTATTCTGATAAAACGTTTCCTCCTAGCTTAAGCATCTTCAGTTTTTGTTGGGTTCAGATCCAACTAAAAGGATTCGTGGACTACGTTCCTGTCTACTGACAATATTCATGATTATGAGATCCGAACGAAATGATGTATGTCTTCAGATTAGAAAGGAGATTTATTTCCATGAGTTTAGTATTTACTTAATAGTAGGAACTTTTTCTTGAGAATCAAAATTTTGAAATAAATATAGAAATGTAATTTGTCAAAAAAATATTTTTCATTTTAAAATAATCACTGGAACAGAGTGTACAGTTTTATTATATTATTATTACCCTTCATCCATTTTAGATAGTTCAGTTATTCCAAAAAAATTACACAAACAGAAATTTTGTAACCAGATTATGAACAGCAATTTTGAAATTAAATATTTAAATGATTTCAAACATTTTTATTTGCACAACTACTCGTAACTAAATGCTGAAATAATTTCGTATTAATCTATTGCAATTCATAACTTATAGTGAAATTTCTATTAACTGACGTCATCTCCATTATTACACCAAATTTATAAGCCCAGCCCTAAAATAAGTCTCTTGTTTCAATAAAATGGTTTTTCATATAATTAAATAAAGGAAGAGGAAAGTTAAAATAAATTCTCGCCAGTTCTATATTCTGAAATTTTTCATATTTATTAGAGAGTGGTGTCTTGTGACAGCTGCTTTTTTAGTTGGAAATATTGCGTGTACATAGCATTACTTAATTCTCTTTTGCATTATTTGATGAAAATTCTTTGTTGAGGGGTTTAGAATTTTACACTCTTCTCTAGTTTTAAGCCATTATTATAATTAATATTCAATTAATAATCCACTGATCTTTAAAATTGGAATTTATATATATATATATATATCCATTCGGGAAACGGGGAAAAAGATGTATAACAGAAGTCCAACTAGGACGAAGACTGCATAACCGGGTCTCTTAAGCATCTAAATAAGTTTTGCCGGAGAATTTCTGAAAATATTACTTAGGATTCGGAGTCAAATAATAGTCTGGTTTATCTTCATTGACGCCCATGGTACTGAGCCATCACATTTATATCCCTTCGTTTAAAATCCTGTTACAGCATATAAAATAATCACCTGTTATTACTAACAATTTCACAGGCCATCATTGTTTCCCTTTTCCGTCATTTTATGCAAAATTCGAAAGACTTCTTTTTAAATATATCGAAATGACTGTTGTTTATTTAAAAATATTTTTGTTTATTGCATTTATCTCTACTGGGTTCGAATTTGGATAGCTATTTTTGTAATCATTTTTTTATCGGCCAGTTGAGATGCCACCTTGTATTTATCTTTGGAAGAAGAGAACTATTCATGAGAAATTTCAAAACCCTCAAAAACTGTTAAAAGATTTGTTTTTCATTTTGTTATTCCTTATGAAATGTGGAAAAGATATATTTTATAAATTATTTTAAATATTTGAAAATATTTGAACTCGGACTATAATGCACTTCGTTCTGAGTGTTTTAATTATGCCTAAATCTTGAGTAACAGTATATGTCTTCTTTTAAATCGTCCCACCATTGATGCTACACTAAGTGTTAATGGGTAAGTTGCGTATCTTTTTTCCGAATTCCTATGAACATAATAAAGAAATACGAGTGTTTTATTTCTTGAAGATTCGAAATTTTTTTGACTGAAATAACCATTATCAATACATTTGTTTCTTCTGAACAGATTTATTATTGTTGATGCATTGAACCGAATTATATTACTATTGTGTAAACAAATTATATAATTATTGCTTACATTATTACTAGTATCATTTACTTAATGTGTGAATGAGCCAATTTGAAATGTGAAAGTTTTTTTTATTAGTTTTAAGAAATTTCATTACTGTAAAGCATAAAATTACATAGGTTAAATTTTTGTTGAATCAATTTCTGAAACTGAAATATTCAATTGAAAATTCGAAGGTGTTATTCTACTATGGACATTTCAGTTTTTCTAAGGAACACTTAATTCAAAGTGCTATTAAAAACGGTGAATGTTAGAGATTCCTCTTATAAATAGGTGCACAAAAATTTCATTTAATAAAAAAAATTTAAAATTTTCTTATTACGAAAAATAAAACACGCAAAACGCTTTAGAATTCTTAGTTTTCATGAAAAGAAATCTTGATGGAAAGTAAAAAAAAATCATCCGATTTATTTTGAGCAGCGTTCTTATTGAAGTTATCGAATCATTCCCAAAGTCTGCTTTCTATTAAATTTATTTCAATGATTTTAAGAATGATCTAGATAAAAACTGAGCACAGTTTAGTTCATAACAAAACACTGTTCCACTATTTTGTTAATTTAATTTTTTAGTAAGTAATTACTATTCTTTTCAAGGTTAAAAAAATATTTAGTATTGCATATAGTAGTTTCACTTCTATTCAAAATTACTTTGCTTTGGCTCATTTTCTTCTCTCTCAATGTAAGTGCAAAAAAAGTGCACAGCAAAATCTCGATGATTGTAGCTAAAGCGTATAAATTTTTTTTTTAATTTCGAATTCATCAATCTTTATTGAGAAAAATTCAACTTTTGTGTGTCTATCGCATCATAAAATTAGCAATAATGATAGATTCTTGTATCAGGAATTTCATATCCACAGCATCTAAATAAATTTGCTAGTCTAGTTTCAAACTGATATAAAATTAGTAAGACAGCGTTTCCCTTTATTGAAAATAATTTAGTAGACAGTTATCTGTATTTCCACTATTAATAAAGATGAAAATTATTAGTATTATAGAATCCACGAATTGTTACAATTTTTTAAAATTAAATTTGAAAAAATACATTGAAAAAAATCAGTACCATTGAAAAGATTTTTGATTTCGTATAAAAATTGGTTGGTCAAATCTTCCTTAATGGTTAAAGGAAATTTTTTTGGGGGGAGGAGGGGAATGAATTAAAATTTTAACTAAAAATCAAATTTTTTTCTGGAGGAGATTAATCTTTTTGGGAATACATTTTCTCAGTAAGTCGGTCAAATTTAATAGTTTCGGGTCCAAATGTCTGCAAGAAGAGCATTACACTCAGTGCTAAATAAGCAACACACCTCGTAATTTATGGAAAGCTTGTAGGCTTAGTTAGAAAATTTCGTAAAACAGTATGAAAATTTGACAAATTTTGATAATCCAAAGTTCTAATGGCCCGTAACCATAAGTACGTTGTATGCCATAGCGATTAGAGGTGACAGATGCTAGAAATTGGCTGTGATGCTCCGACTGTCGGCCAAGATAATGCATGATTTCATCGAATATCAATAGCTTAAAAATTTTTTACTATGTACCGTCCTTATTACAAAGGTGTTAAATAAAAGTAATTCTCTATAATAAACGTATGAAAAAGTTTTATGTTTAAACTATAAGCCCATAATTTTTTGCCTTTGCTCTCTATAATTGCTTCATTTTTCTTTTCGATAGTGCATTATGCAAAACCGTTGTAATGCTGTAGTTTTGTTGCGGTTTTCTGAAAAAAAATTATGATTAAAGAAAGAAAAATCTGAATTTCATTACCATAACAATTTGTAAACACGTTCAAAGCCGTGAGTGTTATCGAGGTATCTTATTAAATAAAAATTTTAAAGCATGATTATATACCACAACTTATTTGGGTAGATATTTAAACGTTATATTTATCTCATAAAGAAAGCTCAGTGTGACACCACAGGAAAACTTGAAAACTACTAAATCTTTCAACGCGATAAGAAACTTTTAAAACGTATTAATGCGAAAACTTTTGTAGCTATGCGAATTAAAGATACATCCTATAACTTACGTACAGTGCTATTAAAAGCATAAGGGGGCCAATAATATTTTGATATTATAGGAAAAGCATTTTCTGTCTTTTAGTAAGATGTTTATACATTTTAATATTATTCAATTGCATTTTAAACATGGATGTTACATCATCATTTCGTGCAGCTTGAACATTACCTGAATCCCTTTACAATATGCCAAACCATTTTGGACGAAAGGGAAAGATTTTTCTTTTGGATTTCCCACTCTACCGCACTGGATTAACCAAGTATGTTTATATAATTGTGGCATCTAACCCGCTTAGATTACTTGCATCGAAGTTTTAGAAATTATAAATGATTTTTTCCTAATCTTTCAAAATACTAGAAATCTTTCAAAATATCTCTAAAGGAATGCGAAAAGCAATTTGTAATAGGGAGCAATGGAATTCTCTTTCAGGAATGAATGGACCCCGAAGCTGGGTAATACACATCTTCGGGGTTCATTATTTTCTGAAATTGTATAATACATACAGAAGTAAATATAATATGAGCATGTATATTAATCGCAGTTTCTTTTCCAGCTGATCATTCCATAGTACTGAATCGAAGCTGGTTTCTGAAATTATCTCCATCTGAATCCATCACACCAGGCCATGTCATTTTGGGACGAACGGGGAAGAAATATTCTTTTCAATTTTCCATTTTGTAACTTACACTAACCAGGTATTTCTATATAATTGTGGTGTTCGAGCCGTTTAGAGACTACATGCATCGAATGTTCGGAGATTCTGATGTTTCTTTCCTATTCTTTCAAAATACTAATGGTTGATACATTCAAATAATTTACAAATCGAACATATTTAATACCAAGCGAAAATTATTTTACAGTAACAGAAAAGGTAAAATTTAATACAAACCAAACGAATTAAATTTTAGACAGGAATGAATCCCAAGTCTACAGTAACTTGGTAGGAATTACAATATCCTGGTGTTAAAAATGAAAAGTGAACATTTTTCTAATATAATAATTAAAACCGTTAAAGTGAATTTCACAAAATCATATAAAATATTCATTTTTATTGCAGTAATTTTCGATAGTTTTATTTGGAGATCAACTATCCCTTAAATATTGATTCTTCGTAAATGGCTTTCATTTAAATGCCAGTTTATTTCTTATTAATTTATACGGAAATATTTTTCTGGCTTGCTTTCAATTCCTGTAATTTCTGCTTACTATTACTGATCTTGTTTTGCTGATTACATTCGATTATTCAAATTTTTGTTAATGAATTTTGCTATTTAAAATTACGGATGGAGAAGTAAAAATTAAAATTTTTAATTGGAGTTTATTAAGAAAGTAAGTTCGAATACTTAATCGAAATGTGTATGTGGGTACTATTGCGTCTAAATTTTGTTATACTTGATGCCAGGAATCGATACAGAATTTTTTATCGAATGCAAAATGCACTGTTTTGTAAGAAGAGGAAGAAAATGTTAATTCAGATTTTAAAACTCCAAGCGTTAAGGCTATTATTTCCCTGAACTATAAACCTGAATTTCAATGTTCTGTTTATAGGCAAATAATTAAAAACTCTTAAAGAGATCAGGGTTAAAATATGTTTGATGAATTCAAAATTTTTTCCTCTGGATGGTAAAAATGTAAGAGCCGGTTGAAAAACGTTTTGCCGAAATTTTTGAAAGGATTTATTTTTAATAAGTCAATTTTTATTGTAAATTTGCTGGAAAATTTAAGAAAATTATTAAAATTCTAACTAATTTCAGTAGAATTTCGTAGGATATTAAAAAAGATTATTTTGGAACCAGAATACGAAGGAAATGTCTTTCTAATTTAAATTGAAATCCATAACGTATCTTAAAACTGCCGATCGTTACTTTAAACCCTCTCCTGCTCTTTGAACTAATTTTCGCTTAGCTTTGAATTTTCTTTAATGGCACACTTTTGTTTTACATTAAAGTAATCTAATTTATTTTAACAGCAGTAGTTTTCCCCATTTAGATTTGATTCGTTTAGGTTTATATTAATTGAAAAAACTGCTTTAACTGTTTGGTATTTTTACACTCTTTGTTTAACGCTGTTTAGTTAGAATTATTCATTTTCATTTCTTGGGGATTTTTTTTATTCACTCAAATAACGAATTCTAGAAAATGTTACTAAATAAAACTTTTTTCAGTAAAGGAGTATTTTATTAGTTTTACGCCTGAATCTTAACTCCGTTAAATTAACTTTGAAATTCAAAATGATAGCTGAAATTTAGAAATGCATTTAGTCAACCAATAGCTAAAATGTTTTCAGATCGTATATTTGAAACAATAAATTCAGGAAATATCAAGGAAAATGTGAGTAATTGTAGTGTCTTGCGTCTGATTCGTGCATTCAAATTTTTTTAAGTTTACAAATCCAAAATTCGTACAATTATTCAATACAGACAGCACTTTAAAATTTAATTTATTCATAATGTATTTTGATTGCAATTAATCGAATTGTTATAGTTCAGAGGCATAATCGGGAATTGCTGAGATCAGATTTGGGCAATCTTATACTGCATTTGAAAGAAATCTAATACTACGATTCATAAATTTTCAGAGGAAACAGTTAATCTAGGAAATATTCTAATGGAACTTCGAAAGGGAATGCTTTTAAACAAATTGCGTATCCTTTTTATTTACCATTTCCCTTCTTTAATTAAAATGTAGCTCATAAAAATCACTTCGTACAATAATTTAAAATTCCGATTTTGGAGTTATTTGAATGCAAAATATTTCTCTTGACGCAATGGGTGTTCTGTTTTATATTTTATTCTCAGTCAGAAATGCGAATGTGAAAATTGTCCTGTAATGTAAATTTTTCACGTCTCATGATACGTATAGATATAATGCATGGATAATTAATTCTCTTCATTTTGCGTTGCCTAATTTTTGCAATGTGCATTAAGCAGAGAACGAAGTTATAAATTTAGTGTATGGGGGAAATGTTTAACATGTGAAATGAAAACGTATTAAGTAACTTCGTCAGGGTTATGGAGTAATAACGAGTCTCCTCCAGCTCAAATATTGTATGTATATTTGAGTATTAGGATTTGTGGAGCTAAAGGTATGAATAATGCGTGTGAGGGTATAAATGTGAAGTGAGGTTGATGTTGGAGATGCGGGTAATACTTTGGGAGAATCATGGACTGGTAGTGTGACTGGTGTCATGTGTAGGGTGTGAACTGTGGTTTCGGGGTAGTGATGGCGACAGTGTTGCTGTGTGATTGGATTTGGGTTTCGAACAGGATGCTAGAAGCAGTATGGGTAATTTGTGTGAATTGTGATTTTGAGGGTTCTGTTGGAGGCGGCGTGGGTAATGAGTGAATTTTGATCTTGAGGGGGTTGTTGGCTCTGGTGGTGTGGGTAATGCATGGATTGTGGTTTTGGATTAGCGTTGGTGACGGCATGGGCAATGAGTATATGAATTGTTTTTGATTTGCGGTGACGTAGCTTGAGTATGAATGAAGATTACGAGGGTGGTGCTGACGACGGCGTGGGTAATAAATGTATGAATATTTCGAGGGTGGTGCT
This sequence comes from Argiope trifasciata, assembly GCA_026543055.1. Classification (NCBI taxonomy): domain Eukaryota; kingdom Metazoa; phylum Arthropoda; class Arachnida; order Araneae; family Araneidae; genus Argiope; species Argiope trifasciata. The sequence goes on along the minus strand of JAPMOQ010027700.1, from coordinate 159,226 downwards.
GACGACGGCGTGGGTAATAAATGTATGAATGATTTCGAGGGTGGTGCTGACGACGGCGTGGGTAATGGATGTATGAATGATTTCGAGGGTGGTGCTGACGACGGCGTGGGTGATGGATGTATGTATGATTACGAGGGTGGTGCTGACGACGGCGTGGGTAATGGATGGATGTATGAATGATTACGAAGGTGGTGCAGATGACGGCGTGGGTAATAAATGCATGAGTGGTGATTACGAAGTTGGTTCTGACGACTGCGTAGGTAATGAATGGTGACTACGAGGGTGGTTCTGACGACTGCGTAGGTAATGAATGGTGACTACGAAGGTG
>JAPMOQ010027700.1:124890-158888 GCA_026543055.1 Argiope trifasciata | reverse complement strand
TGGTTCTGACGACTGCGTAGGTAATGAATGGTGACTACGAAGGTGGTGCTGAAGAACGGTGTGGGTAATGAGTCTGTGAATGATTACAAGGGTGGTGCTGATGACGTGGGTAATGTGTGTATTGTGGGGTCTGGAAGGTTGATAGTGTTTATGAAATGTAGTGTTGTGCGAGTGTATTGGATTTGGAAAATGAAAAATAAGTGAAGAAACGGAGTCACAGTTAAGTACTGCGCAGGAATAAACATTATCTTAGTCTTCAGCTTGGTTCAATTTCAAATCGCGAACAATATTTCGAAAAAAAGTAAAATTATAGGAAATAGGAAAATAATGAAAAAAATTGTAATATGTGTTTTGGAAATTCGGAAAGGAACTGGATTTAATATGTGAGGGACTTTCGTGATCATTAAAAACTGTATAATCTCACCCAACAGACAACTACGGATTTTTTTCTCTGAGTTATACAAAATTAAATTACACTAAATTCCCCCATTGCTTTAGAATATTCTCAAATCAAAAGAAAAATATAACAATAGATTATTAAACATATAATGAACTAATAAGATTTGTTTCTTGACATTATTTTAGAAAAATTCTCGTAATGTGTACTCTCAGCACGGCTCGAGTCAACAAATGCTAATATTAGCGGTTGTAACCAATAATTGATGTAAGCATTGAACAGCATGAGAGGAATCGGCACATAGCATTTTAATGCAAACGTTTTGAATAGCAGAATTGATTCAAATTCATAATATTAGTGATATGACTGGTAGGAATCTTTGAAAACCAAAGTATTTTTCTATGACACTTTTGCTCAAAGTTCAATCACTATTAAAATAAAAAATATTTTTATATCTTTTAATATTTATAATTTCTTCGAATAATATTCACTTATTCTGACTTAGTAAGGCTCTGAAGCAAGTGACAGCTTAATGGAATCAAGGCTAGATTTATTTCAAAATTTCTGTAACTTCGATTAAAAGTTTCCTTTTAACAATCCCTAAAATTTCTGCTTTCAATTCTTGTCATCTTAGAAACTGTGGTTCCGTTTCAATAACTCAATTATGAACCACTTTGGTTTTCTGAAAACATTATTTTAACTCCAAGACGAAGTACCTATTTTATAATATGAAAAATAATCGGGTGTGCTTCGGTCTTCAATATTCTATATTCTAACTATTCCTCTAGCTGATGTAACAATTCGGCACCACTTATAAAAAAAATACATCTGAGGTTTTGATTCGGCCATGCATATCAATCAATTCTGAAGTATAATTTTTAAATTGGAGGACATGTAATTTTAACTGATATAAGTAGCTGATCCTATTTCTACTTCTTTATTGCAAGAATGTATGGATAATTTTGTCTATTATATACTTGTCTTTAATTTTTCTATTTGGGGTAGGGGATTTTAATTACCTTTTGAATCTAATGAAAAAAGTATTTGGATGGAGAAAGAACAGGAAAAACTTAGGTAGTTGCATTAATTTATTAGGATTCGAATTTACGTTAAGGGGGAGGGGGTCTCAAATTGAAGTTATTTTGAATTTATTTAGAAAAATCTCATATTGAGCTTCTATGTAAATAGAAATAAAAAAAGTAATTTTTTTTTCATAAAGCCAAAAAAAGTGAAATATTGCTTTAAGACAGATTTTCATTCTATTCAAAAGCAGCTTTGTTTATTGTAAATGGTAAACGCCCAGTTTGATTTCATTTCTTTAGTTCATCCCCTACAAAAATTTAAAATTCATCACTAACAGTTGTCCATTCATATATTTTTTGAACTATTTGGAAGTTTTCAAAATTAAAATCTGCAAGTTTGCCTGGATTGAATGAGGAAGAAACATTAATCTCTGCATATTTTATGCATGTAACTTTCTAAACGACGCGAATGCCACAATTATATGGATTTTACATGGTGTAGTCTAATATGACAGATGAAAGGATGACTCTTTATTACAAGTAAGCAGAATTAATGTGTATGTGGCAAGTTCTTTGTGTAAATGTTAAAGAGGTATTACAGATCTTGAATTTAAACTCTTTCACTAATACAAAATAGTATGTTGTATTTATTTACTTGTTCACTCATTTAAGGGAAATACAACGTCACAGAAATTATCAACTTTGAATGCAGTCTATAGTGAATAGCTCCCATAGCAACATCTGTGCTAACTGGAACAATGGCGCAACGTCATTCCCAACAAGTAAAGCGACTGCCTTTTCAGCTGTCAATAAGCGATGTAGACAGCAGTTGGCTGGGTGGCCAGAATTTTTTTTTCCAGTTTGGTACAGAAATCATACCAGTAAGTTAAGCTGTCGTATCGAAATGAAGATTAAATAAATTCATTTAATTTGTCAAATCGGGATTATAACTATAAAAATGTACACATTTTTTATAGTTATTCATAGGCTGGATAATTTGGTTGATATTTGACGGAGTGTCTTTATTAAGCAGTTTTACTTTCTCAATTCCATCTGCATGCAATATACAGAGGTCGGTTATTCTGGAAGCGAGATAATATTCCCTAAAATGACGTGTAAGTACTCAAGGGCATGGTAAGTTCTCCAATTGTATTAATAAAAATCCCTAAGTAAATCATTTGAAAAGTATTTTAATTGTTTCCTCTAGAAAGCAAATTTCTGAAGGCTATAAAAAGATGCGAAAGATGATCAGGAAATATTTATAAATTTTTTCAGGCTCCTTCCAACATGAGATCTGCAACATCTGAAATATGTGGCAAACCATGAGATTAATTTCTATACATGGGGTTTGAAGTAATACTCATCCAAGAATAGTTTGCGATGGTCAGTTGTATGTCATCGTAGATAATAAAATACTGCTTGCCAGGAACCATTTTAAATTTATTCCAACATTTATGATGGAACAAAAAATTCACTTTTTGGTAAGTTTTTCTTGTCTCTCTATTGTTTGCTGGAAAATTATTTTCCGGGAGGATCAGAAACGTATTATTATTTGAAATACTAACTTTATTTCGATCCTTCATTTATTGCAAGTTAATATGCTCTTTGAAAAGTTCCTGGAAATTATTTTTTCAAACACCTAAATGAAATATTCTGTAAAATCTGAATTTAAACCTAACAAAAATAAAACTGGATTGCTCTTAAATGAAATAGCACATTTTAGAACTAGGCATTGTTCGAGTCCTTTTTGACATGTTTTGACCGAACTGTTTACTACTCAAAAGGAAATATTTGGAGTTTTCTAGTGTATATTGGAATCTGGACCAATTTAAAATTAAATTATGGACGAAGATGAACAATTTGATAGGTCTTAATAGTTTGAAATACTAAAAAAAGTTCAAAATGCATCGGCTTTAGTTCTCACGAATTATCGAAATTGAACCCAACCTGCACAATGTATTGAAAACGAAATAAACATTAATCCCTGCATATTCTAGACAAGTGGTTTCTTAGTGACGAGGTCCTACTTATGCATATATAACATGTGTAATCTGTTTCAGGAGAGAAGAACAATGGGGTTTTCTTCTGATAATGTCAACAAAGGAACAAATGGGAATTCAAATGATTTTTACTGGCGTGTCAGCAGCAGCTTGTGAGATAACCTCCGTTTGCAGCAATTTACTTGCATCTAAATTTTACTAAAGAGGCTTCGGTAAGTTGTGCAAATTTATAATGAATATTGGATATAATGAATGAATTAATTATCAAATAATTAAAATGCACTAATAATTTTTTTATTTAATAGGTTAGATAACTTATTGATTCCATTTGTCTGAAAAAACCCATAAGTACTTGGTATTATACAGCTTTTTCTGATTCCATACTCTCATCATCAATACACATCGGTTTTGCTTGCTTCGGAGAGAGGGCACTATCTTTAAATTATATTCAAGAACGTGGTAAGTTCCAGAATTATGATAAAAAAATCTCAAAGATGCGACATTCGAGAATCATTTTCTGAGAATTTCAAACAATGTCTTGAACCAATAAGAATACCTAAAGAAAAATTTCTTAGAAATCAAAAGCTTTCTCATGCTGTAGTTACAAGACATATAATGCATAATTAGACACCTTTTCAGACCTGCGCATTAGACAGATAACTAAAAGACGTTTTCGTGTAATTTTGTTTCGTGTCTTCTTCCCTCCTCCAGTTAATTCATGTCTTTGAACGAATCAAACATAGCCCGGTTAATATTTAGAATATTATCTTCGTTAATCATAGTAATCGGTACATACTCATACCAGTAAGGTAATTTTCTAATATTTAAATCTAGAAAATTTTGTCTACAAATCTACAAAAGAAATTTTAAATAAAATTAATTTACGAACGTTTTGAGTACTTGGCAAAATAACTTGGTGTATTCACAAATGAATATATCAATACTGACTTCTAATGTGGGACTCGTTTTTGAGCATTCCTTATTCGCAACATTTCTTATCCTCAGTGAATAAGCATTACCGAAAGATTCTGCAACTATTTAAAAAAAAAATTCGTTAAATTTTAAAATTGTAATTTTTTTTTCAAAGGGCAAAAATGTAAGTAAGGCGAGGTGTTCATGAATCTACATTTTAAAAGGATTTTTATTTTGACTTCTATGAATAACGAAACAGAAAACGAATTCTTTGTTTCAGAATTTTGAACATTGATTTAAAGAGCAAAATTAACCGACTTATATTCTACAATTTAAAAGTATTTTCGATATTTTCAGACCTTTTATTAATTTAAATACATATTTTCAGATATTGACATGATTTGACTGATGGAATAGCAGTGCAACGGATTTCATCTGGAATCGTCAGCAAGTGCATATTGGATCTGGAGCCTTGGATCGAAATCCAGAATTTCATGACTACCGTATGCAGTTTGTTAAATTATAAATACTGGACCAAACCTAAAATACCTGTTTGGTACTAAAATAGTAACCTTTCGCTCTTATAAGTCAACAAATAGAACTGTCACTGACCCAGCAATATAGTCGCAACAACTGCCCCAAAACTGTATTTACGTGAAATAGTCTTAATCTGTTTGTATATTTCTTAATACAATCGAATGCATCGAAGAACAATAGAATGAAGATTATTTTTCCTCATCGACTGCATTATAAATCTAAAAATTTAAATTTTTGCTATTGTTAATCAATGAGCTATCATTTCTTATATCTACATTATCGTTTGAAGATAATTTTAAATGTATTAACAGATTTTATAGCAATTTGTTTTTCTTTATTGCTGAATATCAATTTAAAAACTGATATCGATTCTTATTAACTAATATATAATTTCAGCACTTTGAGAAAAAATTTAGCTTATTTGTTATAGCTATATAAAATATGTTCATTGTATCTCTTTGCAATTATTTTCAAATAAAGATTTTGTTTTTATTAAATTACTGATGATTAATACAATTTCACTTTGTGATTATGGAATGAGTTACCACAAACTGAATGCATTTACTCTGATGGTCATGTGCTTGCTTTTCGGATTTAACAATGAAATGTGTTTTCCACAAGAATCTTGACCTTTGACTTAAAAATATTCTTTCATGCTTTATAACTGTTATTTTAAGATTTTCTAGATGTTTAATAAAAAATTTGGTCACGATGCAAAATTTAAAAAAATGAAGTGTGATAGCAATGTTTTTGTATGTTCCACTATATTTAAAGTGCGAAAGTAAGTCTGTACCCAGTGTAAAAGAAGAGAAAAATATGCAATGTCAACGTGCTTTTTTTGTCTTAAAGATTAATTGAAATTTTTTTCCTTTAATATTGTTCAAACTCGTGTGTTTTCTCACGTGTAATAAATAGTGTTGTGCACTGAGATGTTTTATGCTTTGATATTGAATTTAATAATAATTATTGGAACTGTAATTCTTAAATTATGTGATACCAAAGTACTTTATTCTCTTTTCTTTAACTTCCAAATTTAATAATTTTAAAACCCATAGCTTTAATTCTTTCACATAGAAATTCAAAAACTCGGTATCGGTGATCATTAATTGTAATCTAATTTTAATACTTAAAAGAAATTTAATATTGTATTTATAGCTATATGAAATTATCAGTTCGTCGCATCCATTTGCAATTGTTTTTTTAAACAAAATTTAGTTTTTGTTAAATACATTAAAAGGTAGATATAAGATTAATTGTTAACTTGAAGCCTAAGTCATGATTTCTATATCTCCCATTTTGGCATTTAATTTTACTTAAATGTGTACATCCGCGGACAGAGGATACTTTGCTTGACTCGGCCGGCCAGTCAATCAAAATGTCCTTCGATTCTTCGAATGCATTTGATCACTGTGTCTGATCAACACAATGATCAATATGCATTTCTCAAAAAATATAACGCTCTTGTATGATTCATATGAAAAAAATCTCCCCGAATATAGCTAAATATTAGCAAAAAAAAGTGAATGGATGCGGTGAATGTTGAATAAAGTAGGTTAAATTGGTTTCTTTCTCTTATTAAAGATGCGAGTAAATTGTAGTTTTATTAGCTTTTCAGAAGATTGAAATTGAAATTTATTTTTAATATTTTATTTAATTACCATTCTGAATTGAATTATGTATTAAAAATCTTACAACTACAGTTCAAATTATATTCCACACTTAAAATAATAATTGTATGTAATACTTTGTTTCCTCAATTACGTTTTAATAATCAATGCTTGTATGCAATTTTCTATTTTAGGTATATTAATTTTATGTTAGCTAAATACGTTATTTTCAAAATTGTTTGAATTCTTGTTAAGCTTATTACAGTTTGATGCATGTAATTTAATTTGATATCTGTACCAAATTCTTAATTTAACGCATTCATGTTCTACTTTTTGTGTTGTAATCTTGTAATAGACCAGTTTTTGTATATTAAACCAGCAAATAAAACTTTTCTATTTAGAATTGAATTTTGTACTTAATTATCAAATATTATTGTCTCGTTTTGAATATTTTTTAAAAATTTCCTTATAACCACTTCTTAAATGAATTCATACACCGAATTTAATACGATTCATAAATCCAAGTAGTTGGAAGAATATCCAATTGATTCAAATTAAAAGCAGAAATGCAAAAAATAAATTGATATTTCTATCCTTCACCTGAAATATTATTATTAGTTTCAATTTTAAAGTAAAACACCAAATTTTTTACGCTAGTTTAATTTTTTTTATCTATTTGGCTATTCTCTAAAAATATAAATAGTTGAAATGGAAGAGAAGGAATTTTTGTCTGGTTTCTTTTAACAAAGTGTTCAGAGAAATCTTAGTATCTTTAAATTGAATTAACCTGCATTCGAATTTTAAGTTCAAAACTATTTGCATGCTCGTATCTGACTGTAAATTGATAAGATGTTTTTAAAAATGCATTAAAAATTAACTTTTAACGTGTCAGATGTAAATGGTAAAGTTTACTTTTAAGTTTCTTTGTATTTTTCTGAAAATTTATATAAAAATGAATTAAAATTTTTTGTTACTTTCTTAAAATTGGTTATTTACTAAATATGCAATATTAAATATCCTCTTTAAATTTTAATTTTTGTATTGATATTACAATTTCTACTTTTCTTCGGTTTGTTGATTGAGAATAGAACAAATTTTTACTGAAATAAAAATTCGGCTTCCTTCTGTCAATTGAAAAGTTGTAATTTTTTACGTTATGAATGAACTCAATTCTTCGTTGCTAGATTAATAACTAACAATAAAGCAAAGATCACAAGACTGTGAAATTTCGCATAAGAATTACATAATTTTAATTTTAACATTTTATCAGCATATCAAAGGAAAAGTGGTTTTACCATTTCTGGAAATTCAAACTAAAATCGCCGATGTATGAGGTATATATAGAGTAGCTTTCAATGTATTGAAATTGTATTTCTATTTGTGATGCATTTAGATTTTATTAAAATATCAGGTATTTTGATTCCTCTTAGATACTTTTTTTTTCGAAACAGAAGAATGCAAGTTTTCACCAGGAATGAAATTTCTCCAAGTTTACATTCAAAACATCGTTAAAAAATTCATAGTGAAAAAAATTGCTACATTTTAAATTTCAACGTGTGTGAAATTTATACAAAAGTTATTTAAAAATATTAATACTATTTATTCCATAAAGAAAAAAAGGAGATGAAATTTCAGTAAATTAACTAAAAGGATAATAAAAAAATTTTAGGAATAACATCGGAAAGATTCTCAATATAGAAGTATTTATGATACGAAGATCGAGCTACTAATATACACGTAATTCTCATTGTTTACATAGTTAAATTTTATTTTGGAAGACTTGAAAAATAAGCATTCGTTCCAAACACTTGGAAAATTCTAATTTTTATATGCCCTTAATAGTCTTCTTCAAAAATAATTATTTTAAACCGCAATAATGATATAAATTCTATTCCAAGAATAAAAACTTTAGTATCTCTTTATGACATTAAGCTCTAAGTTGCTTTTATCCAGATTGGATTTCAAAGCTACTAGATACTGAATCTAATAGTTTAGATAATTTAAATTTTAACGTATTTATAATTTTTTTAAATTTTTGATAAAAATCCAAGGAATTCTTTGATTAAATTGTATTAATCTCTTCCCGATTCACGAAATAATTTTGATTTAAAATATTCTCTTCGTTTTTTACTGGAATGAATGGTTTTTGAAATAATTGAATTTTCTTTTTTATAGTATTAAACGTTTTATAATTTATGGCTACAAATTTTAGGAAATCAAAAACATTAATTTGCTATAATTTTAAGTATCTAAAATAATTTGAGTTTTATCATTCTTATATACCAGAAAGAAATGAACAAAACTTCATTTCTTTTACACGAGGATGAATGTACAAAACCGATTTTCAATGTTTATAGAAAATTTAAATAATGTGACAGGGAGCAAATAAAAGAAAATCTAAATAACGGAAGGTTTTTTTACATTTATAGAATGATTTTGATAGTGAAATTTGAAGAAGAGACTCATTGGGAATAAACATTTCTAACAAAAGCTTAATATTTGAATTTAGAAATAAAGCTTGCTAATCTTATTTTTCTTACCACATATTGATCTAAAGCAATCACCATAAAAATGTAGTGTTCTCCATCTTTTGCGAATGCATAGGACTCAATACACTATAAATTGTAGAACTCTTTCAGTAATTTATTTAATAAAAAAAAAGGAAATATATTATGACCCTCAAAGAGGCATGCGTTTACGTATACCACTGTAAATAAGATCGCATGTTTACTATTGAACGCGAAAAGAAGAAAACATACAGACTTAGTTTGTTTTAGTACAAAGGAAGTTTTAGTAAGGAATATTTTGTTGGTTTATTATCAATAGAAAGTTGTACGGCTGAAATTTAATTTTTTTTTTTTTTATAATTCCTACTATTAGCTCACACTCACCCTACATATATTCATTTATACATTTTGTTCAAAATTTCAGAACTAAATAAAATACTTTTTATTCATCCACTCGAATTCAAATACTTTTTTAAAATTTGTAACGGAGGATACTCGATATTAATATGATTCTTTTAAATATTAATTAATTAATTTCATTAAGTTTTAATACTTTAAACAGAATTTTATCAGTTTGTAAAAAAACTGAAATCAACAGGCAGTAACTCATTCTGTAAAATGTAAGGATTACTGTATTGTTCACTTGTTGAACAATTCTAGTTCAATTCTAGTTTTGCGAAAGCCACTAATTTTTTGATACTTATTTTATAAAAGTAATTAAAGTCATTTTTTTCTTTGTTGACCTAAGTAGGAATTGAATTAAATTTTTTAAATAAATATTTCTTGTTTTTAGCGACTTTTAAAGAGAAGAGTAAAATAAATTTAAAAAAAGCTACTAGTCAAACTTTGAAACGTAGCTCTATATCCTTTGAGAAAAAAATGAAAACTCCTAAAGTTATTGTGTGTATATATACATATATATATATATACAATATCAACATATTCCTTCAAAGTCCTCTAACGTTTTAACTATGGATTAATGTGCATTTGGTTGTTGAAAAGAACTGTTTCTGAGGAAGAATGCATCATCATTGGTAGGTAACAAAAATTAATTTAAGAGGAATAAAAATAATTACCCCTGGAAATTTTATAAAAAATATTTCAATTGTGGAAATCTCGTTGGAGAATTATAACTCAGAAAAAAAGTTGAAATCTAAAGCATGTAATAAAATTCATTTTTGTATTCTAAACTTCGATTAAATGGTCCGAAATAGTTTCAAAAATACAATTACCCTTGAAATAGTTGAGTATAAAATGATATTGGTTATATTCAATATTTACCATTATTACCAGTATTAATTTTATTGCTGTTTCTCGAATGTCAGGAATTTGATTTCAAATAAACCTGCCGCCTGTCTCAAGAACAATAAATTATTTTTTCCATCTGCTTCTAAAATATATTTTTATGCGATTTTATCAATATTTGTCTTTCTTTTATAGTTCCTAATATCATCTCTAAAAAAACTTGTTTTATAAAATTGAAGGATACTTGATTTAAGTTATTTCTGTGTGACAACTGGTTTCAAAGGAAATGAAAAAAACTCTTTCGTGTGGCGTCATTTTATATCGTGATTTGCGTGTGTCGTATAAATTAGTTCAACTGAATTTTCAAATCGAATATCACTAACCTGAAATTCAAGAATGTCTGTCTTTACTTACGTTACACAAGAATCTTCAAGGATTCCAAAGCAAATAGAAACTGATTTAAAAAGACTTTTCATATAAAATTGTAAAATTAATGTTTTTCCAAAAAATAGTTTTAATAACTTCTTTGACTGACTTTAATAACTTCTTTGACTTTCTAAAAACCTTGCCGAAGTCTTTGGAAGGAGAAATATCATCAAAAGACAAAAAAGTGTATTTGGAGCCACAGTGGCCAGGTGGTAAGGTCTCTGCTTAGGTTTCGAGGACTGACTCCAACGAAGAACCTTCGTGTAATTGGGCCTGGTGCTCGTTAAATCTGTCGGGGTCAAATTTCCTTCCGTTGGTGTGGCGTGGAAGCTTGGAGAGGGAGGTTCGACCTCAGGTGTCGTTCTTATCTTCTGACCCCAGTTCAAGATTATGAGGTCTGTCCCAAAATAACACTAGTGTTGCTTCTAAACGGGACATTAATATAACTAAACTAAACTAAATTTATTCGATATTAAATATAATATTTCTTAAATATATATAATATTCCTATACCACTTAGTTCTTCGTGAAATTAAAATATTTCTTTTATAACTATGTATAAAAATTTTTGAATTATTAAAAATTAAAGGTTTACTTACTAGAGAAGTTTCAAATATTCGCATTTTCAATTGTATTCAATGGACATGGTACTTTTTTAAAGTAGAGTTTCGCTTTTGGGTATGACAGTAGACTGTAGCAAACTCTAGCTAAGTAATTTTAATTTGTCTAGCTGCTTGCTTTTGGTATTTCCTGGCTCATAGGTCTTCTTTTAGATGAGAAATTTCTATATGTTCGAGCACCTTGACGTTTTTATTTTCAGGATAAACAATTTTGTGTCTTTATTTTAATTAATAAAGTATTATATTTTTTTTTTTGCATTATTTTTCGTGAAAAGCTAATGAACTTCATTTGAAATGTTCACTCATTACTCTGAAATCATTTATAAAATATCCAAATTGCTTAGAATACATAAGGGTTCATAAGGCTGAGATATGCTTTGACATCTCATTTCTTTGTTACTAGCCGCCTTTGGCGACCAGCTGGTTCGCCATGAGTAAAGCGTTCTAAAATTTTCAATTAAATCACATATTCATTAGCCTTGAAGTAATTCCGGGCATTGATTGACCCAAAATTAGTATTTTCTTTAAGATGATGGACGGAAAGTTCTAAAAGTACACCTTTTCCTAGTAATATTCTTTAATTTTATAAATCCGTCAGTTTTAACCATCGGTTATGCTTCCAAAATATTAAAAAAAAATTCGATGATGTTGCCAAAATATTAAATATGTTTTTTTAAAGAAAGCGAGAAAGGGAAAAAAAGTATTAAATTAATTATACAGATATTGCAAACGTTAACATGAATATGCCATTAAGTCGGGATTTCATTGCATATCCTGTCAAAATTCAATCAAGTTTACCGTAAATGAAGAATATTTATTGAGTTAATGGTATACATATTGCAAACGATTGTAGAAACCTTTGCTTTGCATTTATTTTTCAAAGAAAATATCACATTTTATATTTCTTTTATTTTATCCAGTCACGTGCTGAAAGTTGCATTTCTGTAGATTTATTTTGCGATGATATTTTTTTATTTGAACTTCCGGCATTCTTTTATTTTATCCAGTCACGTGATAAAAACATGGTTAAAATATTTCTTTAAAAATTCATTAAAAATAGAAGTTTACATTATAAATTTAAAAAACTGATACCATTAGAAAGCTAATTTTTTTATCTTTAAATTGATATAAAAATCATGTTTGTGCAATAATATTTTCGGAAGTTATAGCGGAAAAATGTCGAAATTTGGCTTAAATTTTAATTAATTCAAATTCTAATTAAAAATTCAAAAAAGGGCTCCGAGGTGCACATTCCGGACCTCCAAGGTATACATGTACCAAATTTGGTAGCTGTAGGTCCAACGGTCTGACCTGTAGAGCGCCAAAACACACACACACACACACACATTGAGCTTTATTATAAGTATAGATGACAATCTCACAGTTTTATAAAAATGAACCATTGTGACATATTGTTGCCGCTAGAGAGTGAAATAGATAGGAAAAGGAAATGGGGGAGTTAGCCATCAATTGCATTGTGTTTCTTGAGATTATACGGGCAAAATATGTAATTTAATTGAGTTTGAATGAGGCTGGATTGTCAACACTCAGAGTATCGGAATTAATATCAACAAAACGGCTACAACTATGAAGTTTTCGAGAGCATTAGTCCCTATAGTTTACAACGGGTTGCATACCATTAACAAAAGAAGGGCAGCTACAGGCTACTGAATGGCCGGTCTGAAAGGAGACTTGACAGAGTCGTTCAGTCTAATAGAAGAGTAGCATTAAATGGCGTGGAGTCTTAATTAAGGAATATCAGCGAAGATTGAAGGAACCGTTCATAGCATTTTATACCGTATATATTATGGAAGCCGGCAACATTTTCGAAGTCTTCTATTTACCTTAAACAACAGAATGCGTCCCGAGTTTACAAAGAAGTACAAGCAATGAACAGCAGACTACTGGCAAAAAATCATGTGGTTCTATGAATAGCATTTTCAATAAGACCATGCATATGGCTGGATGCGAATTTGGAGAAAACAGCATGAAAGCATATGCCCGAAACTGTATTTCTACAACATTTTTCAAACTGGTGGAAGCAATTTTACTGTTTGAGGGATGTTTTCTTGCCATTTCTTGGATTCAATGATTCCTGTGATGTCATATGATCTTGGCATTTTAGGATTCAATGATTCCTGTGAAGTTTTATGTTCTGGACATTCGATGGATGCAGTGATTCCTTTGAAGCCATATATTTTTGGGCATTTTATGGATTCAATGAGTCTCTCGAATACATTTGTTCTGGTCATTTAATGAGTTGAATTATTCCTGGGAACCACATTGTTTTGGGCATTTTATGGATTCAATGATTCCTGTGAAGCCATATGTTCTTGTCATTTTATGGGACAATGATTCCTGTGATGTCTTATGTTCTGAGTATTTTATGGATACAATGATTCCTTTGAAGTCATATATTTTAGGCATTTTAAGGATACAATGATTCTTTTGAAGCCATATATTTTGTGCATTTTATGGATTAAATGATTCCCTCGAATCCGTTTGTTTTAGGCATTTAATGAGTTCAAGTATCCCTGTGAAGCGTTATGTTGTGGGCATTTTATGGATTCAATGATTCCTGTGAAGCCATATGTTCTTGGCACTTTATGAATTCAGTGATTTTTTGTGAAGCCATATCTGAATGCCCAATGTTATTTAAGAATCAAAAACCCTCAAGGAATAAGTAGCTTGTTGGATAGAGTGACAAGACGAATCAAAGATTTTTGTCGGTCTCGCGGTGGAGTGTCGAAACTACAAAATTATATATATATATATATATATATATATATTTATTATTATTATTTTCTTATTTTGAATATTATTCCAATTACTAATTCTATAATTACATGGAGTTGTTCAAACTTAATAAATCAAAAAAAGAATTTTAAAAAAAATTATAGACTTATTTGAAATTTTAAGTGTCAAGTTCATGTACATATGCAGAAATCATTCCTATATTTAGCATTGTGCTTTTTCACCAAATTCCTTCCATATTTGAAAGTTGAATTGGTTTGTCGTAACAAGAATAACACCTCATCAACCATTGGAAGAATGAGCAGCTTGGTGGATGGAGTGAAAGGGTAAACAAAGATTTATGTTGGTCTTCAGTTCGAATTTCGAAAAACATATTATATATATATATATATATATAATTTGAAAATATTATTCCGAATAATAATTTTACAGCTGCTCTAAATTATTACAAAATTGAAATTCAGAAATAAAATATTTATAGATTTATATAAAATATTATATAAAAGTACCAAATTCATGCACATGTGCAAAAGCTATTCTTTTTCTTAGTATTAGGGTTTTAGAATGCCATTCCTACTATATTTGAAACTTCATTTCGAGTGTCGTATTTTCAAAGTCCCGTCAGTCAGTGGAAGAGTAAGTGGCTTGATGGATATAGTGACAGCACAGATCAAATATTTTTGTCGGTCTTCAGTTTGAATCTAGAACCACAAAATGTTTTTTAAAAACATTTTATTATTATTTTTGTTTTAAATATTATACTAAATGCTATTTCTATATTTACTTTGAATTATCCCACACTTTAAAAATAAAATAATATTAATATTTCGTCAAAATGTCTAAAGATTTATTTCAAATTTTAAGTGCCAAGTTCATGCACACAAGCAGAATCCCTCCTACTGTTAGCATTATACTTTAAGAGCTGATTCCCACCATGTTTGGAAGGGTCGAGGTGGTCAGGTGGTAAGGTCTCAGCTTCATAACCAGAGAGTTTCAAGTTCAAGACACGACTCCAACGACGAACCGTCGAGCAAGGGGATCTCAAGTATTTGTCAGGCCAAACGTCCTCCCTCTAGTATGGTGTAGAGAGGGGGGGGCTTGTCAAGTCAAGTGCCGTTCTCGTCATCTTTCAGTGATTCAAAATTGCGAAATAAGTCCCAAAATAGCTCTAGTGCTGCTTTACTTCGGTACGTTAAAATATCTAAACTAAACTGTACCACCAAATTTGAAACTGCATTGGATTGTTGTAATAAAAAACCCCTCGTCTTCAGTTCGAGCGTCAAAAACGCGAAATGCATTTGTATACACTTTTTTCTTTTGAATATTATTCCTAGTACTAATTCTATAGTTTTTCTGAATTATTAAAATCTTATAAATCAAAAATAAAATATCTAAAAATTTATTTGAAATTTTAGGTGTCAAATTCATGCAAGTGCGTAGAAGGCATTACTATAATCAACATAGTTCTTTTTCACCAGATTCTTACCATATTTGAAACTTGAATTCGATTGTCGTAATAAGTATCCAAGACTCTCACAAAAGCAAGGAATAAATAGCTTGGTGGATAGCGAGACAAGTAGAGTTGAATATTTGACTGGTCTTCAGTTCGAGTCTCAAAGAGAAAAAAAAAAAAAAAAAGAAAAAAAAACGTTATATATATATATCTATCTATCTATCTATCTATCTATCTATATATATATATATATATATATATATATATATATATATAATTGTGAATATTCTTTCCAATACTAATTCCATTGTGTCTCTAAACTATTTCAAACATTATAAATCAAAATTAGAAGAATTCGTTAAAATATTTGAAGTTTATTTGAAATTTTAAGTTCCAAGTTCATGCACGTGCGTAGAAGCCATTCCCATTTTTACCATTGGGATTTTTCACCAAATCCCTGCCATATTTGAAACTTGGAAATATATTGTCGTTATAAGAATATCTCAGTCATTCAAAGAATAAATGGCTTTATGGATAGATTGACATGTCATATTAAAGAATTAGGCGGTTCTTTTGAGTGAAACTCGAAACTTCAAAACGTTTTTTATGTTGTTACGAACTTGTAGTTTTGCTTTCTCGCTCTGATACTGTCGTCGTAAGGAAGAGATATTTACAGCAGCATGTATTGGATAGTAAACAGGTGTGACGTCAGAGATCATAAGGCTTGGTGACAAACTTGGCAACCATTTGGCGACTTTGGCAACAAAATGGAAAGTATTCGAAACATCGAGAATTTTCCCAATCCGTCCACTAGGAGCCAAGATGCATCCAGAATGTTCCTGATTGGTCCAGATGATGATAGTCCCGCCTACAGCCGGTATATATAAGGGTCAGCCATCTGAAGCGGTGTGGAACCCTCAAAGAATTCACTAATAAAAACAATTATGAAATTCTCGCCCCGCCCACCCCCACAAGATTCGGAAACTATTCTGCATTATTTATTGATCTTGCCATTACTAAAAACATAATTTTCCTCTAAGATATTTCCTCGGTCCCTGAACTCAGCTCAGACCACAACCCAATTATTCTAAATTTTTATTTTAGTTTCAAAACTCCACAAAACATAAATAAAATTTAAACAAATTGGAATAAATTTTAAAAAGACACCCTACGTAATACTGACCTTATCTCAACAGCTAACAACACACACGAACTAGACACCTTAGTAGAAAATTTCTCCAACACAATTATAAATTCCTTCAACGAAAATTCACTCGCAATAGACTCAGAAACCCAATATATAAACAAAGAAGTCCAAAAACTATACAAACTCAGAAACTCAGTCAGAAAAAGATGGCAAACCACTCTTGACCCAGCTTCAAAAAGAGAATACAATAAAATTAACAGATTAACAGAAAAAAAAGAAAAAACATGATATTCAAAAAGACAGGAACAATAAACTAACATCTTTACAACCCAATGACAACTTACTCTGGAACACAGCTAAACACATGGGAAAACAACCCACTAAAATTTCAGCCCTTAACGGCCAGGCCGATAAAGCTATCTCCAACACAGACAAGGCAGAAACACTCGCGCAAAGCTTAGAACAACAATTTACATTAAATGACAGGCACAACTCAGAAACAGAAAACCTAGTTAAAACCACCCTAGAAGAATTCCTCAAGACCGAAATTACAACTAAAATTGAACCACCTAAAATAATTGATTTCCTGAAAACCATTAAAATCCTAAACACCAAAAAAGCTCCAGGCATTGATGTATCTCTAATAAAATCATTAACCCCCCCCCCTCACAACATTATTAAAATTTTACCATATTTTAACTTTAATTTTTAAATTCAAACACTTCCCCTCATCTTTGAAAACAGCAGTTGTGATTCCTATTCTCAAACCTGGCAAAGATCTTACTATCCCCTCCTACTACAGACCAATTTCGATCTTACCAAATCTAAGCAAAATTAATGAACATTTCATCCTCGAAAAACTAAATAAACGCCTTAATGATACCAACATTCTTATCCCCTTTCAATTTGGTTTCAAACCAAAACTTTCAACCACCCATCAATTATTAAGAGCAGTTGAATTTATCTCTTCAGGATTTGAAAAAAAAAAAGAGAACACACAGGGATCTGTTTTCCTAGATATCCAGAAAGCATTTGACAGAGTGTGATTAGAAGGACTAATTTTTTAACATATTAAATATAACACCCCCACCCCTCAATAAAATTATTATTTCATTCCTATTTAACAGAAAATTTACAGTTAGAGTCAACGCTACACTTTCCAAACTTCGATCTATCTAAGCAGGAGTCCAACAAGGGGTAAAACTATCACCTACACTTTATTTTTATAAATGACATTCCACAAAATTTGAACACAAAACTATGCATTTTCTCAGATGACACCGCGTTACTGGACAAAAACAGAAATATAAGATATATTACACACGCACTCAACAAACACATTAAAAAACCCAAAACTAACATCATTTTAAACAATACCAAAAATTCCCTGGTCTCAGGAAGCCAAGTACCTAGGCATAATTATGGATAAAAACTTAACATGGAAATATCACATTAATTATATTAAAAATAAATTCCGAGATAATTCATGTAAACTTTACCCCCTAATTGCTCGGAATACAGAAATGTGCAGTGCAAATAAAGTGCTTATTTACACTGAAGTGAGAAAAGTCATGTGATAGCAATATGCAAATATATAGATGGCAGTAGTATCGCAACGAAAACGTATAAATGCGCAGTTCGTTTTCCAGAGCTTTCATTTATGTTCAAGTTATTCATGTGAACAGGTTTTTAGTGATTTATGGCGGCTTGACGGGAATTAACAGACTTTGAACGTGGAATGTTAGTTGGAGCTAGACGCATGGGTCATTCCATTGTGGATATCGTTTGTGAATTCAACATTCCGAGATCCACAGTATCAAGAGTGTGCCGAGAGTATGAAATTTCAGGCATCACATCCCATCATGGACAGCGCAGTGGGCGACCACCTGCACTTAACGACCTAGACCGCCGACGTCTGTGTAGAATTGTCAGTGTTAATAGACACGCAACACTTCGTCAAATAACTGCAGGAATCAATGTGGGACGTACGAGGGACGTGTCCGATAGGACTGTGCAGCGAAATTTGTCTTCCTTGGGCTATGACAGCAGAAGACCGACTCGAGTGCCTGTACTGACAGCACGACATCGCCTGCAGCGACTCTCCTGGGCTCGTGAGCATATCGACTGGTCCCTAGACCAGTGGAAAACCGTGGCGTGGTCAGATGAGCCACGATTTCAGTTGTTACGAGCTGATGGTAGAGTTCGAGTGCGGCACAGATCCCACGAAGCCATGGACCCAAACTGTCAGCAAGGCACTGTTCAAGCTGGTGGTGGCTGCATAATGGTGTGGGTTGTTTTTACATGGCATGGACTCGGTCGTCTGGTGCAACTGAACCGATCATTGACTGGAAATGGTTATGTTCAGCTGCTTGCAGATCACTGCAGCCATTCATGGACTTCACGTACCCACACAACGATGGGATTTTTATGGATGACAATGCGCCATGTCACCCGGCCAGAACTATTCGCGATTGGTTTGAAAAACATTCCGGACCATTCCAGCGCATGATCTGGCCACCTAGATCGCCCGATATGAATCCCATCGAGAATTTATGGGACATCATCGAAAGGTCTATTCGTGCCAAAACTCCTGCACCATCCACACTTTCACAATTATGAACGTCTATACAGACAGCATGGCTCAATATTCCTGCAGAGGACTTCCCACGACTTGTGAACTCCATGACACGTTGAATTGTTGCACTTTGCCGAGCAAAAGGAGGACCGACACGATATTAACAGTCATCCCATGACTTTTGTCACTTCAGTGTATACTGCAATCCTAAGACCTGTCCTATGCCTGCCCAGTTTGGGCATATGCCGCAAAAACAAATTTTAACATCATCGGCATGTGCCAAAACATCATTCTAAGACAAATTGCTACAGCGAGATGATTCATGAAAAATGAAGACATCCGGCATGCACTAAACATCTCATCAATTAGAGAATTCATTATAAAAATAGCAACTAAATTTTTCACTGATCTAGAAAATATTGATAACCTTCCCATTAAAGAAATAGAAATCTACACCCCCCATCCCCAACACAAGAAGATCCAGACAAATCCTTATCTAACTTAAAATAACCCAATAACCAATTTTATCTCAAATATTAATCATTTCCCAAAATAATAATCTAAATTAAATCATTCAAACCAAATTTAATCCGAAAACCTAACTCCATTCCTTCATGATCCATCTCGCCTCTATCATTGGTAAACTACCCACCCCATCCTCCACGCACCCACTCTATAGGAAGCGGGAAGATTTTCCTTTCCTACCACACCCAGAACCCAAGCTTCTGATTGGTCTACCAGCTCTCTCCACAAATCCAGCATATACCGAAGCTCTCAACCACTCAACTTCATTCCATGACCTGCCTTACTCCAGAGTAGACGATGTCGCCATGCTCAAAAATTCTTGCCGACCGGGGATGGCCGGCGCCCCAAAATCTATTCCTTGTGTCCTTGTGTGAAGCGGTGTGGGGGAATCAAGCGAGAAGTAGCACAGGGAAAAAGGAAAGGAGAAGACCTAAAGAAGAATCAAGGCGAATCAGGAGAGAAGCAGCACAGTTGAATTAATCGTAAAAGGAAAAGACTTACTAGAGAGATCTTGAACCGATCAGTCCTGCACGGAGGACTTCTGTGTGGCATATACTGACGAAGTCTGCGTCGTGGGTCGTGGGTCGTGGCCCGTTGTGTCGTCGTCTGGAACGGAGCTGTCCTGCACAAAGGAGTAGTCCCGTTGTGCGAAGTAGTGAGTCGACAGCGAAGGCAAGAAGAGACAGAAGAGTTGTTTCAGACTGTTTCGGAGAGACCTACCTGATCGTAGAAAAGAATTCTTTACAGATTTCCTCTCTTGCTGAATCCTGTTCTGCCGCTTTGTGAGAGCTGTGGATATTGTCACTACGGAATTTCTGCCTGTGGACTACGGTTGCTAATGTGGGCTACTATCTGCAGTGTGATCGTCTCGGCTGCATATAGTTGTCTGTTGTAAATATTTGTCGTCTGTGTGCTGTCCTGACTCCGTCCTGTAAATAAACGTCTGTGTTGTGTCGTCTACTAAAGGACTGATCATTGTCTGTGTGCTCATCATCTTCATCTCTCACACTATACACACTCACTATAAAAGGTGAAAAAGAACCCGACGGATTTTAGGATAAGGAGAATATGTAACAATATTTATATTTCTTATTTTAAATATTGTTCCTAAATAATTCTACATTATTCTGAATTTTTTCGAATCTCAGAAATCAAAAATGAAATAGTCATAGATTTATTGAAAATTTTGTATCTCTACTTCATGCGCTTGCCCAGAAATCATTTCTATTATTAGTATTTTGCTTTCAAAACAGAATCCCGTCGTGTTTCAATTTATTTTTTTAAATTCAAACTTAGAAGCTTGAATGTCGATGACACTCTAAGAACATGTCAGCTGATTAATTAAGCGGCAATGTGTTGAGTGTTCTGCATATCTAAGTTCGAATCTGAGTGAGGATTAGTATTTTTATATATTTTACTTTTATTTTTAAATTAATTTGTATATTAAAATCCAAAATAACTAAAAGGTTGATAAGAATATTTAAAATGTTTTTTTTATCTCAAAATGTCAATATAATTATTGAAATTTTCAAATCCCATATTTTGCGATCGAGCTGAAATAGCTTGAATTATGATTCTTTCGCTTAGTTATATTAACGTCCCGTTTAAAGCAACATGAGGGCTATTATGGGACGGACCTCGAAATTTGGAACCACGTTCAGATGACGAGGACGACATCTGAACTAGCACCCCCATCTCCACATCACACCACACCAGCGGGAGGACGTTTGGCTTGACCGATTTAACGTGCAAGAGACCTCTTCACACGATGGTTCTTCGGTGGAATCGAGTCTCGAACCTGAAACCCTTTGGTTACGAAGCCAAGACCTTACCCCCAGGCCACCGCGGCCCTATGATTCTTTCATAGCATTACGATTTTTTTTACCAGCTCCAATCTATTTCAAGATGTCATTTTTTTTTAATCGACTACGAATAGTAAAAGAAGATGGCGCTCGAAATTGGTGTTTCTTAATTTTTTCTCCAATTCAAAGCCTCCTGGGGAGCTCCTGTTCGAATTTGGAGGATGTTAAACAGTTTTGCATATTTCATCGTCATTTTAAATATTTTTTATACATTACCATCCTAACTATTTCTAAGTTTACTAAGAATTATTGAATTATTATACTTACATAAATAAATGTTTATTTCAAAATATCTATAGAATTAATACAGTTTTAAAATTCTACATCTTGTGTTCGCAGAAGAAATTTCTGCAATTAATGGCATTATGATTTTTTAGCTGACCGCCCTTATATATCACTCCACGATTTTTTAAATTGACTTCGAAGGTTAAATGCAAATGTCGCTTGAAAAACTTGTGTCTTTATGGATTTAAGAGTTCTTAGTATTCTGCTGATCACCGGTTCAAACCTCAAGGACGATGTATAGTTTTATGTATTTTATCTCCATTTTTTATTTATTTTCTATATAAAAATCCAAATTAATTCTGTGATTATTATTAAAATGTCCATACTTTAAAAACAAATTTTTGTTTGAAAATTTCATTAGAATTAATGCAATTTTTTAAATTCCACATCTTGCGCTAAGCTGAAATCGTTCCACCTCATAGAATAATGCTTTTTGACCAGAATCCCATCCTATTTCAAGCTATGATTTTTTAAAAAAACTTTTTGAAGTTAAACGTAGATGGCTGTAGGAATAATTGAGATTGTGGATTTTCAAGTTTGAAGTATTTTGCAGATCTTAAGTTCAAATCAGGGGGTATGAATAATTTTCATATTTTATCCTTGTTTTATTTTATGTAGTAAATTACATTCCAGATGAATTCTAAGTTTATTAAAAAAATTAAAATGATCATACTTTCAATTTAATTTTAATATTAAAATGCCAATAGAGTTAATAAATTTGTCTACATACTGCGCATGCGCAAAAATCAATATACTGATAGTATTTTCTTTTACACCATAATCCCATCCTATTTTGTACTGCTATTTTTTTAAATTCGAAATTAGCATATTAAATGTAGATGGCGCCAAAGAATGTATGAACTGATGGATTTAGCGACCTTTACTTTTCAGAGCCTTATGCATAGCGTAGGTTCGAATCTGAGAGATGAAGAATGTTATATATATCTCTCTTAAAATTGTAATATAGCTTCTATATTAAAGTATAAATTAAGTCAAAGGATACTAAGAATTATTAAAATAGTTATATTTTCCAAAATTATTTTTTTTCATCTCAAAATATCAATATCAATAATACAATTTTTAAATTTCACATCTTGTGATTGCGCTACAATAGTTCTAACTCATAGCATTTTATAGCGTTTTGGTGAGAAACCCATCTTAATAAGGGCTATGATGTTTGAAACTAACTTCGAAAGTTAAATAAAGACGGCTTTCGAACAATGTGTGACTTTATCGTTTCTCCGATTCAGAGAATTATGCAGAACACATTTCGAATTTGAGGTAATAAATAATTTTGTATGTATCATTAATTTTTTATATATTAAACGCTACAAATTGTAAGTTTACTACGTATTATTAAATTTATTATACTTCGAAAAGTAAATTTTCACGTTAAAATATAGATAGAATTAATGATTTTTTTAAAAAAAATTCTTCATGCAGCTCATGCGCAGAAATGACTTCCATTAATATTATATAATTTTGATGGCGAAGGTATATATTTACATATATTATATAATTTCGAATGTATATATATTATGTAATTTTGAAGCAAAGTCGAACTTTTAAACTGACATCGGAAATCAAATGTAGATGCCTCTGGGGGGGGGGGGACGGGAAATTCAGGGACTAACTATTTAGAGCCCTCAGAATATCGCAGGTTCGAGTCTAAAACATGATGAAAAGTTTTATATATTTTAATTTTTGAAATTACTCTCTCGACTAATTATAAGTTTGCTATAAATTGTTAAAATGTTTTTTTTTCCAAAAATAATCTATTTTTTTAAAAAGATTATTAGAATTAATGAAAGTAAAATTCCTCATTCCGCATGAGTAGAATTCAATCCTGTTCATATCACATGATTTTGATATAGTGCGCCTTCCCCGTAAACTAGGTGTCCCGATCAAGACATGATTCTTCTTCTGTGTTCTATCTGTGAGGAGTGTGAATGCGCCCTACTGTAAAAAAGAGTTGTATAAATTACTGTGACACCTGAAGTAGCCGAGTCGTAGTCTTGGACCTAGTTGACACTACTGAAAAAACAAGACGCTCTCACTGGACTGAAATCGCTGACATATTTGCCAGTGAGCTTGTAAAGTGCCATAAGTCACAGCTTTTCAGTTGAGAACATTTTGTTCATCACAGATTCAAATCTTGGTGACCATGAGTGTTTTGCATATTTTTTTAATTCCCAATTTGTTTTGAAAATTCATCTCCAAACTTATATTTAGGATACTACTATTCATTAAAATTGTTGATAAATTTTAACTCGTAAGATAATTAGTGCAATGGAGCATTTTAACTACACATTTTGAGTATGCACATTAATCTCCCCAAGTTTAGTTTTGTTATATTAGAGTCCCATATTTAAGAAACACTAGAGATTTTTTGGGACGGACCTCACAATTATGAATCGAGGTCAGCTGATGAGAAAGACACCTGGGCTGGCAATACCACTTCAAAATGCCACACTTACCGACGGGAGGACGTTTGGCCCTAAAGGATTTAACGTGCACCAAACCAGCTTATAAGGCTTTTCTTCGTTAGAATAGGGTCTTCAACTTGCAAATCCCCGGTTCTGAAGTCGAGGCCTTATCATCTTGCCAACGCGGCCTATCAATCGCCCCAAATAAACACACAGCCCAGAAAAGTACATTTTTTTCAAATTATGAATTGTTAATCAAACTTCGGAACTTGAATGTAGATTGAGCTATAAAAGCATGTGACATAATGGATTAAGACGCAATGCTGCTCAGAGTGTTCTGTAGATTGTAGGTTCGAATCTGGGACACTATGAGTATTGTTACAGATTTTTTTATTCTATTTTAAACATATGTTCCAATATAATTCTTGTGTTAAGCGAATTTTTTCAGATTTTTATAATTTAAAAGATAAATTTCACATAAAAAGATCAATAGAGTATTATAATTTTTAATTCCAGATTATAAAAATTAGCAGAAATATCACCAATTGAAAACATTACGCTTTTGAGTCTGAAACGCATCTTTTTTTCACACTAGTAAATTTTATTTAAACTTAGAATCTTTAATGTAGATGGCTGTAGAAGAAATTTCCACCTGATTGATTGAGAGTAATTACGTCTCGGAGTATTTGCAGATTACGGGTTCGAATCTCAGAAGTGGCGAATAGGTTTACATACTTTTTTCTTACCTTTTAATTTACATTTTACATTATATTCCAAGTTAATTTTTAGGATATTGGTTATTAAAATCTTTTATACTACTAAAACCTTTTACTTCAAATCATCAATTGGGTAATACAATTTTTATTTACATTACTGAGGCATCCGCAACAATCACTACAATTCATAGCATTATGCTTTTAAACCATAAACGCATTCTGTTTCAAACTTTGATACATTAATTGAGCTAGAATCTTAAATGTAGAAGCCTCGAGTAGAGCTTTTGACTTGATGGATTGAGAAGCATTGTAGTTCCAAGAATTTTGAAGATTTCCTAATCGAATCTGGGAGATTATGAATATTTTACATTCGCACACACACAAACACACGTGAGCAAGCACGCTTATCCTTTTAAATTTATTTTTGAAATTTTTCCAGATAAATACTTAGGATACTAAGAATCATTTAAAGTGTTTGTACATTTTATTACTCCCAACATAAATAGGTAATGTAGTTTTTAATTGTAATCATGCTTATGCATATCAATTCCTGCAATTCATAGCAAATAGGTTTTTCGTTCCAGAAAAGTATCATACTTTAAACTAAGATATTTTAATTGAACTTTGAATTTTAAATGTAGATGGCGCCAGGAGATTTTTTATCTAATTGGTTGAGAAGCATGGATATTCCGGGCATTCAGCAGATCGAATGGGGTAAAAAATGAATAATTCTATACATTCTTTCTTGTATTCAATTTATTTTTAAATCATAATTTAAATAGATACATAGGTTATTACAAAGTGAAAGTGTTATACATTCAAAATTACATTTTTACCTCAAAACATCGATGAAATTCTACAATTTTTAATTATTGGGTTGTTCGGAAAGTCATTTCGTATTTTTTTGTCAAAATGAAAAGAAATTTTCGTTTAATGAATAAATTATTTATTAAATTATAAAATTGCCATTCTGGTCTAATACCTTTTGCCATATTTTTGGTAGTAACATGATTACACGCTCATAAAAGTTTTGGTCTTTGCTGTAAAAAAAAACTGATCGAGGTGGTTTTTGGCCTCCTCATTTGAAAGAAAAATTTTGCAAATCAGTTCTGGTACTGATGTACTGTTAACACATCTTCTCCACACATATTGGCTAATTTATTTCTGGCTTGAACAGCATTTTTACCTTTTATAGCAAAAAAAGAAAAAAATGACGAAAATGCTGTTTATTACTCTCCATATTTAAAAGGGCACCATCCAAAAACTACTGCGAAGAATCAGCTGCACTTTTTCACACTCAAGCCTTGCTATATCAGCTCTTAAAACATAAAATGATTTTGCGGTTTAAGTATGAAATTGGGTGCGAAAAATGCAATTAAATCCTTTGTCAGGAAAAAACGAAATTACTTTCCGAACAACCTAATACATAACTTGTACATGCGCAGCAGTCTGCACATCTCATTCGTTATACATTTTTAAAACAGAAACTCAAACTGTTTCAACGTTTGAAATTTTATTCACACATAGAATCTTACATATAGAATGACGCTATAAAAACACACGACCTAATGGATTGAGAGGTATTACAAATCCGGGCATTTTAAAGATTACAGGTTGGAATGTGGAAAACGATAAATAGTTTTAAATATTTTTTCTTCTATTTTATTTATTTTGCAATTTATACTCTAATCTAATATTTAAAATACTACGATTTATTAAAACTTGTTATGCTTTGAAAAAAAAATAAATTAAAACATTCAATAACTTATATAATTTTTAATTCTTCATCATGCAAATGCTCATCAATCGCTTCAATGTATAACACTTTTCTTCTTGATGAGAAACACGTCCTATCTGAAAAAATAACTTTTAAATTGAACTTCAAAGCTTAAGAAAAACTTATGACCTGATGGATTGGGAGTTACTGCATTTCCGAGCATTTTGCAGGTTGGAATCTGGGAGACGAGGAATAGTAAAATGAATTTCCATTCAAACGCAAAATCTTAATTATAGATGGATGTAGAAAACTGCTCAACTGATGGATAGACAGTTATTACATTTCAGAGCATTTGAAATTTACAGTTTCGAATTTGTGAGAGGCAGAATAGTTTTTCATATTTTATTTTATTGTTTAATTTATTTTATTTACTATATTCTAGAATTGTTCTTAGGCCACTTGAATGTTATATTTTCAAAAGTTAATTTTTAATTCAAAATATCAATAAGATAATAAAATTATTTAATTCTTAATCTTCCGTGTACGATTCGATTGCTCCAATCAATAGCATTATGTTTTAAGAACAGAAAAGCATAATATTTCAAGCCGTGTCATTTTAATCAAAATTGGATTCTTAAATGTAGATGGCACCAGTAGAGCATATGATGGATTGAGAAGCATTGATGATCAGAGAATCCTACAGATTGCAACTTCGGACCTGGAAAGATGAATAGTTTTAAATATTTTTTCTTCTATTTAATTTATTTTTTATATTAGATTCCAGAAAAATTAAGATTACTACAGATTAATACACTGATTAAAATATTATAAATACATTTTTTTACAAAAACATCAATAGCATTAATATCATTTTAAAATTCCACATCTTACTCGTTTACAGAAGTGTACAGCAGTAAAATATGGGTTTTCAAATTCATTTTAAAGCATTGTGCATATAGACCAGAATAGCATCTTGTTTGAAACTATGAATTTTTAAATGAAGTTTGAAACTTCGATTACGGATTTCGTTAGTATAATTTGTAAATTGATGGAATGAAAGTAATTACAGTTCGGAGTATTCTGTAGGTTGCAGGTTCGAATCTATGTGATGATGAGTAAATTTATTTATTTTTTTTGTAAGTTATATTTCAGTCCAATTTTTAGGCTTCTACGAATTTTTAAATCTGTTATACTACCAAAATTCAATTTTAATTCAAAACATAAAATTTATTCTACCATTTTTATTTGCATATCCTATGCATGCGCACATCGTTAAAATTTATATCAATATGCTTTTAGACCGGAAACACCTCGCCCTTTTATCTATGATATTTTAATTGAACTGAGAATCTTAATTGTAGGGGAAGCTAGAAGAATTTATGACCTGAAGCACTTGAAAAGTAGTGTGACGTCATCATGTATTATTATTTGACAGTTGCCGTTTTTCTTTTTCGGTAGTGGCAACAGTGTAGAAGTGTGAAAATAAAAAAAATAGAGTTAGATTGTTTGTTTTACATAGATTGAAGCTTGAAAGAGTTAGTAGTAGTTGAAGTAGGGAAAAACTCTACTTTCTTTATCATATAAACATTTTATGGTGGACCAAGATACGTTGGGTAAATATATTCAGACCCTCGCCACAAATGGAATTCGGTTTGATTCGATTTCTTTCCGTTATTAATTAGTTCTTCATATTATCTACTTTCTAGTACACAGAATAATTAATTTAATCAGTACAAATGTAGAAACTAAGGAAAATATTTACCAGAAGGGGAAGATTGTTCATTTGTCAAATTCTAAGTTATCATGAAGATAATAACTAAAAAACACCCTAAGCTAGACATATAAAATTTAGAGTATGGTACCTGACTAAATTTGCAGATTTTTACAGCATTTGAGCAAATTGGATTAGTAAGAAATCTATGTCTTTGCCTATCAGAGAAAAAAGCATGATAAAGGAGAACAGTAAAGTGCAAGAGTGATGAAATTTGCTCTACGATTTTAATTAATAGATTTAAGAGTTTCCTCCTATGATCTCGAAATATAGTCTGCTCTCCAAAACATTACCAAGCTATTTTTTCTGGGAAGGAAGTATTGCTACATTTAAAAGAAATCAAAGTTCCAAATTTATTTTATTTTCATAGTTTGAAATTGAGAAAATACATCCTCCCCAATGGAAAGTTTTAGTTCATTTCTTATTTAACTGTTTTCTATTCGTTTAAAGATTTATCGACAACATGGCATAAAGTAAAATTTTATAAAGTTCTAGACTGGAATGAATAATTTGATTATCATTTGTATTAGCTCATTTCAAAGAAAAAAAATAGTACCAATATAATGGTTATAATTTGTAACATGTCTTGTTTATTAAAAATTTTGAATTTATATAAAGTCATAAAAATCTGACATTCGGATAAGAACTGATTCTGTGTGAATTATAATTTTAACACATTCGTTGAAGCTGACGCGCCTGTGTGTCACAAATAATATATAATTGTACCAAACCATATATGTCAATAGATGACACCTTCTCTACTACAGTTAAAACATAGCAAAGAAGGGTCATCTAATTAGATAGATGGTCCTGATATCAGGAATGGGTAGTTGCAGCGGACGTATTAATTAAATTATATTTTGATTTTAATGTATTTCTTTCATATAACTAAATTATTCTATAATTTCTTTATAACTCTGCATGTTTATCTCTAAAAGAATGTTTTTTTATAATATTTTACTTCTGAAATAAAATGATATGCCCCCCTTACATCCTTCATGAATGAAAATATTAATTTTTACTATTCAGATTTGATGGAAATTACTTCAATTACTTCAAGACTCTTGTAATGCTAATCATTTGTATAGGGTATAAAATAAAAATCGTCCAAAAAATTCTGCAGTAATTTAAATCAATTTGGCGACATGTGCGTTGATTTGTACTGAAATAAATGAAAATTTCCAAAAATGCCACTGAAATCAACTACATATTTATTTCTTTGTATGAATTTTTTTGTGCTTCCAAAATGCACGTTTTAAATCGATCGTAGAGCTCTTTAGCCCTTTAAATGCTTTATTTCCTTTACTATCTAATTATATGACACCATCCATTTTAGGAATATTTTCTTATTTTGATTCAAATGGAAATCCAATGAATATTTGAATTATTCGAAGTAAATTTAATATTGAATTATAATCTTTATGAATAGCTTATTTTTTGCTTAAAAACTCTCGGAATTCAATATATAGATCCTCATATGGTAATCGGGCATAGCAGTAGAGCTAAAGACATAATTTATAAACAGTAAATATAGTATAAATTTCTACCTTTTAACTAGCTGTGGGACTTCTGCAATCAACCTCGAATGCTTCGTGAAAGACAGTTATTTTTTCTATTAGTATTTTTGATTGATTTAATTTTTTACACAAGTAATGATTTGTAGGCACCCAATAAAATTGTTATAAATATTCTAATGCTAAAATTGATCAACCATCATGAGCTTTTCAAGGCTAAATTAAAATACGTTGCTTTTCTTGAAAATTTTAAATTATTTTCGATAAAATAATAACTGAAAGTTAATTTTAGAAGTAGTACTCTACAAATTAAAAAAATGAAATTTATTACATTCCTTTTCAAACGAAAATATTTACAAAGAATTACGATAAATTTTTCCTCTGGAAAGCAATTGAAATGTATGTCTTTGAAAGTTTAAAGAATACTTTAAAGAGGAATGTTTATTTTAAAAAGCCCTTAATGTATTAACTGTTTATATATATTTAAAATTTTAATTTAATTTGCAGCATACGGTCCAATACAGTCCCTTACAATAGATTTCTGATCCTCCCCAGAGAAGGTCGAGAACAATTTGTGCCGTCATTAACTTTACGCTTAAAAAAACGTATTTTTTTCTAATAAAGACGGATTTTTCTTACAATTTATGCAAAGAAAGTTTTAAGTATTGACAGACAAAATCTTAATTCTGCAGAATAATATAACGAAATTAATTTCCATATTTCTGTGCCCGAAATAAACATTGAACCACGAAATTCAAGCCCGATGCCTTAAAAGATGGTATTCATCGATTAATAAAGCTCATGTTCCTTAGTTATAGTTAAAGAATTAAAAGAAATGCTTCATTTCTATAGTTAAAAGAACAGTTGGGTAATTTCACTGTACGAGAGTTTACTGTATAAGGGAAAGCTAATTTTTTCTGCAATTCCAAACATTATTTTCTTGAGCTAAATCCATATTATACCACTTCTCATATTTTGAATATGTTTAATTTAATTTCTTTTCATATACCAACTTTTTGGAGAGTTTTTGAATAATGCCTATAAGGAATAATATTTGAGGAACTTGGAGTTGAAATTTAGATTTTAAAAGATTTTGTATCTATTTCAACTCATAGCTAATGATATACTTTAAATGAACGTTAAGTTTTGAACCAAATTCATCTTTCGGCAGGAAAAAAATATTATAAAAAGCCAAATTATCATTAAAATTTATTATCAAAACAAATTAAAATTAAATTATAGATATTTATTGTACCAATATATATTATCAAAACAATTAAGCCCCAAAATGTCATTATAAAAGCTATTTAATACACTGAACCGAACTATTCCATGTTATCTGAAGATCTGAGTCTTTAATTCGAAACAGAAAGTGGGAAGGTTTTTATTGATATGTTCACCTTATCCTTCTGACTGTTAATAGTATACCAATCCTAATATGCATGCAAAAACAGCATCTAAACCCTAGCACTCGGAAAGATAATTCGGTGCATAATTATTCATGTAATTCATGGACATGTTTATTATCCCAAAAATTAAATGCATTTATTTGTTTCAAGTTGAATTTCCCTGAAAAAGTAGTCTACATTTTTAAAGCATTTTGTAGGCATTTTTACCATTTTAAATTATAAAAAAATAAAAATGTAAAATAACGCACCACCTTGAATGGTAATTGAGATAAGACATTCGAATGCAAGGGGATAATACTGTCACAGTTCATGTGATCTTAGATCTCGTGGTTATAAACTGAACTTTAATATTATTAAAAATATATATTTAAGTCCGTTTTATAGAATTTATCAGAAATATGAAAAAGAATTCACAGGAAAAGCCGTCTTGCTGCAAAGTTTTTTCCTGTAATTTTGTTATTTAAAGAGAATTAATGTTTACCGCAAATTAAACTTATGATCGAAATAAATTCATTTTAATTTTTACTAAAATATCTTATTAAAATTTTTAATCACTATTAAGGGACATTTTCTACAGCAAAATAAACTATGGGACAAATTTAATGAATCAATATTCACTGATTTGTTCTGTAAGGTTACAATTGGCATTTTTATTTTGAATATCGCATTTCAAAGTTTTGAATATCGCATTTCAAAGTTATTGTGAAAAATTATTACGAAACTATTTTTTAATAATTATCACTACTATTATAATTATTAATATTAGCAGATTATGATTAATTTTTGAAAACAAATTATTACAACACTAACGTTTTCATATTATATTATCTAAATATTAAATTGATATAATATCAGAATAATATCTTCTACATTATATTATCTTGATATTATATTCTTCTATTTTCAAACATAATATTAATTGTTTAGAAGGTGTAGGTAATTGCGATTATTACAAACTAGTTTTAAAGCAAACAAATTTTAAAAGTTGACATTTTACATATTTTTGAATTAATAGCAGCTAATGAGAATGATTTAATTCTTAAATAAATCGTCATTTGATTTAAGAATTTTAAAAAGTAATTTATTCCTAAATATTTTAAACCATAATATTTAAAATATTTGAAAATGAATTTTTCTAAGTTAAATTTTAGACTATCATTTTATCTCCAGAAACTTAAATTTAATAGATAACACAACCTTTATTAGTTATAAAATACAAGCGGTTTGAAATCTATTTGATAAGAATTACACTTTCGGTCTTGAAGGAATTTTGTTTATTCAATCTCGAAACGAAATTATACTTTACCATCTCAAGAACTCTAATCAGTAACTATTAATTGAAGTTACAAATACATAGAAGCGGCAAATTTACGGTTCATCTTAAATTAGCATATAAATAAATAATACTCGGAATAAAGAGAAAACTCCATAACAAATAAGCTTTTATTTGAGAAAAATATATTCAAATCAAAAAAAATATTTCAGTTTAGGAAATTTAAATAGTTTGTGAACACTATATAATGTTAGTTTACCAGCAACACAATACAACAGTTTACACAATATTTAACGAATATATACATAAGCACAATGTGTACATATAATTAGGTATTGAAACATTTGTGACAGCATGCATCGATAAATGAAAAATAATTAACATGTAATCAATCACTTATGTTTATTACATTTACAAGTATTTTGCATTTCATATTTTCTTATACTATTGTACATAATAGTTAAAAATACAGTTTCAAAAGTTTTTGTCTAAGCAATACTTACAAAAATATATATTGTAAAATACAATTTTAGTTTTAAACATGAGGAAGAAAATAGGAACAAACCTTACTAAGGATGTACAAAAATTAACTCTAATGAAGTTGGTTTAACAATTTACAATCATCCAGTTTTCCATTCATTTTTAGGTTCAAACACCTATTTCAATTTGCCTCTTCAGTCCTTTAAAAGAAAGTTTTCTTGAGTTTTTTCTTGCATATAACAGGTAAAAATATCTACTTTTATTTGATTACTCTACAGTGTTCCTTGGCTTGTCAATACGATTATGAATATCAATCGAAATAGTTGGTTTTCTGCTTCTTTTCTTTTTCTCTCAAAAGCCCTTTCTGGCAACCCTTCCTGCACCAAGGACACAATTTCTTATTTGGCAAGATTAAAATGAATCAGTTATAAAAGTGTAGAATAATTTAGCAACTAGAATGTCAAATTGCTTTTACATGAGTAAAAGATTTTCCTTTGATATTGAAGTCTTTGGATAATATTCATGTATCAAACCTAAATCCATCTACGTTGCATTATTATGTATGATTGTTCGAAATGTAAAGAGCACTTGTATTATCATGTGCGCATAGAGGGTGAAGACAGACCATCTTTTGCTAATTGAAGATCGTCGAATGCAAAAAATTTGTAAATGCATGGAGAAAAAGCTTGAAAACGCTCAGAGATTGCTATGAAGTAGTTAAATGTGGATAGGAATTTTGGGTTTTTGGATGGAAAATAAATACACCATTTATCAAAATACTTCCATTAACATATGGAAGGTTATATTGATAAGGAAAA
>JAPMOQ010027700.1:105609-122761 GCA_026543055.1 Argiope trifasciata | reverse complement strand
GTTTCAAAGTTTACTTGAGGCGGCATTGTTGGTTGGAGGATATTTTTTAAATTTTTTTCAGAGGAATTGGAATTTCAGAGAAAAAAGAGACCCATTTGAAATTTTTTATGAGCCTTTTTTTTATTTGAAGAAGATTGTACTTTCGTAAAAAAAAGGTGTAAATGAAGGCACTTCTATGAACTGGAATTGAAAGATGCTCATTTGCGTTTGTTTCAGTGGAGAGTGTTTTTTAAAAGTAAAATCATTCCTTAAGACATTTCAACCGATTGGTTGAAGTAGGACACATTAGATCCTTTGGCTTTGTGCCACTGATGCAAGAAAAAAAAATTGTATTTTTTAATGTAATTTATATGTAATTGAGCCGCTCAGTAACGTATCCTCCCGTTATTGTTTTAACCAAGAATTGTTCGAACTGCAAACACAACGTCTTTATCTTTTACTGTTACGCGCTGCTCAAAGGCCGACAATCTTTGAGCCAAAACGAATACCTGCTTAATCAATTCCTCGTTTTCGCCGCTGAGATCCGGAGCCTCCAATTCCGGCAGGCCTCTTTCTATATCGAAAGCAGGAAACGATTTGTCGCCGAGAAACTGGGCCATTACTCTCCTGTACAATGCCATGCTGATTTCCGGGGCGCCTGGGTCTCTCTGTGGAAGAAATAAGAATTTTTTTTATAAATATGGAAGTTTCGATTAACAAACAGAAAAATGCTATTTATTTTATAAAAGTGATAAAAAATGAAAATGGAAAATACTGATTGGATTTCTTTTCTTTATTCATTGCAATGTATGTTTCTGCTGTAAATTGATCATGATTCAAACTTTTTGTCCATTTTTTTAGTATTTTATATACAAACTTGGCATTAGTTATTTTAGGTACATCTTAACCCCTTGCGTGCCATGTAATATGGTACATGCATGTATAGAGAAAAACCACATTGTAACTTCATATGGATACATGGCTTTTTTTGGTGTACAACCAAAGTAACTGGCACAGGAAACATAAGGTAGATTTTCTTTCATTGGGATTGTATCAAAACATTTTGGATTCCTTTTATCTGCAGTTAACTGAAGGGTGGATACAGGATGAGGGGTTGCAAAATGTGTGTTACAAAAATTTGGAAAAACAGGAAAATTAAAATTACAAATCTTTGTGAAATTTCTCGAAATAACAATAAAATCTCCTTGGAACTAAAAGCTTATTTACATGCATTACATGAGTGCATGGTCATTTTAGTATTTTTTTCAACATTGTAGCACAACCAACAGCGTCGTATCTCATCCCTAGAAATATCCTCCCACAACAGCGTCGTATCAAGGTCAGTATCGAAGAAATCTGGGATTTGCATGTGTGCTAGAGAACGCCGTCTGATACGCAAGGGGTTAAGATAAATTTCATTCAAAGCTGAAGTTTAGAATAGTTTCTATTCTACATAAGCGATTGGAAAAAGAATTTCAAAGCCTATTTTGAATAGAATTTAATATGCATTTTATTTCTTTTTATCTCGGTTTCTAATAACTTATTGAAAACAAATTGGCGGTCATTCAGATTTTCCAAAATGCAGGAATTTATTTTCTTAGAAAATAACGCTGCTGAATAATTGTTAAAATACTTAGTTTTTATTTCATGTTTTTAATACCCGAGAAATTATGTCAAAACTTTGAAAAAATAATGAAAATTTTAATATCTTTTATGATTAAAAAGAAATAAAACTGCATGCATGTTGTCAAGACTTATAATTTTTTGATTGTATTTATTAAAGATAGTCTATTTTGAATGTTTTGGAACCAATTACAACCTTAATGACATTTAAAATCTGCATAAAATTATTAACCATGATCTTCAATTAACCAAATACATATAAGCTACAATTCCATTCAACTGCAAGTTAGGAATTAAAGCAGAAAATATAAAAGTTTTCATATGAAATTAGACGTAAAATGTGTATGTAAAGTATTTTTTACTTACATTCGTTATAATCCACCACAAAGAATTAATGCCGCTGATATGGTCGTTCATAACATCCATATCCTATAAATAGAAAAAATGATCATTAGACACGGAAAGTCACCTTATCTTATGTGTATAATTTTACGACGCATGTGGTAAAATGTACGATTACATTGAAAACTGAAGTTACATTGATATAAAGCAGAGTAGCAAATATTTCATATCAATAAAGGAAAAAAAAGGAAAATGAGATTTGAAATACAATCAAAGTGACTTTTCGAATTTATTTCGTTAAACATTCTTTAAATTCTCGTATTCTTAATTATCTGTAATTTGAATTCCAAGTTCAAATGGATTGCAGTTTCCATTCTGTGTGATTAAAATTTTTCATTTATTTGAATTTCTTTTCTTTAGATTTCATTTGTAGTACTGGAGTGGTCTGGCGAATTATTCTTACGAAATAATTGGCTTATAAAGTGATTGTGAAGGTCATGTGGTATCATATATTGTGAATTCAGTTCGAATAATTCAATACGTCATCTGGAATTTTTTAAACTGACTCTTTTACGAGTATATACAGTAAAAAAAAGGCATAAGTAAAACTGCCACTCACTTCAAGTCAGAATTTTTGACCTACAGCTATAAATATTTAGAATATGCATATCGTAATGTATACTTGACAGAGCCATTTTTTAGTTTAATAAGAATTATCATTAAAATTTGGATTAATTTCTGTTGTTTCCCCAATAGCATCAGAATCTATTATGCAAAAATAAACTTCATGATAATTGATATGATAAAATAAGAATTTTTAATTTTTCCTCTTATTTTTTAATCATATTTAATAAAATAATCTTCAGAAATTTATGTTTTATATGAGAACCATTTCATTCTTTGCATGAAAATTTGAAAGATGATCGAAATATGAAAATTTGAAAGCTATTTAATAAACAAGCGCGCCCTAAACTTCTTCATCTACAGTCAGTAGGAAAATATGCCTACCAGCACTTAAAATTTACACTCTACCGATTGTCTAAAATAACTATATTGTTTTTTATCCTCAAATAACATTCAAAGCTTTACGACTCGACCGGATATGATCGCTGAAGATTGCAGTCACACTTTGTAAGGATAATTTTACTGAATATGATTTATAGGATCGGAAGATTATATCAAATTTATACTTCATGATTGCTTTCAGAAGAACATTTCTTGAATGAAAGAAAACATTTACTGCACTTAAATCGATTGGAAGTAAAACTGAGCTTTTTTGAAAAGCGATTTTCTAGATTTACCATAATTTTCTAAAATATTGCTTAAATTATGGAAAATAATATTCAACAGTACACATAAAATTAAATCTTGAGACTCAATTTCCTGAAATGATGTTTAAAATAATCAATTTTTTAGTAAAAAGGTTTTAACGTCTCCCTTCCAAATTCAAATTTAAATTTCCCGATATTAAATTAGAGAAATGTATACGGTACAATGTAGAAAATACCGTAAAGTTTCAACCATTTATGAATCCAAAATTTGAATTTTAAGAATATTTTGATATATTAGCAATACATATTTAATTCAACATTTTAGAGAGCATTACACTTGGCGCATCAGCTGGCCTTCAGGGGAGGAAAGATTAAAACAAATGTATTGCTTCTATCCGATAAAAATTAATAAAATATATATCAATGAAATCCTTTCATTTCTTAACCACTCTATCATTTTACCCAAGTGCCATACGTGAATCTATTTATCAAATTTTGGTGATTTAAAGCAAAAAATAAACCATTCAACACGATTATAATTACTTTGAAAACATAAGTCATGTATTCTATGTATTTTCATTTGAATAAAAAAGAAAATATTTCTAAAATAGAAGATGTCATCCTGTCCAAGAAATGTTTGACGCTAGAAAAATATAACTTATTCCAAGATGTTTAAATCCCGACTTTTTTATAAACAGTCTTTAAAATTTCAAATAACAAACTAAAGCACAAAACCAATGTTAATGATGAGTTCCTTACACATTTTTTCTACAAAAAATTTATAATCGAGTGGGGGGGGAGGCGGAATAAATCCCGCTTAATATTAAGGAATAAATGTTGTGGTAAACAGATTAAAATGCCAAGAAATATTCGATTATATTCGTCAAATCTACTATATTTGATCTCCTAGTCAGAAAAATATTGAAAATCCTTCTTTTCATTTCTTTTTTTTACCATATAAACCAAATAACTTGAAACTCCTGTCGTAATGCTTTTATTCTAGTGTTAAGAATAGTGTATTCAAAAAATTTAGAATATTCCATCCATACTATATGTGTACCTTACAGCTAGCAAGCTGTTTTACTAGTATTAAGTACGTAAATCTAAATATTCTAATTTGTAAAATTTGATCTCAAAAATTCTTTCTACTCTCTTAATTTGTGGAGTATAAGAAATAAATCGAATCAATTTTTTTATTCCCGTTTTATTCTTCAATTAAAGTATATTTTGTTTTTGTATTATTCTGAGAATACAAAAAACTATCAAATTAATCATCGAAGTGTTGGTACGATTATTGTTAAATATATGTTCTGGTTTTGTTTAAAAAAATATAACTAAATCTCAAACGAAGAGCACATGTCAGTCAAGCAATGATTGCACTGTGGGTTTCCCATCAACCATAAAAAAAGATATCAAAGATTGTCAGTTTTTTTCGAACTGTTTGAGTCGGTCAAGATGATAAAAAATGATGAGTTATCATTAATTACCTCGAAGAGAATGTTAGTTTGACATATGTATCAAACTTTTCAACTAATCCATATTCTACAGTGAAAGTTTCAATTTTTTTATAGGTATACCATTGAGATTTAAATTGAATGGTAAATTTTCCGCAGTTTAAAAGGAAAGAATATTAACAAACCAGGTAACTAACCAATTTCATATATTGTTAGTCTTTACAGTATTACAGAAGTAACAGAGATTAGCTTAATAAATTAATAGGAAATCTACATTGTAAAACATTAACAGCAGAATACTTACAATATCATCTAGGCGATGCTGGTAACTGGGTCTCTTTGAATTTTTATAATATTTTATTGGGCCGTTAACCACTGGCCTCTGAAAAAGAAAATTGAAAATCAGATTGGGAACAAACATATTCACGTACAAGTAAAGACTGAAGAAAGCAACTAAATCATTCGTCATAAGAAACATACGAAAACACAACCAAGTTCTCTGAATATGTATCCTGATTTTACATTACGGCATGAATGCATGCATTGGAATAATATAGTTAATTCTTATTCGGCCAGAGAGATCCGCTTAGATTCAAATTCTGGATTTTCTGAAGCGAAATGGCGAGTTATATTCATTCATGTTCTGCTCATTTCTGAGAAAAAGCAATAACACCAGCTGCGTTTACATTCTGATATGAAGCAATAAACATGGTTCCAAAAATTGAGAATTATTGAATATAGACCTTTCGATTGTTTAAGTTCAAAATTCAGTACGCGTTTACACATTTAATCAAAATGCGATGTAATTCTCATTAATCTGAGTTATTGCATTCAAATCTGTACAAATTATCTTTCAAGCTCAACCTTTCAAATTCAATATTATTTATGTTAATTTGAAGGTGCCTTTCAAATAAATGGAAAATACTGAAATACAGCATTCTGAATTTCATTCAATTACGTTATATGAGTTACCGGGTTAACGGAAAAAACTGACAGGTTAGTTTAAACCTTAACTTTGGAAGTGAAATTTTAAGATTTAACTAGAGAGGTCTACAAGGCAGCATTTCATTTAGATTCAAATTAAATTTTCTAATGAATGTATTAGTATGAAAAACGGCCAATATATTTTGCAGATATATTTCTTGACATATATACATATGTTTTAGAAAATAAACAATCATTCAAGAAGTGAATACTTCGGAAAATTTTTCTCACATTGCTCAAACTGATCTTTAAAAAACAGTTTATTTTTTTCAAATCATTTATTTTGCCAGTATATAAAGGTATATAAAAAACAATTTAATGAAAAATTCAACAATCATATGAGATAAAATCGAACCATTTTTATTGGGTTGGGTGACTTTCATATTAAAGAGCGGTAGGGCATTTTAAATATACAGGTTAAGATCTACTATAAAAATCTATCTATAAATTCTAGATCTCTTGGTATATTAATATATTTTATAATTTTTTAAAAATACATTGTCCTTAAAAACATTAGTAGTACTTGAAGATACAAGTCAGAATCAAACGAATGAGAACTTCCATCGAAACACTTCTGTACAATGATCCTTATCACCAAATTAACTTTCTTCATTTAAAAGTGACTGGACCACTGCTTCATAATTGTAAATTGGATGATATTTCGGGATCTAAATTTTAGGGACATCTTTTAATCCTTGTTTATCATTGGGACACTAACAGGGATAGTGGTCTTGGAGACTGCGCTCAAAGAAATAACTGAATCATTTTAAAAAGCATCTATTGAAACTGGTGGAATAAATAAACGTATATTGACCATCTCAAAACAGGAAACTACAGGGTCAATCCTTTAATTGAGCTAAAAATAGAATAGGAGTGACCTAAAGACCATCGCTAGCTGTGTCTCAACAGACCGTGCATCCCCAGCCAAGGATTAAAAAGAGAAATTTTTAAATTCGTTACAAATCTAAGTTGACTTCTTCAGGGCTCTTGTAATAGAAAAAGGATTTGGAAATAAAGTGCACTATTCCTTTTTCTTTGTTAAAAACGAAAAGGAGTGAGCGACTCTCACTCATGTCATTAAAAAATAAATTTTGAAAGGAAGTTAATATTGGATGCAGCATTTTCCTTACTTAAAAACCTTCCCCCCAGATTGATTATGTATTATATATATACTTATTAATCTATAGATTAACCAACCTTAAACGAATTGATGTCATGAATACAAAAAATATCAATATAGTTTAGAAAAAATCAATTATAATATTTCTAATTGCATTAATATTTATTCGTCTTCAAAAGTAGATGGAAGGTGTTTCAACTTTCAAAACAAAAGAAAAGTAAGCATTTTAAATTCAAACATGCTCAAAACAGGGTAGAACTGTTGTGCTAATGAAATAGTTCCTCTCATTAATTTTAAAAAGCATGTATTTTATTTCTTTATAGGATTTGCAAGATACAGAATCTTTTCAAAAGAATCTTTTGAATATAAATGCGATGTAGCTATTCTTAGTATTGACCGAATCATGTGCAATTGAAAGTGTTAACTATTCAGTCAATTAAAAGTATTACAATATTTCAAAAGAAATATGAAAAAATAGAATTTGTTATACCAGCACTGAAATACATTAACGAATCATGAGTATTTCCCACAAAAGTTAATCAAGTTTATTTTTATTTGTAATTTTTATATAAAGCGCAATTGCAGTAAAACAAAAAAAGTATTGTTAAATTTTTTAAAACTTATTTTAAGTAAAAAATTACTTTCCTACATTATTTTAAACACTTCTGCGAAAACTTCTTGGTTAACATTTATGTAGCGTTTCATATTTCATAGGAAACCCTTAAATAATTGTTATGGAATGTGATTCCTTTCAAAAAAATTTTTTAAATGAGTTTAAATACACAAAATGATTATAAAAATGTCATCCTTCAGTAAAAAATCCATAAACCAAAGGATCCAGATCGAATAGTTAAAAATGGAACACTTGGAATAGATATACACAACGTATAAAAAATTGGAAAAATGTGAATTGCGAGAGGTTTTTTTTATTAACTATTGAAGTGTCGTATAATTGATGCGACACTACTTGAAATATCTTAAGCAATATTTTTGTATTGTAATCAGTGCACATATTGATAGGTAAATGATTACGCAAAAGAAATAGAATATTTCGTAAATTTGAACTTGCCCAGATTAAAAAACAGTGTACGAATAAAAGAAGTCGCTTGACCCTTTAAACTATCGCGTTGAATGTGGAACGATGTGAAGGGAGTTTGATTTTGCTACATGATACACTCCTACCCAAAAAGTAGGCAGAAAACACAAATAGACGAAGTCTACATGC
Source organism: Argiope trifasciata (assembly GCA_026543055.1). Lineage (NCBI taxonomy): Eukaryota > Metazoa > Arthropoda > Arachnida > Araneae > Araneidae > Argiope > Argiope trifasciata. Next base: position 114,763 of record JAPMOQ010027700.1, on the reverse strand, counting down.
AAAGAGTAAATTAATGTGTATATAATTGCCTTGTTATCTGAAAATTGATAAAATTTGTATACCAAGCAATTCAGCAGTCATACCATAACCAGGGAAGGACTAAGGCAGGGGCATACAGGAAAATTTCTCTGATGAGCTGCATCAGTGCTCCCCCTTCCCCCAACAAGTAAAAAAAAACCCATAAAAAAGTTCTATGCTTCTATATATGGTTCCTCATTACTGAAATAAGGCAACAGAGCCCCCCGCCCCGCAAAAAAATAAGTTTTTGCACCTGGTTCTAAATATACCAAAACGGGTCCTGACCATAACACCTTAAAAAGAGGTTTAACGGATATATGCTTCAGTTCATAAAGAGAGATATCTGAAAAATAGTAGACAGCCAAAGCGGAAAGCATGAATAGAAGATCCCATTTGCAAGATGAGATGGGTTACAGGGCTGCCGGTGTGCTGCAAGTTAGTGCAAGACACCAAAGCAGAATCTGCCTCGTAATGTCATGCATATACTGCAAAACCAATGAAAGGAGCAAAAGTAGATTGTGTTGCATTCTAACCCAAGCCCAAACGCCAGTTAAAAACATGGGTCTGAACGCGAATCACTACAGCGAGAGGCAGCTGCACCATGCTACAGTGTGCCAGACACCTTAAGACACTATAAGCGTGACAGCTGGCATTGCAGCACTCAGTTACAACAACAAGGCACATATCCTGTCAGACTTTCTAGAAGCTTGCACGTTGGTGGACTGTTCTCATGCTCATCTCTCGTTTGTGTCCCCCTCTACCCACAGAATGTCAGAGCACTATTGTATTGAGCCCGTGAACATCGCTATTGGACGTTATAAAAGAGCTGCGCATTCATAGCGGATGAATTCCGATTTAATATCCAGAAATATTCCTGAAGGGCAAGAATTGGGCGAGAGACAGAAACCCGCTATCCGGCTCCCAACATTTTCGAAAAGCACCATCATATATCTGTAAGTTTACTTGTCTGAGAAGAAATAGCAAGGAACTCCTGAGCTCACATCCATGCATCCGATCATTATTCCGCCACAGCCATCCAATTAAGAGACCAATTCCTACTCACTCTTGCTAGTCCTGATTTTTACTGCAGTGGGAACTGACGATATTTACAGACGCTATCACCCACAATGCTAGAATCTTACACGGCACTTTGGGACAGACCTAGAGGACAAAACCATCTTACAGACACAGCAAGGGTATCCGACAATTCAGGGAAAAAAAGTACCGAATCACAAGACCTCAGGGAGAAGTTATGTCGAGATACGCAACTCCGTAGTCATCATGCCCTGTGAAAAGAGCGGGTGTTTTCTCTCACTATAAATGACAAACATTTCCTTTATAATCAAATAGTCCAAATCTAAACCAGCCAAAAAAAGGCCTCCAGCCAGTTCTGAAACGTAATTCTTGTCCTTTGGTATTAACCCAATTCAGTCCAACTATCAGGTACCATATCACTTCCAATACTTATTCCGTATCTGTATCTTTTCGAATTTATTCCGTCCGTCACCAATCAATATTTCCGCTCTCACAACTTATTACAATTCATAAACTAATTCATTACCAAGTCCAAAGTCATTATTGTATGAAGCTATAACATCACAGGACCTTACCACAACCTGTCATTTTGTTTACTGGATACAAAAATAAAGCAGGAATGGCCTAACTTGTGTCGCCATTTGACAAACAAGTGAGAAGTTTTTCTTATTAACCAGGGACTACCTTTTATTTGGACCAAGACAACTTGTGAGCGGACATCAACAAGTATTGATCGCCATCACCAATTTCAACGCACGAGCAGAGATTGTCTTCCCTAATACCGAACCTATAAAGATAGGATGGGAATCTGCCGTTCCCAGTTAGCAGTTCGACTACATCTTCCCGAAAGTGGCAACTCGTGCTCACCGGATGTACGAGTAGCGATGTAGTTCTGCCTTTATCTGACAAGTCCAACCTTTCTTGCTACGTCTGAACTGTCCTCAAGGTTTCATGTGACCTTTGATATTCAAAGTTGACAGTCCTCAATGCAGATGCTGATTTTGCCTTGGCATTACAGCACTCGGTTACAATAGGAACGGCCATATAATGTCAGACTTTCTCGCAGTTTGCATGCATTCGGACTGTTCTAACGCTCACCTCCCGATTGTGTCCCCTTCTCTCCACCGAATGTCAACGTTAGAGAAGACTGACCACGTATTCACTGCGAATGAGTTCCAATTAAATACAGAATTATTCCTGAAAGGCAGGAATATGGCAAGAGACCGGGACACGCGATCCGTCTCCAAATATTTTCGAAAAGAACCAATTTACTTGTTTGAGAAGGAATAGCAAGGAACTCCTGATCCGACATCTATGTATCCGCTCTCGATCCCTCCATTCTTCAACCACTGCGAACTCTTACACCCTCTTGTGCATCCTATTTTCCCTGTAGTGCGTACTGACGCGATATTTAGGTACGATTTTATCTGCTCGCATACAATGTGATTGGTGTGGAGTTAACTGAGGGTGAAGTCAATTCACATATTTCGTAACCTTCGAGATATCTGGATCTGATTCCCATACAGCATGCGTGGAACATATTGTAAAGATGGATTAAAATGCGCAATGTACCACCAATGTACCAATTAAAAGCTCCAACAAGCCTTATTACTGAAATGTGCATTGCAGCGAAAAGTAGCTAACAATGACAGTGCCTGCATGCCTGGTCATGTCAAGAGGGCATATCAGCCAGAGGATATGATACCTATCATTATCGGTAAGATCCCATTACACATTCTGCCTGCGAATTTTTGAGGTCACACAATGATTATCGTATTATTTATATCGTATTGTATCTTATTTTTTGTTTCTCCTTACATGATCGCTACTTGGTATATTTGTGTCACACCTACCCTGGGCACAGCTTTCATGCATATACATTAATCAGTTTTTTTATTACGAATTTTGCATTTGCTGCTAATTTTTAGCAGGAGTGCTTATAAACTTCCCTTTAAAATTCTATAACAATTAGAAGCATGCAATGATAGTGTGGAGCAGTTAACGAACTTCAGTTACTACATACAAATATTAAGTTGTGTCCATACCCGGATGACCATTCATCTTCACCTAATCTAATACTTTGTATTAAAATTCCCGTATGCAAATTCGTGACTTATAATTTTGTAAAACTACATTACGAATTAGCACTTGAAATTCAATACTCAGAAAATGTCATCACGCCAAACTGACTCAAAATTTTCCACCTTCATTCAAAAACCCCACTTCCATCTAAAAACTTCCAATGTTATCCTCGGAAGAAGGGAGTGGAAAACCGACCACTGACTAGAAATCTGAACTTGCTGTTAGATGCATTTCAAATAATGTTTGCTTCTATTCTTTAACATGGTCAGTCATTTAAGAAACCCATTGTGTTAAGATTACTCTAACTAAACAGTATCAAACAATGAATTATCCCGAAAGACTTTTCATTACTTCCCATATTTAGGAAGGTAATGTTAGCAAAAGCACTATTTAAATGTCACTTTAGAATGTTACTGGAAGTGGAAATTTCGCATTTTTACAGTTTAGAACTTGGTACGGAATGTTCGCGATTGGATTGGATTGGATTTGAATTTCTGGCGCAAGATCCTGATATAGAATATACTGCGCCGAAACAGCGTAAAATTTCTCCATTAAGATAAAAGTAAAATTAGTTTTATATTGTAAAAAATGTAATTGCTTGTGTTCAAACTACTCAAATGTTAAAAAAGGGTGAAAGTTATTAAAACCAGACTAAACTTCATGTAAAATTCCAGCATCTTTAATATATAAGAAAATGTTTGGGTGATGAGTTTCACCCAATAAAAAGTCCAAGTTAAGATTGTCGGATTTAAAATAGTTACGTCGAAGGTCAATAAAGCGGGTGCATTCCATCAAAATGAGTCGAACAGTTAACACAACTCCACAATCATCACATATTGGGGGAGGCTCGGAAAAGAGTAAAAATCTATGTGTCAGGCGAGTGTGACCAATACGTAGGCGGGATAAAATTACATCATAGCGTCTACTAAGTTTTGAAGACCAGTTGGACAATTGTGGTTTAATAAAATGGAGCTTGTTGTTAGTCTCCATGTCCCATCGATTTTGCCACTGGCGATAACACCAACGAATTATAGTTGTGCGCATATCTTTATAAGAAAGACGTTGGGGCAAATTGACGCTCGCTGACTTAGCTGCTGTATCTGCCATTTCATTTCCAGAAATACCCACATGCGATGGGATCCAGGAAAGCAAAACTCTAATATTTTTTCCACATAGAAGGTGGTATATCTTCTTCACTTCCTGTAGAAGCGGGTGATCAAGAGATGACGAGTTTAAAGCTTGCAGAGCACTCAGAGAATCTGTGTAAATAACAGACTTATGGATCTGTTGTTCATCAATATATTTGAGGGCTAAGTAAATAGCAGTCAATTCAGAGGTAAAAACAGAAGTAAACGGATGAAGTTTATAACTTATAATGTGATGACCATGGACAAATGCGCAACCAGCATGATCAGATGACTTAGAACCGTCCGTAAAAATGGGTTCATAAAAGCAATAAAATTCCCGATGGTGTTTATAAAGTGAAATAAAAACCCTGCTATCAGTGTCCGATTTTCTAAATTACTTAAAAGGGTCTTCGTAGTGCAATTTATTTTCTATCCATGGAGCTGAATTCAAATTATCATCAGCGTATATCTGTATATCACTAAAATCATTTGGTAATATTCTTCGAATACGCAATCCCAAATGAGGTATGTAGGATTTGCGGGAATTTAACGGTCGTCAATGTCATTCCGAATTTTCTCATGAAAAGGATGTCGTTTATTGGATAAAATACGGTAAAAATAAAATAGTGATAGCTTCGTTCTTCTATTAGACAAAGGAGGCTCAAGCGCCTCAGCACATAAACTAGCTACTGGTGATGTCCTGAATGCACCGATGCACAATCCGAGAGCTTGATGATGGACAACGTTCAAACGTTTAAGGTAAGATTGTCTAGCAGAGCCATAAATAACACATCCATAATCGATTGTTGATCGAATGGTACCGCGGTAGACTCTAAGCAAGCACGTTCGATCAGCACCCCAAGAAGAATTGGATAAAACTCTCAGAATGTTTAATGACTTCAGACATTTAGTCCTCAAATATGCAATGTGAGATAGGAAAGTCAGTCTTTTATCAAAAATTACTCCTAGAAATTTGTGTTGATTCTGAATGGCAATTGGATTACCGTTCAAAAACAACTCTGGCTCCGGATGGAGAGGGAGTTTGCAGAAGTGCATAGCGACTGTTTTCTGAAGGGAAAATGTGAAGCCGTGTTTATTTGACCAATCTACAATGTTATTTATCGCTTTCTGAAGCTGTCTTTCAATGCATCGCATGTCTCGGGCATAGCAAGAAATTTGCATATCATCTACATATAGCGTCTTACTAACAGTTGCTGGTATAACAGATAAAATAAGGTCAATAGCTAATAAAAATAGTGTCACACTTAATATACAGCCTTGTGGAACTCCTTCTTCCTGACTAAAAACATTGGAATAGGTATTACCAAGCCGTACTTTAAAATATCTCTGGTGTAAAAAATTTTGGATAAAAAGGGGCAACTGCCCTCTAAAATTGAGTTCGTAAAGATTTTTCATGATCCCGTATCTCCATGTTCGATCATATGCTTTATCTATGTCGAAAAACACCGATACCAAATGATTCCTTTTTATAAAGGCAGTTCGAATATCCGTTTCCAAGGCCAAAAGATTATCAATTGTTGAACGAGTCTTTCGGAAACCACTTTGGAAAGGAGATATGAATTCTTTTTTCTCCAGTATATGAACGAGGCGTGCGTTTACCATTTTTTCGAAGACCTTACACAAGCAGCTGGTGAGAGCTATTGGTCTATATTTAGATGGTTCTTGAGGATCCTTTCCAGGCTTTGGTACAGGAATTATTATAGCAAATTTCCATTTATCAGGAAACACATGCTCCCTCCAAATTCTGTTATATAGGAACAGAAGATTTTTGAGGGATCTATCTGGTAAATGTTGCAGCATTGAATAGGTAATTCCGTCCGGTCCCGGTGCTGTCTGTTTCGTGACAGATAATGCTCTGCGCAGTTCCAAGATAGTAAAATCGGCGTTATACGAGAGATGCTTTTGCGTTTTAAAGCACAATTTGATCCTTTCTTGGTGTTTTTTGTGCGTGAGAAAAGGTTCCTTGTAATTACTCGATGAACACACAGAGGCAAAAGCCTCTGCAAGAGCATCAGCCATTTCCTGTACACTGGAAATGTCTTTCCCATTCTTTTTAAGGCAAGAAATGGAATGATCAGGGTATATACCGCACACTTTTCGAATGCTGGTCCACATATATTTGGAAGTCACAGAGGAATTTATACCTGATACGAATTTGATCCAATAAGTCCTTTGACTTCGCCGCTTAACTCGTCTTGCTATAGATTTGGCTTTTTGGAAAAGAATCAAATGAGTTGTTGTAGGACGCCGCCTAAAAACATTCCAGGCCTTTTTAAGATCTTTTTGTGCTTTTGTGCAATCTGGGTTCCACCATGGTTTTTTATATTTGAATTTTCCTGACCTCGATTTTGGGATAGAAGCATCTGCAGCTTTTATAATAGTGTCAGTTATAGAATTTACAACGTCATTTAAGTCCCCATTCTCTACCATATTCCGTGTTATCAGAGCCCTTGAAGTAAAGTCTATCCAGTCAGCTTTTTGAAAAATGTATCGTGGTAGATGTGAATGATTTACATCATTTCCAATTAATTTATCTAAAAATATGGGAAAATGGTCGCTATCAAGCAAGTCAGTTCCTACTCTAAAATTCAGGTACGGAGCTAATGAAGGTGAACATATTGCGAGATCTAGCGAATGAAAGGTTTTGCTCCTGTGATGAAAATATGTTTCTTCTCCATTATTGAGTACGCACAATGAATGGTTATTAATAAACTCTTCAATCAACTGCCCCTGAGGATTAACATCTGCGCTTCCCCAGAGAGGGTTATGACTATTTAGATCACCAATTATGATGAAAGGAGATGGTAATTCATCCACTAAGGCATTTAGTTCTCTTATTTCAACCTGAGTACTGGGTGGCAAGTAAAGACAACTTATTGTCGTCAAAGAAGGGCTCAAGACTCGAACAGCCACAGCTTGCAAATTTGTATGTAATGGAATGACAGACGAAGGTGCATTATGGGATACAAGGAGGGCAACACCTCCTGTAGCCCGATCAGATTCATTATCCCTTCGTATAAGGCTATAATGTCTTATTTTCATAGAGTCGGAAGGTTTCAAATAAGTTTCCTGCAGAGCTATACAAATCGGATGGGTTTCATTAATTAAGTCTTTAATCTGAGTTGTTTTAGTACGGAAACCACGGCAGTTCCAGGACACAAATTTGGCCATCAAGATTGGGTTTTGTCTGGAGGTTTTTTCTTTTTCTCCCCACCTGATTGATTTTTAGAGGTTGAAGGATCTAGCTCCATATCGGAGAATTCAGAAGACGATGTATGAGTTTTTAAGAAATCTTTCGCTACAAGGTGTCGGTTCATTAGTGCTTTCTTTTTCGTTCTTTGCTTTGCATGTACTTGAATTGGTTTATGAGAAGATGAAGTGGATATTTTTGCTTTACTACTACGATGGTGCTTGGTGGTTTTATCTATTGCAGGGCAATTGGATGACAGGGAAGAAACAGCGGAGACCCCTGGCGATTTTGTCATTTGTTTTAAAACTGGACTAGTCGGTGGTAACTGAGTAATGCGAGAATCTGTTTGGGCACTACTACATATTAGTGTTGCTTTAAGTGCACCAGAGTACGCTACACCAACTTTTGGAGTTCTGTCATTGATTAATTTTCTCGCTTCTGCGAAGGATACGTTTTTTCGTATTTTCGTGGATATTACCTCTTTCTCAAGAATCCATTTAGGGCAAGACTTTGAGAAAGCAGTATGAAGCCCAGAACAATTGACACATTTCATGGTATCTGAATTACAGTTATTTACATCATGTCCAGGTTCAGCACATTTCGCACACATGGTGGTTTTACTACGACATGCTTGCTGTGAATGTCCGTACCTTTGACATTTAAAACACCTGAGAGGGTTAGGCATGTAAGGCCAGAATCTACAAATTTGGTATCCCGCTTTGATGGATTTAGGTAGGACTGGTGTTTGGAAAGTTAAGACGATGTGCTTCGTTGGTATAAACTGACCATCACGTCGGATGTTAATACGACGTGCGGCGCATACTTGCTGATCGGAAAATTCTGTCACGAGGTCTTCCTCAGACAAGTCAATGAGATCAGGCTCAGAGATAACACCACGTGAAAATTTTAAAGTTTTATGCAAAGATGTTTGAATCGGAAAATCTCCCAATTTGGTAAGTTTGCTAATAAAAATAGCTTGTTTTTCTGAAGTCTGCAACAAAAGGTCGCCAGAGCGTAATTTTTTTATGTTTTGTACTTCACCAATTGTCGATTGTATTAATTTGTTTACAAGGAAAGGAGAAACTCTATGAAATGTGTTTTGAGTGCTAATAATCATGAAACGAGAATTGGATGATGCTACAGTGACGTGAGAAAAAAAACCCATATGACATTGAGAGTGATTCGGGTCCGGCGGCATCGCCCACCACGGAGCCCAACAAGGGATGGTAGTTGCCATAATGCTGACCAGAACCTATACGCTGGGAGTCACCCCCGGGGACAGTGACCACCCTTAACGCCAAGCCCAAGGAGTGACCCCTTCGCTTGATCCCCTTGAGCAGCCCAGTTGAGTGCCTGGGATACCAGCCGATTGATACACCGGAGACCAAAGTGTACCACCCGTCTAATGGGTCGCCACGCACGGCAAACACGTGGGGGTATTTGCTGTCCATGAGAAGCAAGAAGCAAACAGAGCGGCGACAGCTTCCCATGGAGAGCTCCCTCGCCTACCCTCGAGGGAAAGAAAAAAAGGAGACAGCAGGAGGCGTAGAGGAGTATAAACCTAAAGGGAGTAAAGATCCCTGGGTACCTCGGGATTGGGACGGAATGTTTGCGAGAAACACCATTTACTCAATATGGAAACAAATACAATACTATGCAATGGAAACAAATACAATACTAT
>JAPMOQ010027700.1:79084-105599 GCA_026543055.1 Argiope trifasciata | reverse complement strand
CAATACTATGCAATGGAAACAAATACAATACTATGCAATGGAAACAACTTGCGATATTCGGAAATATGTTAGTTTTGTTCAAAGGAAGATTTGTATATTATTCGGAAATTTCACACTCCGGAAAGGTTTCAACCAAATGTAGGAGAATCTACATAATTCAGTCCATGTCATAGCCTAATGAGCAAGCTAGGTTTTTGCCAAAAAAGTAGGGATCCTTTACCTATAATGGGAAGACCATCTCTGAAAACTGAAGTCATTTTAAAGGATTTATATGAGACATAGGGTGTCATTTCACTATCTTCAGAAATGTAGAGAACTTAATGATTATTTTATTGATGCAGAAATCTGTTTGCCTCTCATTATATAGATGGATGTAATGTATTGTGAGTTTTTATATTCATTTCTATTGAATATCTTTGAATTGAGTAACAAAATAGGAATGAAGTATTTAAATGTTCAAAGGCAAGGAAAAAAAATTACTTATGTTTAAGAGTATATGAAATTCCAAATAAATCCTTACATTTCATATGAATAAAAAAAAATCAAGCCAAACGCATACATAAATAACTATTTGCGAATTATGTTTTTTTTTTCAGTTGTTGAAATATTACGTCTGCATTTTAACTTTTGACGCACGAGATCAATAAAATGCATATTTCATTCGGGCCAAGAAAACAATCAGCCGAAGTCCTTATTTAGAACCTTCATAAATGAGTAAAATGATACGAAACTTGCCAAAAAAACTCGGTGCAAATTTCTTAAAGCCTGCGGAATGCCCATTGTATAATTACCCCGATTATTCTCAAAAGAATGCTGAATTCTGTGCATCATTCCGTTGGCGTATTGCAGGGTAAACTATCAAAAGAAGTGATTTAATCAGTTTTATAAAAACGAACTTCTACCTTGGAGTAAATGTTTCAAAACTTTAGGTAAAATTTTTATTAAAATTCTGCTGAGATTTGATATCGAAAAGTATTACAAAGAAGAAATTTTGTACCATCTTAAAATTGTAAAAACTTTTCAGAGATCAATCTGATTACCGGGATGATATCTGTAATCTTATAAAAAATATTTCCGTAAATAACTTGCATTCCTAAGATTTTAAATCAAATTCCATTATTTCATCAAATGAAATTTAATCTTTAATTTTTCTGTTTTGAAATATCAAAATTTACCAAAATATAAATAATCTGTATGATTTTACAGACAAAGATATAATACTTTTATTTTGCTTCTGTACAATTTTAAGCATTTAATAAGATTCATTTTAGCTGCAAATTTCTCTAGAGATATTTATTAAGTATGCCTAAATTGCTAAGATTCTTTAATTTCAAAAACCAGATAAATATAATTTTAACTATGCATTTTATAAAGAACTATCAATTCAGTGCAATACATTTAGGAAAAAACGAGCTTTAAACATTACTAAACGTCTTCAGAGGCTAAAAATATTTATGAAAAGCAGATGTTTTTCGATGAATGTTTAATCATTTTAAATATTTTGCTATTCAAAACTAATATTTTTTCAATATGCCTGCTTATGAGAATGCGGCGATTATATAAAATTATATAAAAAGTGTAGTTTTTTCGTTGTAATTTGACCAAGCGATGCAGCCGTTTTCAGCTTTAAATGCGCGAAAATTTACATTTAGTTACACATGTTTCCAAGAGAAATTTTAATATTTTTGATATTAATATAAATCTTTAAAAATATTTAATTAAATTTGTTTATTTTCTTAATTATATTTATATTTCAAACTTATTACCTTTCTTTAGTTTTACAGTTGATGCTTATATCTATCTAAGTTTCTTAAATTTAAGTTCGGTTATTTTTTCAGCGATTGCTAAGATGTGGATTTAAATTTGAAATAATGTATTTACTAAATTAATTTTTATTATATAAAATCATTTTTTCTCAAAATTTTACTGGCTTCAGTATATGGACGAAATTCAGATTTCTCACTGGAGAAATATACCTCTTTTACATCCCTGCAAGACAATCAGCCTTGAAAAAGTTCCGACCGTTCCGGTTTAAGTTCAGTTTTATTTCATTTTATACTACTTCAATTCATTTCTGGTTATTTCTAGTTTGGTTTATATTTCAAATTCTTATTCCTTATACGATGCAGCTTGTTTTTACATAAATGAGTGATTTAGATGGTTCACGATTTTCACTTGGTAGACGTCACTAGGCAAGTTCAGTAGATAATTTAAATCAGTTTCAGTAGAATAATATTTCAACAATTCATTTTTTATCCAATAGAAAACTTGCATTAATTTGTCCTTAAGAAGTAGCTAGGCAAATTAAAATCATTGCTGCTTAAATTAGTCCCGTCCTTTGTTAAGCCTTTTTAAAGTATGAAAATTCAGAATATTTCAATCGTTCTCGGTAAAAAGTCTTAATTTATAATCCAAACCGATATTCATTAGCCTCCTGCTCTATAATTATATACTGTGCTGCTGTGATACACACACTTCTGACAATTTATAGAGCAACATATTAATCAGAGACAATATATTTTAGCACATTTTCATTTGCTAAGATTTAGTTTTAGTTAGCTAAGATTTGAAATACTAACAGCTTTACAACTAGAAATTTTTAAGTACTCTGATTGAGATATAATTTAAAAAAAAGACTTACCCTTGCATGATTGAATACTGGTTGAGGCTCAACAACCTGTTGCTGTTGTACTGGCATGGGTGGTGCGGGCAATTCCTCTATTTCCACTGGGGGTGGCTCCTCCACTTGTACGGGCATTTCTATTTCTTCAACAACAGCCTCAGCCTCAATTTCGGCTGCTGGGGCCACTTGCATCTCTATATCAATATCAGCCTCTTTAACCTGGGTGGATGCATCACCCTGAAAAAGTATAGTGACACTCTGAATGTTAAAACGCTATTCTACAGTAATAGTATCCAGAAAGAGAAACCAATAACATCATTGGAATTCGTAAAAAGCATCGATTGTTATTGAAATACAGATTCTTAAACTTTGAATTTATATTCTGAAGAAGCTTGGTTAAAAAATAATTCTAAGAATCGATATGAACTGCGAAATATTAATATACAAATAATTTATATGAATCTAGTCAGAAGGAACTCACATAAAAAATTTTAATGGCATACTGGACTATTACGAACAATATTTCAAGAAAAAGATAAGCAAATATTTTAAATTTCTTACCGTATTTTCACCTTTTTCTTTGATTCTTCTATGAAGATTACGATTTTCTTCATTTAAATCTTCATTCCTCTGTTAAAGAAAAAGATTCTCATTTATTACAAAATCGATTAAAATATAAATGTATCAGCATGCATTGTAGAATAGTTCGAATATTGATTATACAACTAATCTGGACAATTTTGGCATATTATCTTTCAATTGATTTTTAAAACGGCCATTTTAAAAAATAGTTCAAAAGTTTCATGATTCATTAGTCTCACCCGATAGTTTTGTATTACGTGGAAAAATGACAATTGAAGCAAATTCTATTGTTAAAATAAACAATAATGAAAGTTTTTTTGGAAACAAGTAAATTTTCAAATTTTGTTCAATCCGGTTCCATTCTAACAAAAATGTCAAAACACTTTAATATTAACTTTTCGTCACAAAGACAAATTCAATACAAAAAATGCATTAAAAATTATTAAACCTCAAGGTCTGATGCAATTTTTTCAGAGAATGAAATTCTCAGGATTTGAATTCCAATGAGGATCGATTGGGCCCAAAATACCTTAAATATTCAGTAAAGTTTCATAATGCACTTTTGGGATTTTTTAAAATCTTTATGTTGCCATTTTCATACTAATCAAACTCCCAGCAATGTAATTAAGCGAATTTTTCAATGAAATGACCGACACTCTTCTCTCCAAGAACTTGTTATGATAAGTGTTCTAATTTTTAATAATGAAGAGTTATACGGGATTCTGGATCATGTTAATTGTCAATATTCATCTTATAAGAAACCTAAAAAATGTCAAACTAGATTCTTCATTTTTTTTATTTTTTGGTTTTTCTATCAGTTAGGAGTCTCTATTTCATGTCTTATTTGCGATTGAATTGTTTGGAAAGGATTAGCCCCTTTTTTATTGACCGAAACTCTGAAATATTTTTTATGAAAGATACCAAGGCGGATTCCTCAGTTTGCAGGCGATAATTTGTTCGAGAATCTAATCTTTTTCACAAATGCACGAAATCTGCCATCTTTGTTTCAATTTTACTTAAAATTATTCATGGGATACAATTTTATAAAGCTTTTTAACTGGTTATTGTCCGATTTCCTACAACTAATTGTATTTAATGTTTTAATTTATATCTAATATGCTTATGTCTTATTACATTATTGCCAATATGCCTCTTAAATGTTTATCAAACCTTTAGAGTACAAATTAAAAAATTTATATAAATTCGGGAAGAAAAATTCCAAATTTTTAAAGTTGACCCATTTTGATCTAGTTTTTTAAACTGTGCGGAATTATGTTCATTTGAAATGCAACAGAAAATTCGAATTTAAAAGCGTTTCCGAATATTAGTAATGATTTGAATAACTAGATTTTTCTCCTTACGTTTAAATCATTAATACTTTTTACTTTTAAATCATAAATGGCTTTTCGACTAAATTCTGTTGATTATCAAAAAGTTGCTATCATTAGCAAAACAATGCTTAAATGTTTGAAACCGATAGAAAATCATGCCCATTGTACAATGAAATTATTGACATCTATATTGTTATGTTTAAGAGCCAAGGAGTCTGAAAACCCTTTTTTTAAACTGTCAAAGTTAACCCCAATTTGAGGTACCAGAAAAAAATTGGGAATATTTTATGAACAGATGTGTACCACTACATGATGGTAAAAACTCTTGCTTACGGTGTAATGTATAAATATTCATTGCAGTCTGTAGACTTAAACTATAATATGAAATTTTTAAATTTAAACAAAAATTCCACATTAAAATTTTAATTGACATACATAGGAAAAACAATAAAATATTTCGCAGTATCTGGAAGTTTAAATTATCAAAATTTATTTGTATTTCTTGTGTAATAGTAAAGATGCATGAAAGCTAAAGATTCAAGTGGAAAAGTTGAACTTTTTTAAATCAGTAACAAAAACAAAAAAAATAAAAGTTTGTTTTAAAAAGGAATTTCCTAAATTGGGAAAACGTTTCAATTCGGTAGAAAAGAAAAATTCCCAATTTCCATTAAGAAAACCTCCCTCATAGTTGGGAAGCTCAGAAATATACTGCATCTACGATATCGCGCAGTTATTTTAATTTCTTTAAATATCTGTAAATAGTTAAATATCTATAAATTGTGAAAATATATGGAATTAATTGAACAACTGCATTATTTAATGTAATCACATTCACACACCTAGAAATTTGATTTAAATAATAAGAATCTTTATAAAAAGACAAAATTAGTATCAAGTTTTAAATGAAGCTACGAAATACTCTTTTCAGAAATTAAATGTTGGTAATCGAACCGTTTTAAGCCAGTTTGAAAATCGAAATTTCACCGATCAGAGTTTTCTCTCGATGTTTTTTCTCTCATGTAAAAATAGTATTCAAAACTTGAATTCATTTTATTTGAGTCTGAATGCAATAAAAGTATAGCATTTTGAACGCATTCAAAAATTTACCCATCATAATAATATGCGCTTCCAATTACAATACTCTTTCTTTCAAGTCAAAGAAATTGCACACAATTCAATAGATATATTTCTCATTAGCAATTCGGTAAAGAATGACAGTAAACGAAATAGTCTAATTCTTTTATTTTTAAGCAAGTAGCAATATTTTTTATCTTCAAACAGATACTTATAGATCTGACTGCTATCTGTATATCGTGTCTCAAGTGATTCAAAATCGAAAAAAAATTGTCTATACAGAAAACGGCGGAGATAAATCCGCCAGATTTGAAGTTATGAATTAATAACAGATTTTAACATTTATTACTTAGATCAACATTTGATTTTTTTACTACTAATTTCATAATACACTATTACTGAAAAGTTTTATAACTTTTAAAAAATTCAAATACAGGTTAATTATTTTAACTTTTTTTTTAAACTTCAGGTTTTATAAAAACTAACTCTAAATGTATTGATATAGATGAGAAATAAATTTGAAAAATAAAGAGAATAAAATCAAACATTTACCTACATAAAGAGTTTAGAATTAAATGTTTGATTCTCGTTTGGGGTTTGGATGAGTTACTCAAAGCCAGCAATCGTAAAAAGAATGAATTGCTTCAGTTCCTATGCTAATATTTACCGATGTCTGAAATTTGCTACTATCGTTATTTTCATCACAAAATTCATATTTTAATGAAATACAAGAATCCCAAGAAAATTTTTTAAATCAAAATTAATCATATGTTGAAGTAAAATGTAAAGCAGGTTTTTAATTAAGCCACATACCGAGTGTTAAGTTGTTTGCAAAACATTTGTATAAAATTTAATGATCGAGAAGGTGTGAATACATCTTTTCTAAAATTTAATATATATTGCCAAGGTAAGAAAATTAGTTTTAAAAAGGTACATACTATTTGTTGAAATTCAATGATTTGAAAATAATCAGGCAGGTGCAGATTGATGTTATCTAATTTAAATTACGTAATCGAAGTTCAGATGGTTAATAGATTACATTCATCATTCAGATGACATTATCAAATTTCAGCATACAAACGGATTTTCTTTCGTAAAAATAATGTAAAATTTGTAATTGTAGCAAAGCTGTTACAGTATAACCAAGCTTATACTTCCTTGTTTCTCGTGACTGCATTAATCTTTCCCGAGAAATTGACAAATTAAATACGTGTAATCAATGGCAATTTCGAAAATAGAATATTCATGTGTGGGTTAGTCTTAATCTATACTTATAATAAAGCTCAATGTGTGTGTGTGTGCGTGTGTGTGTGCGTGTGTGTGTGCGTGTGTGTGTGCGTGTGTGTGTGCGTGTGCGTGTGCGTGTGCGTGTGCGTGTGCGTGTGCGCGCGCATGTGTGTTGGTGCTCTACAGGCTAGACTGTTGGACCTACAGCTACCAAATTTGGTTCAAGTATACCTTGTAGGTCGAGAATGTGCACTTCGGAGCCCTTTTTTCAATTTTTAATTAGAATGTGAATTTGAATTAATTAAAATTAAGCGAAATTTCGACGTTTTTCCGCTATAACTTCCAAAAATATTATTTCACAAACATGATTTTTACATCAATTTAAAGACTAAAAAATTAGCTTTCTAATGGTATCAGTGTTTAAATGTATAAGTTAAGCTTAAATTTTTAACGAATTTTTTAAAGGAATATTTTAACCATGAGTTTTTTAGCACGTGACCGGATAAAATAAAATAATGACGGAAGTTCAGATTAAACAAACAACTATTATCGCAAATCAAATCGAAAGAAATACAACTTTCAACACGGGACTGGATAAAATAAATATAAAAAGTGGTACTTTCTAAAAAAATAAATGTAAGGCAAAGGATTCTATGATCGTTTGGAATATCTAAATGATTGATTAAATAATTCTTTATTTACGGTAAACCTGATTGAATTTAGACAGGATATGCATTGAAATCCCGACCTAATGGCATATTTCTATAATCGTTTTCAATATCTGTATCATTAATTCTATTTTTTTTTTTTTTTTGCTTTTTCGCTTTTTTTAAAAAAAACATTTAATATTTTGGCAACATCACTGAAAAAAACTAATATTTTGGAAGCATAACCGATAATTAAAACTGACTGACTTATAAAATTAAAGAATATTATTAGGAAAACGTGTTCCTTTAGATTTTTCCGTCCATCATCCTAAAGAAAATATTAATTTCAGGCCAATCGATGCTCGGAATTACTTCAAGGCTAATGAATGTGATTTAATTGAAAATTTTAGAACACATTACTCATGGCCAACCAGCTGGTTGCCAAAGGAGGCTAGTAAACTATAAAGGGCAGAGATTTGAAATCGCTAATCCGAACAAAAGTTTAGTCGGCTGCGCAATTTAAATTTTTTGAAAATGCTGTATCATGCAACGAAAATAGGTTTAAGAAACTTTCATCAATGACTCAAAATTTTGTAACCCAAAAGATATTTTTACACGACCTTGAGGATGAAATATATTTATTGGAGACTTCATTGCAGTTCAATATTTTCTCCATATTCTAAAACCATCAAAATTAATTTAAAAGGAAATTTGTTAAATTAGATTTAAACCATTGTATTCTAGCATTATAAGTACTTTGCTTCCACATATCTGTGATAATTAAGCTATTATTCCTTGAGTTGTTTTTAAGAATTTTTTTCTTATAAATAGTTCCTGGCAGAATTTGCATTAATGAATTTAAAATTTATTTGACGGAAGTAAAAATAAGCAATTACCATTAAAATCTTCCAATTTTAAAGTTTCAATTAATTTAAAATTCAACAAATGAAAAAAAATCTTAGGGAAACGATTTGCTCATGTCCTTTTAAACTTGAACATAACTTTCCACTGATATAAATTTCATAGCAGCACTAATCATTTCCTTCATAGACTCTGGAAATTAACTTTTATAAAAAATTTTGTGATTATATATATAATTTGCAGAAAAACAATACTTAAGAACTGCGTTAGAATATTTTAACAGATACACGGGAGAAAAGAAATAAAGAAACCGATGCTTAATTTATATACAGAACAAACACCTATTCAGTTTCAATGTAATAATTTTTTTACATTAAAAAAACTCTTGTTTCTACCTGGTAATATCCTTTAAAACATTTTAAAGAAAGTTGCTAAAAATCACGTAACTGAATTGAAATTTCATTATAAATAAAAAAATATCAAATCATAAAATCGTTGGATATTGTAATTTATACAAGAATATATTTTACATTAGAAATATTTTATTTAAATTATTCTGGATGCACCATCTTGTTTCATATCAGATGAAGTTATACATACGCAGGCACAGGGCAATTGAATATTTTCGGAAAAACTATTTATTGATGTCTAGAAGGTTCGTAAACGCTAATGACTTGGCTACAGTTATAGAAAGCTTTTGTCTTTCGCATACTCTTAAATAATGCGATGAAATCGTGAAATCAAATTACCTGTTGAAGATGATCAATCCATTCATCTTTATTTTTATTCGACTCCTTCAGAGCCCTCACCTTCCTTTCTAACTCCTCCATCCTTCGAACGAGCCTTAAATGTTCCTGAAATCAAGAAAAGAATCGTTTTAAAAAATTGTATTAAGGAAATACAAATTCAGCGTTATAATGAGCATAGGTTTAGAGGGAAATATTTCTCAACACTGAAATTTAAATATTCAATTACACGAGGAAGCTTGTTTTGTTTAAGGGATGGAATTTGAAGCAGTGTTGATATTTTACCAAGGCATGTATGTAAGAGTTTAAATTATAGAATACTTGCTTGATATATTAAAAATTTCAGAAAGGTTTTGCTCTCCCCAAGAAAAACAAATGACCAGATTTTAATATCATTGATAAAAGCAGTAATTGATGTATTTGACCAAAGACAGAAGAACCGATTAACGAATAAGGAAAAAAATTCGTAATTTATAAATTTAAAATAAAAAACAGATTTGTGAAATTAATGTAATGTTAAACTTTTACAAGGTTCAATTTTTGATGCTACATCGCAGCACTAATATTTTGTTTTGGTTTATAAGTGTTAAATACAGAGTTATGCAATCTCCAATCAGTTCGGAAAATGTTTTTTTTTCCTTAACGAAAATCTCAATCAGGGGAAATTAAATTAAATCTACTCTCCAATTTTCAGATAAAAGGATTTTTCATCAATATTCTAGTGATGGTAGTGATCCAAGATTCTAGTGATAGTATATTCGTTCGATTTAAAACAATCGGCTGATAACAATAAATTCAAAAATTTCAATACTTAGGTTTTTTTTTAGTTTGGAAATATTTTCACTAATCGGGAAATGCTATCAAGTTATGTTTATAATATGTTTTAAATAATTATGTTTTATGTTATGATTTAAAGGATTTCCAAACTCGTCAAAAGTCATAGCATCAATGAAAAATCTAGACGCTTTAATAATTTCGAATTACCTAAACTTGAAACAATATCAAAAACAATGAGATTCCAAATGAAAATATTCCAAGTAATATTCAATAATTGACAAAAACATATCGAAAGCCCATTAAGCTGAGATAAGCGAGTACATATAGTCGCTTCATTCTTCTCGAAATAAGCGTAGTGAAAACGAGTCATGCGACTCCTGGTGACCCTTAGTGTTAAAATATTGTGTCTCCATACTGCAAAGCTTTGCTTAAAATTGTCACTCAATCTCTAGATTCCCGGCATTAGGTGCGGTCAGCATAACATTTCCCGACTTTTTTTCGAAACAAAACATTGGTTTCGAAAATAATGGTTTCTTTTTCATAATTAGTAGTCGAGTTTATTTTGAACCATTTAATGAATGCAATAAACAAGTATAAGTTATTTTTTGGATAAATATTTTAAATTTTTATTTATCTAACAACTTCTTAATTTTACATTACATGTTCAAGTATACTCCATTATTGTCTCGTACAGATCAATTAAAAATATTATAAAAATGATCAAAGTCTTTATCAAAATGCTGCGCTTATGCTTATATCAATGCTACCCATGATATTTGAGATGGAAATTACAGATTATTAAACCATATATTATACTGTCATTTTGTGATTTTGTTATTTATTGCATTTATTTTTAAAAATTAAAACTGTAAGGAGAATTGTTCTAATTTTAATTCTCTTGATTCATTATATAAAACTAAATACTTGTGAAATGCATTTTAACATTCCAATTAAAAATGTTTAATTAATCACAGAATACTTATTTTTAAAGAGAATACTTAATTTTAAATATTTATTCTGACAACTGTTCATGCTAATAATTTTTGTGAATGAAGTCATGCAGTAATTTTTTAATCAAAGATTTATTTAATTTTTAAATATAACTCATAGCTACCTTGTTTGTATAGATATGCAAGTAAAATTCTAATTTTATCCAGTTAATTTAAATAAAAATTTGATAATTGTAAATATATCCCTGTATATTATTTTTATAAACTTTTCAATGTGTACTATATTTAAATCAATTCCTTAAAAAAATCCCAATCCCTGCCCATTGAGTATTTATTAAAACAATATTCACGGTGCGACCAATTCGAATATTTATGGTAAAAATGACACTGAAGGATGGAAATAATTAACTTTATTTGTCTTACTATCATTACACAATTATTAATTGGTCAATGTGTTATTCATACATAAATTGTCGAGAAAAAAAATCATGCCAAGCTCGAACGTGCAACACATTCGAGATCAAAATAACGCAAGTAATAAAATAAGAAGTTTTATCTCTTTAAATTAGACTTAACAGAATGAAACAATAACTCAATGAAACTAGAAAATATTATTCAGTTAGTATCAAAATCCCCGAATGATCCAAGTTACGAAACTTGGACTTAAAATGGGTATAAATAGCTTTTGTTTATTATGTTTGTCTTTATCTTAAATTGCATATGTCCAATTCAACAGTTAAATATATAGATGAAGATCAATATTCTTATTTATCTTCAAACAACTTTAATCATTACGATAACCATTTTCTAGAGCAATGATAAAAGATGATAGAGTAGGTCTTCGAACGGAATTAATTTAACATTTCCCACTTCAGAGGGAAAGTTTTTTTAATCATCTTGTATACTAATTATTATGTTGCAGTATGCAAATATTCCTTATGGCATTAATGGATTTAAGAGTTTAGCCGAAAGGGTGATGTTAATAAGAGTTTAGATTTTTCAAGAATTGCAAAACAACTGAATTTCCTGAAATTTCAATGGGTTTTTTCTCCCCAAATAAGGATATTTTTTTAAACTCATTTACTGAGAAATCAGTAACACCTGTATGCCACTACCAATAAATTAAAAAAAAACTTTGTTTCCCAACCGTAATTTTCGTCATCTTTTTCAATTTCTTAACATTCAGGCCAGCATGTCTCCAATAAAAAACGATTAAGCTGATTAAATTTGAGAAAATTTTAGCTTTAAATCTAGATGGACGAAATTTCACTTTTTGGCGAGACAGAAACGTGTTAGCCTAGTAGTATTGATCTAGTTGAGAATAACAAACACTATAAACACACTCAATAAAAATATTTTTAAGCATACAAGAATCTGAAACGATATAAAAAAACCTTTGTCTTAACGTGTTTAACCATTTTCAATTAACTAGATTAATATAAAAATTTCGATATTTAAAACAGAGCAACACGAAATGCAATTTTATCAATACTTAAATTGTGGTCAGCTTGACACTTCAAAAATAGGCAGAGGAAAAAGATTTTTCAAGCGAGCAATGGAGTTAAAATTTTGAGCCACTTTTTTAGAAAATTTATAGATTTCAGGAAGTGCAAATGTTTTAGATGCGACATGCGTTTCTTTAAAGATAAAATATCCTTGAATATATCAGCAAAATATTCTTTGTGTACCTGCATAATTTTTTTTTATTAGGCATGGAGTTGATTTAAGCATAGGATACTTACAACCAAATTTAAGTCATCAAAAATAACTGTAGCTTTTTATTTAGCAGCAAGAAATGTGGTTTGAAGTGTGTATTAAATTGAAGCAGGAACCTTTTGTAGGATAAGATATACCTAGCTTAAAATTCAGATTATAAATGTAATATTTATTAAACCATTAATATTAGAAAAACTGCATGAGCTAATTAAACAAGAAATGGCTAGAAACAAAAATATTAAAGCCATTACTATCAAACGGCATGTAAAATAGCTTCTGAATAAAAGTCAAAAATGTTGAGATGCCCGTTTTGTCCAAATAAAAATGATAGATGGCAACTATTAAAACTAAAATGTTGAGAATCTCGCTGAAATCATGGCTGAATAATCTATTAAAACTTGCCTTATAATTAAAGGGTTCCAGCTAAGACTTCATTTCTTAGGGAAGGGGAGGTTTTGAGAAATGAAAATATTTGTGGGAAAAGCTTGAATGAAGTTTAAATGAATTATAATATGAAATATGCAATTTAGAGAGGAAATTCACTGTGTAATCAAGGATTATCATTTCACAATTTATTAGCTGTACATAAATTTAATTCACCATGTCTGTTTTGAAATATCCCTTTTTCGAAAATGTGCCTTACTTCAGTATCAGGAAGAGGTTGAATAAGAAGTTCATTCTCTTATTTTGCAGAAACGTACTTCTTTCTCTTGATATCAACACCATGAGAGATCCAATATAAACTATTAGTTATATCGTCAAGTATGGCGTAGAAATTTAATTTCCAGCACGAATGAATTGTATAAATTTAAGCTGGTGACAGCTTCTATAGAGGAAGAGTAATTTTTTTATAACCCTTATTTCTTGAATAGTGAAGAGCAATGATGATGTGTCCGTGTTTCCACGGAAAGGGGGTGCAGTAGCTTCTGGGAGTAGAGACCCCCTGAGCACCCAGAGGGCAGAAGTCTGACTTCTAGCTCAAATGAAGATGCCACAATCAGTCGCTTGCACAAAGCCTTTTTACAAGGTGGCAGATTCACAAGCCTCACAGACAGAACGCAGAGTAACAACTATGCCCGAACCGGGACTCGAACCCGGGACGGCCAGATCACGGGAAGACACGCTACCCCTGTGCCAGGACGCCGGCAGTGAAGAGCAATGTAAATGGTATTTAATTTGGATGCAAATACCAAGTAAAACAAAATTTCAAATTTACAACTTGATTTCTAGAGATTAAAGATGCTACCGACGTTGTTAACGTACTTAGAACCCTCAAAAACATGATGGTGCCCAAATCATTTGTAAATGAGAATTAAAAATCGATTAGCAAAGAGGGATGAAGCGTCTTTTGGGGAGTTTCGGAATAGATGTTTGAAATGTATGTCGAATTCCAACTAGAGGAGAATATGGATAAGTGTTCTGGTTGGATCTGTAAGCACTTTATGCACACGCATTTCCAGTTTGAAAATGCAGGACCAACGAACATGATTTAAGAGGATTTTCCTGATGCGGATGAGAGCGATTGCTTAATGTTTGAAAGAAATACCAATTAAAGAGCATATTCCACCTCCTTAAGGTTCCTTCTCCAAAAGGTTTGTGCTGATCAGAGAAGGTATTAAAGCACCATCACACAGCCGACTGACTTGGTTAAGTCCGTAGTTCAAAGTGAGAGGTAGAAAGGCAGTGTTGAAGTATACACAACACATCTGCGGTTCAATTTGGAATTGGTACGACTGCGGCGATAAATACTTGTTAGAGAAACGCGATCAACCTCTAAAGCTATACTGCATAAACGTCGTAAAATATTAAACGATCGCAAACACTTATTCAGTGAATAAAAATGCATGAAAAAGAAAAGATACCGACAAACATGATACTAAGGATTGTTTGCCTGTTCCTTACAATTAATAAAATGCCATTAAGAAAAAAATTGGTTTTGGGTGCAAAGAGCCTTTTTGCATAGTATTTTCAGAGAAAATAAATGTTACGATTAGACCAAGTTAATCGCTGTCTGCAATTCTCTGTCAAGGAAATCGATACGGACAGGTGGAATTTTTAAAATCAAAGTATATAAATGCTACACTAAGGTACTGCCTCATGTTGTAATTAGAAACTAAGTATATACCATATTACATATTCCCAAAACGCATTCGAATGCGCAGAGAAAAGAAACTGACTGAAAATTGGCAGCTTTGGAAAGGCTATATCAAAAATAAAAGTTCTATATATTTTACAGGATAAGCGGTGAATGATCTTAGCTATATATTCCTTAAAAGTTAGTACAATTTCAAATGCCGTATTATACCACTCGATTAAAAATAGAAAAGGTTAAAACTGAATTTCAAGTTAAAACTTTGTTTCGGTTTTTAATTGGAATTTTTCGATCCTCATGTATTTATGATAGTGAGAATCAATGGCCTCAAACTTTTAAAATGAAAGTTTGATTCTGGAAATCAATTAACTCGCTGGTTAAAATCGTGGATTAAAATTTCTTTATTTTTTTTAAAAGGACTCTGATTCCGAATATTTTGCATTTTAATTTCCTGAATATTTTGCAGATTGCGATTCTTTAGGACCAAAAGACTGCATAAAATGTAGACTTCATAATTTTTGAAGTATATTTATATACCAAAAAGCATATTGGAAATTAAAATATTTTAGCAGTTATATTTCACTCATTTAAATCATTTGAAAGTAAAATAATTTAATTCATTTAGGAATCTCAGAAAGGTTTCAAATTTTTTGAGGTATTTTATAAATTAGGAAAATTATTCTATAAGGCACATCAGATTATTTTGAGTACTCAGAAAAATAAATGATTTCAGAAAAAATATTTTTTACATTAAGTTCAGTTTAATCATTTGCATTTTAAAGCCGAAATTTTATGAGAGATCTTAGGAAATGAGATGCATAGTGCAATGAAGAGATCTACATAAGGTCTATGATAATATGAGTGCATTATAGGGTACCAAAATGCATAGCTTCAAAATATTTTACTGCAGAAACAAGTTGCATTAAGTAATTGAAAATTTTAGTCTGCATTTATTATGGGGTACCGGTGAAAGAGAAACTTTGCTTCTTGGCTAAAATACACATTTACATATAAGGAGATCTTAAAAATAAAAATTTAAGCCCTAAATATACAATATTTTACTGGCATATTTTTCAAGAATTTTACAGAATGACTCAGGAATGAGAATGGTGAAAATTTCTCTTCCATTGCTAAAATGTATTTTCAACTGCTTCGTAGAAAGCATCTGAATAGAAATATTGCTTATTTTATAAATTCAAATTAAAGAACGTTTCAAAGTATTATAATGAATAAAAACGTACCGGCCCGTGGATGGATTCATCGGCAAAATGTATTCTCTTTCCACCACTGCCACCTGAAGGAATAAAAAAAATATATTCTTCATTGTATATTAGAATGACAATCAAGAAAATAAATACATGGTTACTCATTTTCATATCAGAATACAATTCAGAAAATAAAAGCTATCTTTATTCTCAATTTGTTATTTCAATTACAATTTAGAAAAAAGTTATTTTTATTTATACATACAACGGTATGATTTAATTAGCATCTATAAAAATCAATCACAAGTATTCAGAACGAAGTTTTCAACTTACATATTGTCATCATTACACCCGCACATCCCAATTTTGAACAAAAAACTTATTCGGAAAAACATTTGTTCCTTAAGAATGTATTATGCTTCTATTTTGCCAATTTTTAATGACAGCCAATATTATTTCCTAACAAAATGCATTTAATACCTACGTGGAGTGTAAGTATTTATAAGTATTTTTTTGCTTCAGGAAATGTTGGGTTCTCCATTTAGAGGATAGGATTACGTATGAAAATTTAAAAATTTAATGATAAAAATTTATCTTGTATTCAACATGAAGAGTTCATTAACAAGTTGGAGAAACAGTTCGTTCAATTAAAAGAAACTGGAACGTTTTCTATATTGTAAATAGTCGAAATTAGAATTGCAAATCATGGCTACTTTTTGATTTTACAATAGATGGGTTTACGTATAAGTGTACCTCAAATTCGGTTTTCGTTAAGAAACGATTTGTTTTAGTAAAGTATTCCTTTTTAGTTTGAAATGGAAAATTTAATCTCCATAATCTCATAACAAATTACTACAGTAAGGAAAAGCTATTTTGAATAAACCATAATTAGCATAAAGAGTATGCTTATGATTCTGCTGATCAAATTCTATCTTTGTGTTGAAACATGTTGTACTAAATTTTTGAATCCAAAAATACTACACTCAGCCACACTTACAGTCTGTGCATTTCAGTTCATTTTAGATTCAGTCAGAAGACAACATATATTTAATAAAAGATGCTAATATGATTGTGTTTATGTAAAAATATCAACATTTCAAAGAAAATTTATTTATGTCATATACTACCAAGTAAAAAAAATATCCCATTCGCCTATTAAAAATACACAATTCGCAAATTCGATTTTTCAAGAATAAAACCGAAAATTCCCAAATTGTTACATTTTGAACACATCCCTTTAGATGAGACATTTATAGAGAAAATAAATATATTTTACCTTCAGGCTCTCCAGCGGGTCTCTTGCTCATCTAGAATAGAAAAATTAAAGACATAAGTTTCAACAAGATATACTAATATAATTAATGCTGTTTACTTAATAAGCAAATGAAATTAAAATTAACATTCATCTTACGACTCGCTTAATGCACGGTAATGTAACCGATATTATCAGGCAAGTATGAATCGTTTGTCAATTAACGAGTTAGACATTGGAATCATTTTAATTATAGCACTGCAAAGGAGTGTTACTCTTTAACTCGATTTAAAACTCTTAAATTAATTCGTAGGATTTTCGTTTCCAGATATTCTTAAAATAGATAAACAATCTGGCTTCTTCTAGATATTGTTTAGTCATAAATTTGAATTGTTTCGACTAATTCAAATGGTCTCCAATTGCCGTAATCGGTCATACTCTTGACCTTTCGATTTCAAACAGAAGTTCTCATAACTACAGTATAATTGCGTCCCTATCGCCAAAGAAAATCTCAATCCTAATTAAATATTCAAGTGAAATCCAGAGAAAGAATTGACCAAGAGAAAAGTAGCTTTTCAGCCAATTATTAAAGCATTTTTTAATTACAATGCAAAAGAAATTGACAAGAAAATTTCAGTAAAACTTTAAAGAACTTTTAGGAATACTTAAATAAGTGACCCGCTAGCAGATTAAGCGATATTTTAAACGAAAAACAATCATAAGCTTCAGATTTCAAATTTAGTGTGTATTAACTTTTAAAGTTTCTTAAATAAAATCCGTTATTAAAATGTAGAATTCTATTTCCAAATATTGAAGAAAAGTAGGATCATTCGATCCAAAATATAATTTTATAAGGAGAAATAAAGTTTGATCAGAAGTATAATCGCAAACATTAAAATTATATAAAAAATATTCAAGATATAACAATTTCTATGAAATAAAAGCTTTATAAAAATTGAAACACAAAGCAATGTTAGAGATCAAATTTAAAATTTCCAATTGTTATATGTTGAAAAAATGAATACACATGCAGTACGATTTCTAACATAATAAGCCTTCACCAATTCAAAAAGTTTAGTTTCTTATTTAAAAAAAATGTGTCTGAAATTAAATCAATAATAAACCTTATTGATCCGCCATATTTTATTTTTTCCTATAAATAAACAATGAAATCGCTATACAGTTTCAAGTGATTCATTGTGGAGAATGGTCACACATTTTTTTGATAACGTGCTGGTGTCCTTTGTTTTATAGCAGCACTTTCCTAAACCAATTCATTTATACAGAAGCTATAAACTTAAAAATGGGCATAACTATAAAGAAGCTATAACTTAAAATCTAGACAAGAAATTAAATATAGATCTTATTTTAAAACAATAGAAACAGCTTGTCGAAATAGAATCGAAAAAGTTGAATTCTGGAAATAACTTATCAAATCAAGCAAAATGGGAACTTGAAGCCTGCGATACAACAATCAGAGTTTTTAAAAAATTTGATTAATCCGATTCTCAAACATATTCAATAGAGTTTTGTAATGAAACGTTTGATATGATATATTATAATGATATGCAATAATCCATAATGTTATGGCTTTAAAAAAATTCGAAAATGTATCATCCCTTTCTCTCTCTATATATATATACTATGAAAAGATTTCGAAATTTATTTACTTACTTTCAAATGCAAACTTTTATTTAAGGTGCTTAAAAATATATTTTATAAGAAATTTGTGATATCAAATTTCAAAAGCTTGAGAAATTAGTTGCCTATAAGCAATTCCGAGGAAAAGGTTATAAGCCAGAAACGAAAAATCGAAGAAATTGCATTT
Organism: Argiope trifasciata; assembly: GCA_026543055.1. Lineage (NCBI taxonomy): Eukaryota > Metazoa > Arthropoda > Arachnida > Araneae > Araneidae > Argiope > Argiope trifasciata. Next base: position 86,688 of record JAPMOQ010027700.1, on the reverse strand, counting down.
ATATACTAGAATGTCACGTGATTCAACAAGAATTTGACGGACAATATCAGCAAATAGAAGTAAAAGTTACAGTTTTTAGATTTTAATATAATAATAATTTTCTTTTAACTGAATAAAAAAGATTATTTGCTTCAGAATCAGATAAATCTGAGAAACTTGCAAAAATTACTTCAAATGCTCCTGGAAAGAAGATCTATTTTTTCATAGATGTCTTTGATCATGGTATTTGATAATAAAGTTTGCGTTTCAGGATAAGATCACCCCATTTTACAATATGTAAAGATGTCAAATGAAAATTCAACATTTTAAATTAAAAAAATTGTGAGGAATAGAAGCTATAATAAAAGATGTATCTCTAACTCTAACAAGGTTCAAAATTACTGATGCTCAATCCACTCTAACAAGTAAAAATTGATTTTGAGAGAGTCGAATCCAAAACAATGAAATCCGATAAGGATTTTTAAGGCAAGGTATTTTTTTAAAAATTTGTTTTTCGGTGCTTTTAAGATAACCCTTTTAAAAACGAAAATCTGCTCAATATTTTGTAATTAGAAGAAACTGTTCAGAACAAATGTATCTCAAGCTTCTAGTGAGAAATTGGAATCGGATATAGATAATTATTACATAAAATTTAAAACGATAAAATTTAATCTTAGCCATCGCAAAATTACAAGTGCGACTCAGTTTATTATCCTGATAAAACCTGTCCTCCTAGCTTAAGCATCTTCAGTTTTTGTTGGGTTCAGATTCTACTAAAAGGATTCGTGGACTACGGTCCTGTCTACTGACAGCAATCATATTTGTGGGATCCGAACAAAAATATTCGCTTAGGATCACCGCTGTTTTGTTAGAATTATTGCGAGTGCTTGGATTTAATTAAATCTCTTTTGCATGATTTGATAAAAAATCTTTGTTTAGGGGTTTAGAATTTTACATTTTTCTCTACTTTTTATCCATTATTGTAATAAATATTTATTTAATAATCTATTGATCTTTAAAATCGGATTCATATATATGCATGCATTCGGGAAACGGAAAAAAAGACGTATAACAAAGTCTAGGACGAAGACTGCATAACCGGGTCTCGTAAGCATCTAAATGAGTTTTGCCGGAGAATTTCTGAAAATATTAATTATGATTCGGAGTCAAATAATAGCATGGTATATCTTCATTGACTCCAATGCTATTGGGTCATCACTTTTTGATATCCCTTTTGTTAAAATCCTCTCATAGCATATAAAAGAATCACCTATAATTGCTAACAATTTTGCAGGCTACTATTGTTTCACTTTTCCCTCATTTTCTGCAAAATTCAAAAGATTTCTTTTTAAATATATCGAAATTACTATTGTTTATTTAAAAATATTTTCGTTATTGCTTTTTCTTCTACTGGGTTCGAATTTGGATAGCTTATTTTGTAACTCCTTTTTTAATATCGGCTTGTTAAGTTGCCACGATGTATTTATCTTTGGAAGAAGAGAACGATTCATGAGAAATTTCAAGACCCTCAAAAACTGATAGAAGATTTATTGTTTTTCATTCCTTACGAAATGTGGAAGATTTTTTTTATAAATTATGTTAAATGCCTGAAAATATTTGAACTCTGAAGGTAATGCACTCCTTTATTGTTCCTTGTATGTCCGAGTATTTTAATAATGCCATTTAAAAAAATATGCCCACCATTGATGCTAGACTAAGTGATAATTGGTAAGTTGCGTATCTCTTTTCGAATTCCCAAGAACATAATGAAGAAATGCGAGTGTTTTATTTCTTGAAGATTCGACCATTTTTTGATCGAAATATCCATTTTCAATGAAGTTTTCACTTCTGAATAGGTTTATTATAATTGATAACTTTGATACTTTGAAAAAGAATATAAAGCTATTGCGTGAACAAATTATATATTTATTGCGTAAATTATTACTAGTGTCGTTTACTGGAAGGATGAATGAGCCAATTTGAACTGTTAGTTTTTCATTAGTTTTATATAATTTAATTACTGTGAAGCATAACATTATATAGGTTAATTTTTTGTGGAATCAGTTTCTGAAACTGAAATATTCAATTGAAAATTCAAAAGTACTATTCTGCTATGGGAAATCGGGCGTTTCAGTTTTTCTATTGAATATTTGATTCAAAGTGCTATAAAAACTTTGAATACTGGAGATTCCTCTTATTAATAAGTGTACAAAAATTTCATTTACAGAAAATTTAGAATTTTCTTTTTACAAAAAAAAATTTACTTAAAGTGCAAAAATTTGCAGAATTCTTAGTTTTCATCAAAAGAAATCTTGACGGAAATTAAATAAAATATCATTCTAGCTAGTTTTGAGTCGAAATCTTATTGATGTTATCAAATCATGTCCAATGAATATTTTCTATTAAAGAAGTTTATTTCATTGACTTAAAGTGTGATCTACATTAAATTAAGCATAGTTTAGTTAAAAAGTAGGGTTTTTTTATAAGTAGGTTTTTTTTTCATCCAGTAGGGATTTTTTTAATTTTATTTCATTTGTAAATAATGCATTTTCTTTTCTAAGTTAAAAAAATATTTAGTGTTGCATACAGTAACTTCTCTTCTATTCATAATTACTTGTCATAGAAAGATATGCTTCTCGCTCAATGTAAGTGCAAAAAAAAAAAAAAAAAAAAAAAAAAAAAAAAAGCCTTTCTGTAAAATCCTTCTGAATATCGCTAAAATGCATTACAAGATTTTTTAACTTCTAATACATCCGTGTTTTTCGAGAAAAATAAAACGCTGGTATGCAGGATTTTGCAAGATAAAATGAGCAGTAATGATACCTTCTTGTATCAAAGATTTGATATTATCCAGCATCCAAGTAATTTGCTTACGGCAGCCTAGTTTCAAACTGATATAAAATTAGTAAGGCAGTGTTTCCCTTTATTGAAAATAATTTAAGAGACAAATATCTGTATTTCTACTACTTATAAATTTAAAAATTATTAGTATTACAGAATCTAAGCATTCTTACTATTTTTTAAAACTAAATCTGAAAAAACGAAATAGACTGAAAAATATTAGTACTACTGAAAAGATGTTTGATTCTGTATAAAATTTTGTATATTGGTATTTATTCTTTAATGGTTAAAAAAAATTTTTTTGCATCAGTAGAAATAAATTTGGGAATAAATTTAAATTTTAACTAAAAATCCAATTTTTTTTGGGGGGGCGGGAATTATTTTTTTGGGGGGAACACCACTTCTCAGTAAATCACTAAGTCAAATTTAAGTTTTTTATCGAAATGTCTGCACGAAGAGCGTTAACCTAGAGTGATTAATGAGCACCTCGTAATTTATAGAAAACTTGTTGGCTTGGTTGGAAAATTTCTTAAGAGTATAGAATAATTTAGGATATAAATTTTGATAATCCAAAGTTCTAATGAAGCGTAACTATTAATACGTAGTATGCTATAGGGATTGCAGGCGGCAGATGCTAGAAACTGGCTGCGATGCTATGACTTTCGGTCAAGAAATTGCATGATTTCATCGAATATCTACAGTTATATTCTTACCATTTACCGTCTTTTATACGAAGGTGAGGAATAAAAGTAGTTCTTTATAATAAAACATAGAAAAAAAGTTTTGTTTATAATACAAGCCCATAATTTTTTGCATTTGCACACTATAGTCGCTTCATTTTTTTCGATGGTATATTATGTAAATCAGTAGCAATGCTCTTGGTTTTCGTCGTAGTTTTCTTAAAAAGCTTAGAACTGAATGAAATTGAGATTTCTGTTTCTTACCAAAAAATTTTGTAAACACGTTCAAAGCCGCGAGTGTTATTGAGGTCTCTTGTTAAATAGAAATTTTAAAGCATAATTGTATGCCACAACTTGTAGACGCTTAAACTTTATATTTATCGCATAAAGAAAGTTCAGTGCGGCATCACAGGAAAACCTGCAAAAACTATTAAATCTTTCAATGCGATAAGAAAATTTTAAACGTATTTGAGCGAAAACGTTTGTAGTATTGCGAATGACTGATACTTCACATACAACTTACGGAAAGTGCTATTAAAAGCATTGGGGATCTGAAACATTTTGATATGTTAGGAAAAAATTGTACTTTCCGTCATTCAGTAAAATGTTTATATATTTCAATATTATTCAATTGTGTTTTTAACAGATATTGCATCATCATTTAGTGCAGCTTGGTCAGCTCTAGCCCTAGTGACAAAATCCTGATTAAAGCTAGATTCAAGCTCGTTTGAGGAAATAACACCACCTGACTCCCATCACACCATCCCAAACCATTTTGGACATAAGATTTTTTTTGGGGGATTTCCCGCTCTACGGCAATGGATTTACCAAGTATGTTTATATAATTGTGGCATCTAACCTGTTTAGAGATTACGTGCATCGAATATTCTGAAATTGAATTATTGGGAAATAAACATTTTCAAAAAACTGAAGGTTTAGATTTTGATGCTTTCCAAGAATTAACGAATAAATCATTTAATTCCAATTGAAATGTCTTTAAAGGAATGCAAAAGGCAATTTGTAATAGAGCAATCGATTTCTACTTCAGAAATGAATGAACACCGTATCTGTGGATTATATAGATGCTGGGTTAAATCCTTTCTGAAACTATATAATGAAAAGAAATAAATATAATTTGATCATATATATTAATTGCAGTTTTTTTTCCAGCTGATCATTCCACAGTACTTTATCCAAGCTGCTTTCAGAAACGATCGACATCTGAATCCATCACACATGACTATGGCATTTTGGGACAACAGAAGAAATTTTCTTTTGGATTTCCCACTCTTTAACATTAGATTAACCAAGTATTTCTGTATAATTGTGGTGTCTGAGCCGCTTAGAGACTACATGCATCGAATATTTGGAGATTGTTTCTTACATATTCTTTCAAAGTACCAGAGGTTGATGCTTTACAAAGAATTTATAAATCAAATATATTTAATCTCTAACAAAATTATTTTATAGGAACACGAAAAATGCATCTTAATGCGAAGCAATCAAACTTATTCTTGAATATGAATAAACCTCACGGTTAGAGTAAGCAACAAGGATTATAATCTCCTGAAGTTAAAAGCGAAATGTGAATATTTTTCTGATACAATATTTATTAAAATAGTTTTAGTGACTTTTCCAAAACCATAGAATGTTGTTAGCTTTCTCCCATGAATTTTTGTTATATTTTATTTTATATCAATTAACCTCTAAATATGGGTTCTTCTGAAAGGGCCTAATTTAAACCCTGTATGGTTTCATCTCGGTATATTTTTAAATAATTCTGAAAATTTCATTCTTGTTCTACATTCTTGTAGTTTCTATTTAATAACGCATTTTACTTATCTCAGGCAACATATTTAAACGTCATCTAATTTTGCTGGTAATATTCTGTTATTCAAACTTTTGCTTATGAATTGTGATATGGGAAAGTGCGCATCGAGTAGTGCAAGTTAAAGTTTTCAACTGTAGAACTTTATTGCCCAAATAAGTTTGAATATTTAATCGAAAGACGAATTTGGCTGTTGCGCCTAAGAAAAAGAAATTTATACTTGATACTTGATTTAGGGTCAAGGCAGAATCTTTATCGAATATTAGATGAATTGTTTTGTAAATAGAGGAATAAAGTGTTGACACAGATTTTAAAAACTTTAACCAATACGGCCATTAATTTCCTGTACCACAGAATCGAGGAATTTCAAAATTTACATTATTTAGAGAAATGATCTAGTGTTTGATGTTCAAGAACATTTCGGAGAGATCGAGGTTAAAATATGCACGATGAAAACGAAACTTTTCTTCTGGATGGTAAAAATCTAATAAATTAGAAAGCTTAGAATACTGTTTTGCCCTATTTTTTAAAATGATTAATTCCTAAGTAGTGATAAATCAGTTTCAAATTCTATTGTAAATACGGGCAGGGGAGTTTAACTATTGACATTCCAATTAATATCCCTAACATTTCTTCAGATATCGGATGGAATTATTTTGTAAATAGAATAGCGTTTTCGTTAATTTGTATTTGGAAGCCATAGAGCATATTGAAGTTTCCTATCGTTAACTTGATTATTTCCTCACTGTTTGAACTAATTTTTGTTTTCTCTTGAAATTTTCTTTGCTAGTACAATAATCCTTCTCATAACAAAATAAAATGGTTCTTTAATTTCCTTTTTATTAGCAGTAAAGGTTTTCCCTATTTATTTTAATACCATTCGACTAGGCTTACATCAAAGGTAAAATATATTCTAAATATTTGAATTTCTTTATACTAGATTAAGCAGTATTTAGTTAGTATTATCCACTTTCATTTCTTAGGAATTTTCTTGGTTCACTCAAATCATGAATTCTCGGATTTTTTGTTACATGAAATTAATTTGTTATAACCTTTGTTTAGATGTATTTTAATCGTTTTCCGCCTGGAACTAACTTTGTTAAATTAATATTTAAATTGAAAATATTATTAGAAGAAATTTAAAAAATACTTTCAGTCTTGTATCCATCCAAGTATCACCAATATTCGAATAGCTTTCAGATTGTGCATTTGAAATATTAACGAAAAGAAAATGCTAAAGAGAATGGCTTACGTCAGATTTGCATCCGATTAATCATTTTTAAACTTAAGAATCAAATCATTCTTACACTCTTCAATATGAAAAAAACTTTAACTATAATTTTATTTATATTTTGATTACTATCTATTCAATTATTCAGAGTTCAGAGGCCTAATCGAGAATTGTTAGAAGTTAAACTTAATCTGATATTGAATAGCGGGAGAAATCTGTTTAAATTCGTTAATTGTCGGAGACGAAATGAAGCATTTGTATAAAATTTCACAATTAATTCGATGGTGGGTTTTGTTCTTAGTTTGAAATGTCCTATTCGAAGGATAAAATTGCCTAGTGATGTAAATTTTTCGCGTTCCATGTTACTCATAGATATATCGGGAAAATATTAATGTACTTTATTTGAGTATTGGAGATAATCTGTGGAGTTTAATAAGTGAGGTAACGCATCATCCAGTGAATGGAATGACCACATAATGGAATATGGAAATGGTTCAACGTGTGATATGAAAGCATGGAAAGCTGTTTCGCCCTGAGTTATGAGAGAATAGTGACAAACCCTGCTATCAGATAGTATATGTAAAGTTGACAATTTGGAGTTTCTAGAGTTAGCTCCTTAGGAAGAATTATTCTTGCAGGTATGAGAATTGGGGACAAGGGTTGATAGAGCTAGTATTACTTTACGAAAACCACAGATTGTGGCTTGAGTAAAGAATGAATTGAGGCTTCGCAGTTATGGTTTTGGAAGAGACATGGGTAATGCGTGCATTACGATTTCTAGGGTGGTGGAGTGGGTAATGCGTTAATGCTGACTTTTAGGGTGGTGGTGTGGGTAATGCGTGAATAGTGGGTAAAGTGTGTTTTTGTGATGGATAGAACGAATTGTGGTATCAAGGAGGATGGTGGTGGCGATGTGGGTAATGAGTGTGCAGGCTAGTTGTGATATCGAGGGTGTTGGCGAAGTGGTTAGGAGTGTGCGTCTGATTTGTGGTATCGTGAATGGCGGTGGCGTGGGTAATGTGTGTGTGAGCGAATTGTGGTATCG
>JAPMOQ010027700.1:68246-79074 GCA_026543055.1 Argiope trifasciata | reverse complement strand
GTATGGGTAATGTGTGTGTGAGCGAATTGTGGTATCGTGAGGGGTGGTGGTTAGGGATAATGTGTGTGTGTGAGCGAATTGTGGTATTGTTGGGTAGAATCGTAGAAAATGTGTGAATGTGAAAGAAATGTGCATTGAGAGTGGTGGTATGGGTAATGTGTGTGAACTCTTTTTGTGTTGTTGACAGAGGCATGGGTAATGTGTGTGAACTCTTTGTGTTGTTGACAGAGGCATGGGTAATGTGTGTGGATAGTAATGGTGGTGTTTAGAGTAGTGGTAGCGGTGGCGTGGGTAATATGTGCGTGAAGAGTAGTGGTATTGGAGGCGTGGGTTATGATTGAATTGTAATTTCATTGGTCATGGTGATAAAGACGTGGTTTGTGTGATCTGTGGTTGTGGTGGCAGAGGTGTCGATAACGCTTAAGTTTCGGGGGAGATGTTATTGGAGGTGTAGATACATTTTTAATGTTCACACATTTTAGAATTGTGAAAACTAAAAATGTTAAATGAGAAGACGATCTCATTTGTATATTGCACCAGAATACTTTTCATTCTTTCTAGTTTCACATTCTGAACAATATTTCTATAGAAAGTAGGACTAGAAGCAACGAAGGTTTGAAACCTTTCGGTGAGATAGAAAATAAATGGAAAAAATTCTTTAAAAATTACTTCGAGTATTCAGAAATGAGCTGTTTAATATTTAATAAGCGATTTGTTGATTATTTAAAACATTTGTATTTCAATCCCACCAACCCAGCAGTAAGTTTTTTCTTTCTTTTGATGGATACTTGACTCAATAATTTTGCTTGAGCTCCCACTATGGCCTGGAATAATATCGAATCAGTAGAAAGGTTGAACAATATATTAATAGAAAAATTGACTGAACTAAGGAAATTTCATGCGAGACATCGTTTCAGCAAATCTTTCTTAATGAGAATCATCTGCTCAAGTAGATCACTATAATTCATAACGAATAACTGAACTATGTTCTAAATTTTGGGAGAAAAACGACGAAAATCATTTTGGTTACTTTCTGGAGAACAGTACTGATTCATAATTCATTGAAATGTGAGATTTGATTGATAAAAAACTTTGAAAAAGTTTATCTATGTCGGAGTCATCTAAAAACACCCAATACTGATAAAATTTAAATTTAAAGTTTAATTGTATGTCCCTTTTTATATCTATAATTTCTTAGCAAAATATTAACTTATGCTAATTTAATAGGGTATTAAAGTAAGTGACCGCTTAATTGGAATTCAACCCAAGTACATTTCAAAATTTCTACAATCCCAAATAAAAGTTGCAACAAATTTTTTTAAATTCCAACTTCCACTTCTTGCCAACTAGAGCAGTAATAGCTCCATTTATAGAAAATTCAATTATGAAGCATTTCGTTCTTTTAGTCACCTTTCTTTATTCCTCTTAGAATTCAAATTCCCATTTTATAATATGAAAAGAAATTTTTAGCCTCCAATATTTTCCGTATTCTATATATTAATTATTCTTCTAATTCCTGTAACAATTAGAACTAGCACACAGGAAAAAGTATAGTTTTTATTCGGTTTTGCATATCGATAAACTGAGCTGGTAAGATATTTTTGTTATAAAGACTTGTAATTTCTGCTCAACAAAGTAGCTGAGGCTATTTCAACTTGTTTGCTTTCAGAGCATGGACATAATTTAACTTCTTTCATATCACATATAAAAAAGTTTGAATAACCTAGTATATCAAACGGGGGATTAATTAACTTTCAATTAGTTGAAAAGAGATTTGTTAAAACAGGGAGAGGAAAAACTTGGGCAATTGCATTAATTTATTAAGCATTCGAATTTTAAACAGTGGACGAGGGGGGTGCTTCTTATAATAAAATTATCCTGAGTTTAAGTAGACCTTTGTATTATTCTTTGTTCTCTTCTCTTCCTGAAGCTCTTAAATTGGTGAAGCTTCCTGAAGCTCTTACGAAATTGTTCTCTTCCTGAAGCTTTAAAAGCGAAATAGGGCTTTAAGATAAAAATATTCTTTTTGTATGAGAGCAAATTTGTGAATGAAAAACTCTCTACAATTCTCTAGTTCTCCACCTTCGAAAATTTAGAAACGGTATCTTCATTTAAAAAAATTAGAATTACTTTTACATTCTGAACATGAAGTTTAAAGCAGTTTATCCTACAAAAGAATCTTGCACATGAATAATACACACATCCATCTAAAAACTGTAATCACTAACAGTTTTTGCCCGTTAAGATGTTTTTGATCAATTTGGAATTTTCTAAGATGAAATAAAATCTACACGCTATGTACTTAGATTGAATGTGGAAGAAGCATAATTAATCTCTGGTTATTCCATGCATGTAGTTTCTAAATGGTGCAAGAGCCCCAATTGTATAGATTTTACATGGTGCAGTCTAATATAACAAATGCAAGAACCATGACGACTGTTTTCGAGTGCATTTTTCTTTAAATTTACTGAATGAATAGTGAATTTGACAAGTTGATTGTTGAAAAAACCGAAGGAATATTACAAATGTTCAATTGTTATACTTTTCCTCTCATAAAAAAAGGTTTTTTGTTGGATTTATCTGTTTTTCCACTAATTTAAAAGAAATGAAACATTATAGAATTTGCAAAGAAGCAAATTTACATGCAGTCATTGGAGCGATTCACTTGCAGACATTTGTTTATGAAACAACGGTGCAATGCAATTTCCCATATGTGGAATGATTGCTTTTTCAGCTACTATATGCAGTTATCCGGATGGCCAGAAAACTTTTCAGTTTGATACAAAAGTATTATCGGTGAGTTATGCTATTTTTAATAACTGAAATATCGATGTGAATACTAATTTTTTAAAATTGAATTGTAGTTAGAACTATAAAAATGTACTCAGTTTATTTCTTTAGATATTCATAGGTTAGATCACTTATTCATCAAAATGGCATCGATTCAGAGTCCAAAATACCAACTGTCAAGCCCCCAGTATTATTTTCTTGGTTCCATAGATATGTCATCTCTACATCAATTATGTTGAATGCGAAGAAGTAATCTCTTCAGATGGTATCGAAGACGTAGTAAGTTCCGAATTGTATTAATAGAGCTGGTAATATGATAGAGAATTTGGTTAACATTTTAATTGTTCAGTATAGTAAGCAACTTTTTAGAGGTTGCAAAAAGTAATTATCTTTGAACCTTTATAAATGTTTCTTTCAGATACGGCATAAAAAAGACAGGAATTGAAATATAAATACGTGTCATATCGGGAGACTATTTTCTGTATATGGGTTTGGAAGTTGTTGCTCGCCTAAAAATGGAAATGGCTTGTGATGGTCATTTGCATGTCAACGCCGATCATGAAATATGACTTGTCTACGAACCTTTTTAGATTTTTTCCAATATTTAAGAAAGGGTAAAAACAAACAACTTTCAGGTAAGTTAGTTTTGATTCTGTAAGGTTTGCTGTAATCTTACTTTCTGGGATAACTAGAACATATTACTATTTGAAAAATCATTTTTTTGTCAAACTTTCATTTATCGTAAGTTAATATGCTTTTTTGTAAAATCATACAATTTTTTTCAGTCATCTAAATAGGATTCTATAAAATTGAAAGGATATTAAATGATATAGTATATTTTAGGACCAGGCTTTATATTGGTCCTTTTTGAAAAGCTTTCTAATTTATGGCAAACAAACCTTTTATGCTATATATGCATGATCAATAATTGTGTTTAAAGGAAAATTAATTAATCCGGTGCTCCGTTTATTTTTCTAAATGAATAAGTATATCTGGGTTTAAAAATTAAAGTGTCTTTTTTTAAAAAAAAAAATAAATAAAATGATTAGATGAATTGTTTTATAAATGTATTTCAAATAATGGGAATATATTTAATTTTTAACAGTAAAAATGAACTGATGAATGTTAAGCGATATCTCCGTTCAAAAAAGGGTTCATTTCCTTTTATCAATGAAATTGCATTCAAATTCTTCTCAGGGTTTTGAATTACCGAGGTAGGTTGAAGCAGTCTAATTAAATAGCATAAACTCCTATATTTCAGGGTATTCTTGAAGGATGGTTCCATATTTGTTGATTTAAATTATTTAATCTTTTCAGATATTGACTTGTTTTGACGGAAATGATCATGGCGCAGCAGGAAATATCTGGAGCCTTCATGCGGAAATTAGAATATAGAACTTTTTAAAATTACTTTTTGGATTTTTCGAATTCATACTCGCGCTATAAATTCACATTAATTGTGCTCAATTCAAAGAAGATTCAGTTAAGATAACATTCAAAGACATGTTAAGTTCCTGAATTATAAAAAAAAAATTAGATATGACATTCGAAAATCATTTTATTTGAAACTTTAAAAAAAAACCGTCTTGAGACAGTGAAGATACCTAAAATAATTTTCTGGACAGTGAAACCCTCCCCCATTTTGCAAATAAAGGAGATGTTTTTAGATCTGAGCATGTGAAAGAATTAATAGATGTTACCGTGTAATTTTATTTCTTATTAGCTATGTTATTGCTCATTGTTATTTAAAATGCGAGTTGAGTTAGAATTGCTGTTGAATCGTCTAATCCAATCGAACTTGCTTTTTAAATAATAACTGCGAAAAGGAATAAAATAAAAGAACACTCGTTTAGGCGGGAAAAAAAACTAAAATTAAGACTCTCTCTTTAAACTATATTTATTTGTTCCCAGTTGTAAAATTTCATAAAATCTATTAAAATTTAGATTTGACGTAGGACTGGCGGTTATAATTACTATAAGGGAAAAAAAATTAATGATGAAGATTAAGAGATAAAAAAATTAACGGTGAAGATAAATTTATAATAATTAGCAACGAAGATATTTTGGATTTTCTAAAAGATAACATTAATAAACACAATACTTATAATTTTAAAAAATTGTACAACAATCTGCCTCATGAAAAATAAAGATCTATGTACTATTTTGTATGACGAATATTTAAAGACATTATTACAAAAAAAATAAACGGCTAGAATTATGCAATTTTATTATTACCGAAAATAATGTTTTTCATGAAATTAATTTTTATGAAGAGAGTTCCAATGGGAGCAGCTTTTTCAAGTACTTTATTCAATATCTTCCTACATTTCTGTGAGAAAAATAATGAAATATAATTTAATAAACATTTGGAGATATATTGATGATTTGCTTTTTTTAAACTTGTATAATACTAATATTGTTACTAATTGTAACTGAAACAAAAAACTATCTGGATTTAAAAATCGAAATTTCAAATGATAAAACATTAGTTGGGATCTACGATAAAAGGAAGGAATTTACTTTTAAACTAATCAAACTTAATAACTACCATTCTAATCCAAATTCTAAAATTTTCAAAAATATTTTTTTCCAATTTAACAGGATTTGTAATAAAATTTCTTGCATTGAAGCAATAAATAATCTTATTAAAAATTTAACTGCTAATTAATTTCTCAGAAGATTTTGCAATTTATAAGCTCTAATAAGATAATATTTGTCTTCTAATCTCTTCGCACAGGTAGAATTGGGCTTTCAATAATAGGACTCAATAGATGGCGCTGATGCCCTCCAATTATTATTTAGAATGACTAAGCAATTTACGGAGACGGATATTGTAAATGTAGTTATGGGGAATAGAAGCTTCCATGTAGTTCGGCACGATGCCTTTTTTATTGGAGTAGTTTAAAGATTTACCTGCTATTGTATATGATTTTTCCTTTTTTATATTTAGGGGATTTTAGGGTTACAAAGGAACAATATTGCTGAATGAAAGTAAGACCTCTCATAGAAAATCTTATTTGAATATCTGCCCGAAAGTGACATTTGAAAAAGCATTCAGACCGGATTTATAATTTTTATTCGTTTTTCATTCTTGCTTGTATTAAATTAATATTTTACCTAATTTTGTTAGTATAATTAAACTGTAACCAATGACTGCGATTTTTGGATAACTATTTGAGCATTTATTCTTGGTACCACTTCTGATCCTCAGAAAACATTTTCAGAAGATTCTAGAACGAAATTTTTATTTAACTAAGGATTTAAAAGGATTTTTTAATCATAAATTTCACTTTCAAAAAGTGAAATGGCAAGTAAGACGAGATGTTAATAAATCTACATCTTAAGATTTTTATTTTCTCTTCCATGAATAACGAAAATGCAAAATTCTTTTCGAACTTTTTAATCAATGGTTTAAAGAAAGCAAACTTAGTTACTTCTACTCCACCATTTAAAGATATGTTTTGATATTTTCATATCCATATTAATTTTAATATTTAACTTTTTTCAGATATTGACATGATTTCACCGAATCATCAGTGTACAACGGATGGCATCCAAAATCTTCGGCTATCACATTGGTATTTGGACCCCTTGAAATGATCTATTGCGCTGAGATCCCACATATGCAAAAAATTCTAATATTAGACCAAACTCAAAATACATATTTTATTCTAAAATCTTATGAATGTTCAGCATAATGAAATTGTGAATGCATGTGTAACATTATTTGAGGATATTAACACATATCTAAAATGTTTTATTCCTCAATTTTTAAGATGTTCAAATTTTGGATATATTTTTGGAGAAATCTTTAGACCAATGCATTAATTTTCTGTGCTCTTATACTCTTACTTTGTCTTCTGAAAGATGATTTGAAATAAAAAAAATAGTTTATCCATTGATATGTTGTTGTACATTGAAAAGATGTTATATATTTATTATTTTTTTAATTATAATTATTCCTAAATTATATGGTGCGATAGTGCTTTCACTTTTCTCTAAATTTTATATTTAATTAATCATTAAATGTATACAATATTTCCTGAATAGACATTTGAAATATACTACTGATCAATAATTGTAATCTAATTTCAATACTTTCAGCATTTTTAACTTAGTCTTTGTAACTGTAATAATTAAGAACCTGTTCGTTGCATCCATTTGCAATTATTTTTAAAACGATTTAATTTCGGCTTCTAGTTTAACATAAATATGTAAATCGGATAGAGGATATTTTGATTGACTCGGCCGGCCAGCCATTCAAAATATCCTTCTCTTCTTCGAAAGCATTTGATCATTGTGCCTGATCATCACAATAATCAATATGCCTTCGCAGAAAATGTTTCGCTTTTCTATTATGAATCTAAATTCTAAAAAAATCTAAAGGCGTATAATAAAATAATTATTCATAACAAAGTGAAGGGATGTGATAAATATTAAATAATGTAGTGTAGATTACTTTTTTTCTTCTATTGATACAAATGAAGTTCCCAGAAAAAAATTTCATTTTTTTTCTAAATTATTTAATTATTAAATTCTCACATTTCGAATTTCATTGTGCATTGATGAAATTTTATAATGAATTGTCCATTTATGCTGTATCCTGATGTAACACATTATGCGAATATTATCTTCGGTTATATAGTAAAAATCAATGCTTTTGTTGAATTTTCCATTTCCAGTATATCAGTTTTATGTTTTAAATCAATACTGTTAAAACTGTTTGAATTGTTCTTAAACTGATTGTATAAAATAGCAATTTGGCATTTGTTTAATGTGATTGGATAATTGTGCTGAATTCTAAATTCATTATAGTAATATTCAATTTTTTAAGTTGTAATAACCATGTAAACGATGAGTTTCTGTATATTAAAATTGCAAATAAAGCTTGTTTATTTCTAATGTAATTTTCTTTTTATTTACCAAATATTCTTGTCTTTTCTGAATAATTGTTTTCACAAATTTTAAATTTCCTGAAAGCCACTCCTCAAAATAAATTTGTACTGAATTTATAATGGCAGATATACTCGAGTGGTTTGAAGAATATTGAATTGATTCAAACTAAAGATAGAAATACACAAAATTAAGGTATTTGTTTCTATCCTTTACCGTAGATAATTTTATTTGTTTCAGTATTGGATGTAAATCATTAGAATTCATTTCCTAGATCAATAATGGATTATATAAGTAAGAAATCAGAAAATGATTATGCTATAGAAATATAGTAGCAGAATTTGATGAATTGTAACTTTTTCTGGTTCTTTCTAATATTGTGTTCACAGTATTTAAATCGAATTCATTTGCGTAAGAATTTATAGTTGAAATCTGAATGTTCTGTCATCGAAAATGGATAAATTTAAAGTCGTTTAGTTTTGGAATTTTTTTTAATTTTGTTAAAACTTTGAACAAGTTAGGTATGAATTAAAAAGGTTACTTTGAAGTTTCTTTGTATTATTGATCATATTTCATATTAAAATGTATCTAAAAATATATCGGAAATTTTTTCGTTATTACATCCTTAAAATCTGTTATTAAATATTAATATTTATAACCACATTTGAATGCTCCACTTTTTATTGATTTTATGTATTGATTCTTAACCTTTCTTCGATTTCTAATTTCTGAATAAATCAATTACTATAATTAAATAGCGATTTTCTCCTGTCAGTATCAATGGCCAGGTATTGTTCTTGCGCCAGAAAGCACAAAACCTGTCGGTATCAAATTTTTCATATTTTGCATTAGAAGTGTGTTCTACTTTTAGTTGCTGAATTTAATGAATAACCATTAAGAGAAGACCATAAGACTATGAATTTTCACATAAATAAGAACTACATAGGTAAGCATGTTATCGTCATGCTAATGGAAAAGTAGTTTTATTGAATCTGAAAGTCCATGCAAAAAACTGCAAATGTGAGGAAAAAATAAAAAGGCTTTAAATGCGCTGAAATAGCACTCAAATTTTATTTAAAAATTTGGCATTTCTTATGGTATTTATGCTATTCGGAAAAGAAAAATAGCATCACCGCATTCACCGAGCATCAAACAGATTTGTCCAAGCGCACACCTTAATCAGCCATAAAATTTCATTGTGAAAAAAATAAAACTTTAGATTTTTACATATGGGAGATATATGCTGCGATTATTGCAACACATTAAGGGGCTTTCTTCTGCATGGAAAAACGCACATGGGAAATTTTTATACAAAACTAAAAAGAACATAAGTGATGGTAACATGACTCAAAAGTCTGGCATACATTATGGATTATTGTGCATTTGATGCGTTGATGATAACTTTCCTTATCGAAGAAAGTATCACGACTGATGGAGTTTGCAAGTTAGTAAATGAGAAAAATAAGAAAATCACTTCTGTCATGGACGTTCCGTTGAAGAATCGTAATCCAGAAAGGAAGATAACAAATTAAGCATTTAAAAAATCGCATTCTAAACGTCAATTGATTTGAAATTGCTTGAATTGATTTGAAACAGCTTTAAAATTATGGAAACTATTTTTTTACAAGAAAAGGATTCTAGGTTTTAAAATTCCTAAAAGACAGACGGAACTCCTTTGTTAATTGATAGTTAATTGTATCAATCCTTTCGTGTAATTGGCTGAAGCAAAAATGGATCATTATGACAATGAGGATTAATTAATAAGGATAACCAATTCAAACAATTATAAATAGTTAAGTATCAGCATGTTTATCTGAAATTAATAATATAAAGAAGGCAGGCAACAATACTCCTTATTTTTTTTTTATTATCAGCTTTAGGTAGAATTGAATCTTAATCTGAAATAGAAAAGATTCTTTACTTCAATGAAATTTTTCGGTAGCATTTCCACAAACTCGTATTAGACATTTATAAATTTTGCCAATATTTTTATTTATTTAATCTAATTGATTTAATTCCTCTTAAAATAGTTATAAAATGATATTGATTAGAATGAATACATACCATTGTTAGAAGTATTTATTTTAATGCAGTTTCTCGAATGTCAGGAATCTGATTTCACATTTACTATCCGCTTGTCTCAAGAACAATTAATTTTTTTCACCACTCTCTAAAACTGATTTTTACACGATTGTATCCATATCCGCTATTATTTTATAGTTGCCCATATTATCTTTTAATAAACAATTATAATAAAATTGAAGGATACTTGATTTAACTTATTGCACTGTTACAGTTGGTTTCAAAGGGAAAAGTAAAAATATTTTTAGTATGAAGTCATTTTATTCATTAATTTGCATGAATGGTATAAATTATTTGCGTTGAACTTTAATATGATATGTTATTTACCATAAATTTAGGAACTCCCTAGTTTACTTATTTTATTCAAATACTTTCAAGGAGTCCGATGCAAGTAAAAACGATTTAAAAAGAAATTTGATAGAAAAATGGGTTTTTAATGTTTTCTAAGCAATTTTTTTATGTAACTTCCAAAACCCATTGATGAAATCATTCGAATTACAGATACACTAAAACAACAGAAAAGTGTATTTTAACCGTTGGGTAGTTTAAAATTCAAAACAAACAACTTGCACCATGTAGCAAATAAACTTGGACTTCCTTATAAAAAATCGAACTCTATCTTAGTGAGAAATATTGTTTAAATGATCGAACTTTTCCATGGGGTTCTATTTCAGTGTCAAATATACAATAAAGACGGGACATTCAGTTTTCAATTAATGTTGCCTGATTCATAATATTTCTTTTCCCACGTGCAATGTTTACATTTAAGTTAAAAATATTTTTCTTTTTCTATATTGAATCATTCAATATTTCATAAAAAAATTTATTTTCATATGTTACAAAGTTTAGTTCTTCTTGAATTTCAGTACTTATTTGAGATTCTTTACGAAAAGTTAATATTGTTAAGGATTAAAGTTTTTCTTAAAGGAGTAGTTTAAAATATACGCATTTTCTAACGTATTCAATGGACATGGTACTTTTTTATATAGAGTTTCCCTTTGGGGTCAGGCACTATACAGTACTTAAGTCTAGCTTTGTATTTTTATCTTACCAACCTGCTTAC
>JAPMOQ010027700.1:29675-67846 GCA_026543055.1 Argiope trifasciata | reverse complement strand
AATTTTTCTTCTTTATATTTTGTGAAATTTTAGTGAACTTTCCTTAAAAGTTCCAATCAGTATTCTGAAATTATTTACAAAATACCTAATTTTTTTAGTATTTATAAATGTTAATACAGTCTAAGACGTGCATTAAATTGAAACAACCCATACATACAAAGCGGCCACATTAATACGACACCTCATAGTATGATTGAAATAAGTTTTTGCATCACATTGATACCACTAGATGGCGACATAAAAAGAAAAAGAGATTAAAAGGCAAATGAACCATCAATTGTATTGTGTTTCTTGCGAATTGTAATAAATTGATTTTGAGCGATCAAGTAATAGAAAATCGTATTAAATAATTTCTTTATTTCCAGCCTTATATTTACACAAGAAAAAATTGTTCTCATCTTGTTAACATGATTTACACAATTTACACAATAGTTGAAAGTTAATCAGGAAATTTTTACTCTATCATTTCGGAGAAGAACACAACAAAAAACACTACTACAGAGATAGCTCCAAACATCCACCGCTATTTATAGGGTGAATATTAACATGAAGCCCGATTCACACAAAATCAGGAAAACTTTCATAGAATCATGGCTCTTCGACCACATTTTAAAACTGCTCTCACTGTTTGATATCAAAATATCTATAAATTTATTTGAAATTTTAAGTGTCGATGCCTTGCACATGCGTGAATATCCTCCGTATTCTTAGCATTTGTGTATTTAAAACCATATTTCCGTCCAACTAAAACTTGGTTAATGATATTAAGAATCTTAAACTACAGTGTCGTTCGACGGATCAGTGGCATTGTGGATAGAATGCCATGCTTCTTTCCGCTCCTATTTATTGCTATTATATTGAAGTCTAGAAAAAAGCCATTAATTTAAATTGTTTCATACGTTGTAATTTCTTATTTTCCTTTTTGTATTTACAACGAATTCGATGAATTTTTATGCCTCTTAAAATAAAATTCCAAGTCCAAATAACAATCAATTTAAACGAAATTATAAGTGTCGATGCCTTGCATATGAACGGAGATCATCTCTTCACTTAATACTGTTTATTTAAAACAAAAATGTAATGATATTTGAGACTTATTTAATGGTATTAAGCATTAAAGACGTGTGTTTTTCCAAGAATGTAAGGTTTAGCGAAATGGATGTCAATCTGCTTTAATTTTTTCGTTTACCATATCAGATAACTTTTCTTTCCGGTTTGGGGCTCATACGTTCGAGTCTTGTGCTAACGAATGACTTATTTATTTTATTTTTTACTTTTCTCCAGTCTGATTTTGTAGGTACAATGTATACAACCCATTTACTAATTTAATAAAATAAAATTTCATGCTCAAATATTAAAGATTTTATTTCAAATTTTAACTGTCGATGACTTGCCCATGCGAAGGATCATGCTATCGCCTAACATTGTGTATTTAGTCCTCCATCATATTTCTGAGTGAGTTAATGATGTAAGGAATATTAGACTACAGTTTTCTTCGACGAATGCAAGGCTCAGCAGATAGAATGCGACGTAATTTTCTCTTTCTTTTAGGTGGTCTGTAGTTCGAGTTTTGAAAACAATAAATAATTTAACTTTTTCTCTATTTTTCAATTTTATTCATACTTATTCTGTAGTTACTACGAACTGGACACAACTTCATACATCCTAAATAGAAATGACGAAAATCGATGTCACTACGAATTAGACCCAATTTTATTCTTCCTAATATAAAATTTCACATCAAGATATCAATAAATTTAATTGAAATTAAAAATAGTCTATTTCTTGCACATGCGCAGTGATCTTCATCGTGTTTTAACATTGTGTATTTAGATCAATATTTCCATCACATTTAAAACTTAGTTAATGGCATTAAGAATCTTAGACTGCTCAGGCGCTCGAAAGATGCGTGGCTCAGTGGCTGGAGTATTTTCTTTTTGTTTTGATGGTACCAAGTTCGAGTCTGGGAGCCAACAAAAAAATTTTTTTTGAATTCATTTATTTTATTCCCCCCCCTTACTTTTTTCTATAGTTACTATAAATTCGACAAAATTTCAATCTTGCGAACATAAAATTTTACATCAAAATATTAATAAATTTAATAAAAATTTAAAGAGCCGGTGTCTTTCACATGCGCAGAGATCTACGGCATGTTTTAACCTTGTGCATTTAGAGCCATATTTCCATCACATTTGAAACTTATTTAATTGTGTTAAGAATTTTTGACAGCAACGGTGGGCGAAGGTTCAGCGGCATAAAGGATGAGATATCAGGTCCCTTTTTGTTTTGGAGGTCCAGGGTTCGAGTCTGGAAGCTAAGGAATAATTTTATTTTTTGAATTCATTTATTTTATTTCCCTCCATACTTACTCTATATTTACTTTGAATTCGACCCAATTTCATTCTTTCTAATATAAAATTTGACATCAATAGATTTAGTTGAAATTTATAGAATCGATGCATTGCACATGCGCTTACAGCTTCGGTATGTTTTAACATTGTGTATTTAGAAACAGATTTCCATCGCATTTGAAACTTAGTCAATGGTTTTTAGAATCTTAGACTGCTGTTTTGCTCGATGGATGCGTGACTAAGAGAATAGATTGACAGGTGTCCTTTCTTTTTGCTTTGATGATACTAAGTTCGAGGGTGAAAGCCAACGAATAATTTTATTTTTTGAATTCATTTTTTTATTTCACCCCATACTTAGTCTATAATTATTAAAAATTCAGCCCAATTTTATTTCTCCTAATATAAAATTTAACAACAAAATATCAATAAAATTAATTGAAATTTGAAGAATTGATGTCTTGTACATGCGCACAGATCTTCGGCTTGTTTCAACATTGTGCCTTTAGAATCCGATTTCCATCACATTTGAAACTTAATTAATGGTATTAAGAATCTTAGAATTCTTTCGAGCTCGGTGGATGCGTGGCTCAGAGGATACAGAAGCAGGTATATTTTCTTTTTGTTTTGATGGTACTAAGCTCGAGTCTGGGAGCCAACGAATAAATCTTTTTTTTTGAATTTTTTGAATTGAAGTGGTTTAATATTACCCGTTTTTATTGAATAATCATAAAATATTTCTAACTCAGTCAGTTTCAGAGAGTGAGTTGATTGAAGTTTATCTCTTTTTATTTAAAATCTAAACATTCTTCGTTTTTTAAAACATTGATAGACGCAAATTATCTACTATGTAGTTATTTACTTCATTTAGACTCTTTTTATTGATGCATTTCTATTATTAAAGTTTACAAATTAGCCGTTGGACCTTTATATATATATATATATATATATATATATATATATATATATATATATGTATGTATGTATGTATGTATGTATGTATATATATCAAACCCTGTTTGCCTTAAATAAAGCTTATTTATTTAATTAATCATATTGTAAGTCACAAAAAAGTTTCTTTGCATTTTCATTTTAGAAAAACCCTTTTTCATGTTTATTCATTTATGCCATTAGAAAGCTAATTTTTTAATTTTTAATGTGATTTAAAAATCATTATTGTACGATAATATTTTCTGAAGTTATAGTGGAAAAACTTCGAAATTTCGCTTAGTTTTTAATTAATCCTAATTCTAAATAAAAATTTGAAAAAATGTCTCCAAAATGCACATTTTGTACCTCCAAGGTATACATGTACCAAATTTGGTAGCTGTAGGTCTAACAGTGCCTGTAGAGCACCAACAAACGCACGCCTACACACACATATTGAGCTTTATTAATAGTAGAGAATAGATAAAATTTTATATTTCTGAAAAAATTTCTCTTTTCCTACGTTATAACACTTGATTCTTCTTGGGGGGGGGGCGGGGAATTTTAAATTTTTTTAAAAAATTCTGTATAATACATTTTGAACTATTAAAAATTTAAAGACTCATTTACTAGAGAAGTTTAAAATGTTTGCATTTTCAAATGTATTCACTGAACTTGGTACTTTTTTTATGTAGAGTTTCGGTTTTGGGTATGACAGTAGATGGACTCTAAAGGTTTTAACACTACAGTGATTGTTTATTTGTTGATACATGTCACACAGATGTTCTCAATGTAATTTATCAATCTTCTTTTTAGTTAGAATTCTTGTTTCCTTGTATGTTTAACTCGTAGTTAGTATTTGTTCAAATATTATGAACTCTTTTGGTGTTGTGAAAACATTACTTCTTGGTCTTGGAATTAAAATACCTATTTTATAATATGAAAAATAATCGGGTGTGCCTCGGTCTTCAATATTCTATATTCTAACTATTCCTCTAGCTGATGTAACAATTCGGCACCACTTATAAAAAAATACATCTGAGGTTTTGATTCGGCCATGCATATCAATCAATTCTGAACTTGGATTTTTTAGTTGGACGACATGTAATTTTAATTGATTGAAGTAGCTGATCCTATTTCTACTTCCGTATTGCAAGAATGTATGGATAATTTTGTCTATTAATTACTTGTCTATTTTAATTTTTAGAAAATTTGTCTATTATTTGGGGTCGAGGGATTTTAATCACCTTTTGAATATAATGAAAAAAGTATTTGGATTGAGAAGGAACAGGAAAAACTTAGGTAGTTGCATTAATTTATTAGGATTCGAATTTACGGAAATGGGCGGGGCTCAAATTGGAGTTATTTTGAATTTATTTAGAAAAATATCATATTGAACTTCTTTGTACATAGAAATAAAAAAGTAATTTTTTTTCATAAAGCTCTAAAAAATGTGAAATATTGCTTTAAGACAGATTTTCATTCAATTCGAAAGCAACTTTGCTGATTGTAAATTGTAAAGGCCTGGATTTATTTCATTTCTTTAGTTCATCCCCTTCAAAAATTTAAAATTCATCACTAACAGTTGTCTGTTCATATATTTTTGAACTATTTGGAAGTTTTCTAAATTGATTAAAATTTGCAAGTTTGTCTGGATTGAATGAGGAAGAAACATTAATAATCTCTGCATATTTTATGCATGTAACTTCTAAATGACGCGCATGCCACAATTATATGGATTTTACATGGTGTAGTCTAATATATGACAGATGAAAGGATGACGATTGCTTTTCTGTGGTCTTTATAACAAGTAAGCAGAATTATGTGTATGTGGCAAGTTCTTTGTGTAAATGTTAAAGAGGTATTACAGATCTTGAATTTGAACTCTTTCACTAATATAAAATAGTATGTTGTATTCATTAACTTTTTCACTCATTTAAGGTAAATACAACGGCACAGAAGTTATGAAATGTGAATGTAGTCTAGAGTGAATAGCTCCCATAGCAACATCTGTGGTAACTGAAACAATGGCGCAGTGTCATTCCCAACAAGTAAAGCGACTGCCTTTTCAGCTGTCAATAAGCGATGTAGACAGCAGTTGGCAGCGTGGCCAGAATTTTTTTCCCAGTTGTACAGAAATCATTCCAGTAAGTTAAGCTGTTAAATGAATTTATTTAATCTTCATTTCGATATAATTTGTCAAATCGTGATTAGTACTATAAAAATGTACACATTTTTTATAGTTATTTATAGGCTGGATAATTTGGTTGATATTTGACGGAGTGCTTTTATTAAGCAGTTTTACTTTCTCAATTCCATTTACATGCAATATACCGCGGTCGATTATTCTGGAAGCGAGGAAATATTCCCTTAAATGACGTGTAAGTACTCAAGGGCATGGTAAGTTCTCCAATCGTATTAATAAAAATCATTAAATAAGTCATTTGGAAAGTATTTTAATTGTTTCTTCTAGAAAGCAAATTTCTGGAGGCTATAAAAAGATAAGAAAAATGATCAGAAAATATTTATACATTTTTTCAGGCCCCTTCCTACATGAGATCTGCAAGATCTGAAATATGTGGCAAACCATGAGATTAATTTCTATATATGGGTTTTGAAGTAATACTCATCCAAGAATAGTTTACAATGGTAATTTGCATGTCATCATAGCTAACAAAATAATGCTTGCCAGGAACCATTTTAGATTTATTCCAACATTTATGATGGAAAAAAAATTCACTTTTTGGCAAGTTTTTTTTTTGTCTCTCTATTGTTTGTTGGAAACTTGCTTTCTGGGAGGATCAAAAACGTATTATTATTTGAAATACCAATTTTATTTCGATCCTTCATTTATTGCAAGTTAATATGCTCTTTGAAAAGGTCCTGGAAATTATTTTTTCAAACACCTAAATGAAATATTCTGTAAAATCTGAATTTAAACCTAACAAAAATAAAGCTGGAGGGCTCTTAAATAAAATAGCCCATTTTAGAACTAGGCATTGTTCGAGTCCTTTTTGACATGTTTTGACTGAACTGTTCAAGACTCAAAAGGAAACACTTGGAGTTTTCTAGTGTATATTGAAATTTGGACCACTTTAAAACTAAATTATGGACGAAGATGAACAGATTTAATTGATAAGCCTTAAAAGTTTTTAATACTAAACCTAGTTCAAAATGCCTCAGCTTTAGTTCTCACGAATTATCGAAATTGAACCCAATCTGCACAATGTATTGAAAAAGGAAATAAACATTTATCTCTGCATATTCTAGACAAGTCGTTTCTAAGTGACGAGGTCCCACTTATGCATATTTAACATATGTAATCTTTTACAGGAAAGAACAGTGGTATTTTCTTCCGATAATGTTGTCAACAAAGGAACAAATGTGAATTCAAATGATTTTTAGTGGCATGTCAGCAGCAGCTTGTGAGATAACCTCCGTTTGCAGCAATTTACTTGTATCTAAATTTTACTAAAGAGGCTTCGGTAAGCTGTGCAAATTTATAATTATATTAAATGAGTATTGGATATAATGAACTGATTATCAAATAACTAAAAATGCACTTATTATTTTTTGCTATATTAATAGGTTAGATAACTTATTGATTCCATTTGTCTGAAAAAAACCATGAGAACCTGGTATTATACAGCTTTTTTTATTCCATACTCTCATCATCAATACACATCGGTTTTGCTTGATTTGGAGAGGGCACTCTTAAAATGATATTCAAGAACGTGGTGAGTTCCAGACTTATAATAAAATCTGAACGATCTGACATCGATTCGAGAATCATTTTATGGGAATTTCAAACATTGTTTTTAAGCAATAAGAATACCTAAAGAATAATTTTTTAGAAATCGAAAGCCTCCTCAGCTGTAGTTACAAGAGATATAATGCATAATTAGACACCTTTTCAGACCTGCGCATGTGACAGAAAACTAAGACATTTTCGTGTAATTTTGTTTCGTGTCTTCTTCCATCCTCCAGTTAACTCACGTTTCTGAACGAATCAAACATAGCGCGGTTAATATTTAAAATATTATCTTCGTTAATCATAGTAATCGGTACATACTCATACCAGTGAGGTCATTTTCAAATATTTAAATCTAGAAAATTTTGTCTACAAATCTACAAAAGAA
Source organism: Argiope trifasciata (assembly GCA_026543055.1). NCBI lineage: Eukaryota > Metazoa > Arthropoda > Arachnida > Araneae > Araneidae > Argiope > Argiope trifasciata. The sequence continues at coordinate 60,432 of JAPMOQ010027700.1, read as the reverse complement.
ATTTTAAATAAAATTAATTTGCGAACGTTTTGAGTACTTGGCAAAATAACTTGGTGTATTCACAAATGAATATATCAATACTGACTTCTAATGTTGGACGCGTTTTTGAACATTCCTTATTCGCAACATTTCTTATCTTCAGTGAATAAGCATTATCGGAAGATTCTGTAACTATTTAAAAAATTTCATTAAATTTTAAAATTGTATTTTTTTTCAAAAGGCAAAAATGTAAGTAAGGCGAGGTGTTCATGAATCTACATTTTAAAACAATTTTTATTTTGACTTCTAGGAATAACGAAACAGAAAACGAATTCTTTGTTTCAGAATTTTGAACATGGATTTAAAGAGCAAAATAACCGACTTATATTCTACAATTTAAAAGTATTTTTGATATCTTCATACCTTTATTAATTTAAATATTTTTTTTCAGATAATGACATGTTTTCACCAATGTGATAGCAGTGCAACGGATTTCATATGGAATCGTCAGCAAGTGCATATTGGATCTGGAGCCTTGGATCGAAATCCAGAATTTCATTACTACCGTATGCAGTTTGTTAAATTATAAATACTAGACCAAACCCAAAATACCTGTTTGGTACTAAAATAAAAGCCTTACGCTCTTATAAGTCAACAAATAGAACTGTCACTGACCCAGCAATACAGTCGCAACAACTGCCACAGAACTGTATTTACTTGAAATAGTCTTAATTTGTATGTATATTTCTTAATACAATCGAATGCATCGAAGAACAATAGAATGAAGATTATTTTTCCTCATCGACTGCATTATAAATCTAAAAATTCAAATTTTTGCTATTGTTAATTAATGAGCTGTCATTTCTTATTTGCATTATCGTTTGGAGATAATTTTAAATGTATTAACATAGTTTATAGCAATTTGTTTTTCTTTATTGCTGAATATCAATTTAAAAAAGTGATATCAATTCTTATTAACTAATATATAATTTCAGCACTTTGAGAAAAAATTTAGCTTAATTGTTCCTATATAAAATGTATTCCTTGTATCTCTTTGCAATTATTTTTTAAATGAAGATTTTGTTTTTATTAAATTATTGATGATTGATGATTAATACAATTTTACTTTGTAACTATAGAATGAGTTACCACAAACTGAATAGATTTTCTCTGATGGTTATGTGCTTGCTTTTCGGATTTAACAATGAAATGTGTTTTCCATAAGGATCTTGACCTTTGCCTTCAAAATATTCTTTCATGCTTTATGACTATTATTTTCTGAATATTTTTTAAATTTTTAATAAAAACTCTGGTCTCGAAGCAAAATTTATAAAAATGAAATGTGATACACAATGTGTTTGTATGCTTCGCTTATTTAAAATGCAAAAGTAATTACTGCTGTCAGTGGCGTGGGAAAAGCGTCTGTTACCAGTGTAAAAAATAAGAAGATGCAATGTCAACATGCTTTTTTTGTCTTCTCAAAGATTATTTGAAATTAATTTTTTTCCCATAAATATTGTTGAAACTTGTGTGTTTTTTCACATGTAGTAAATAGTGCTGTGCACTGAGATGTTTTATGCTTGTTATATTGAATTTAATAATATTAATTATTGGAACTGTAATTCTTAAATTATGTCATACAAAAGTACTTTTTTCTCTCTTTAACTTCCACATTTGAATAATCTTAAAACGCATAGCTTTAATTCTTAACAAATAGAAATTCAAATCAATGTATCGATGATCATTAATTGTAATTTAATTTCAATACTTAAAAAAATTTAAAATTGTATTTATGGCTATATTTAATTATCAGTTCGTCGCATCCATTTGCAATTATTTTTTGAATCAGAATTTAGTTCTTGTTAAATTTATTAAATAAATTAAAAGGTAGTGGTAAGATTAATTGCTAACTTGAAGCACTAAGTCATGATTTTTATCTCCCATTTTCATTTAAGTTTACTTAAATGTGTACATCCGCGGATAGAGGATACTTTGATCGACTCGGCCGGCCAGTCAATCAAAATGTCCTTCGATTCTTCGAATGCATTTGATCACTGTGTCTGATCAACACAATGATCAATATGCCTTTCTCAGAAAATATAACGCTCTTGCATGATTCATATGAAAAAAAATCCCCAAATATAGTAAAATAATTATTTGCAAAAAAGGAATGGATGCGATGAATGTTGAATAAAGTAGGTTAAATTGGTTTCTTTCTCTTATTAAAGATGCGAGTAAATTGTAGTTTTATTAGCTTTTCAGAAGATTGAAATTGAAATTTATTTTTAATATTTTATTTAATTACCATTCTGAATTGAATTATGTATTAAAAATCTTACAACTACAGTTCAAATTATATTCCACACTTAAAATAATAATTGTATGTAATACTTTGTTTCCTCAATTACGTTTTAATAATCAATGCTTGTATGCAATTTTCTATTTTAGGTATATTAATTTTATGTTAGCTAAATACGTTATTTTCAAAATTGTTTGAATTCTTGTTAAGCTTATTACAGTTTGATGCATGTAATTTAATTTGATATCTGTACCAAATTCTTAATTTAACGCATTCATGTTCTACTTTTTGTGTTGTAATCTTGTAATAGACCAGTTTTTGTATATTAAACCAGCAAATAAAACTTTTCTATTTAGAATTCAATTTTGTACTTAATTATCAAATATTATTGTCTCGTTTTGAATATTTTTTAAAAATTTCCTTATAACCACTTCTTAAATGAATTCATACACCGAATTTAATACGATTCATAAATCCAAGTAGTTGGAAGAATATCCAATTGATTCAAATTAAAAGCAGAAATGCAAAAAATAAATTGATATTTCTATCCTTCACCTGAAATATTATTATTAGTTTCAATTTTAAAGTAAAACACCAAAATTTTTTCGCTAGCTTAATTTTTTTATCTATTTGCTATTCTCTAAAAATATAATAGTTGAAATGGAAGAGAAGGAATTTTTGTCTGGTTTCTTTTAACAAAGTGTTCAGAGAAATCTTAGTATCTTTAAATTTAATTAATCTACATTCGAATTCAAAGTTCAAAACTATTTACATGCTCGTATCTGACAGTAAATTGATAATTTTTAAAAACATCTTTACCATTTACATCTGACACGTTAAAAGTTAAGTTTACTTTTAAGTTTCTTTGTATTTTTCTTAAAATTTATATAAAAATGAATTAAATTTTTTTAGTTACTTTCTTAAAATTGGTTATTTACTAAATATGCAATTTAAATATCCCCTTTAAATTTTAATTTTTGTATTGATATTCCTATTTCTACTTTTCTTCGATTTGTAGATTGAGAATAGATCAAATTTTTACTGAAATAAAAATTGGGCTTCCTTCTGTCAATTGAAAAGTTGTAATTTTTTACGTTATGAATATACTCAATTCTTCGTTGCTAGATGAATAACTAACAATAAAGCGAAGATCACAAGACTGTGAAATTTCGCAAAATAATTACATATTTTTAAGGTTTAACATTTTATCAGCATATCAAAGGAAAAGTGGTTTTACCATTTCTGGAAATTCAAACCAAAATCGTCGATGTGTGAGGTATACATAGAGTAGCTTTCAATGTATTGAAATTGTATTTCTATTTGTGATGCATTTAGATTTTATTAAAATATACAGGCATTTTGATTCCTCTTCTATTCTTCTGTTTCGAAAAAAAAGTATCTAAGTTTTCACCAGGAATGAAGTTTCTCCAAGTTTACATTCAAAACATCCTTGAAAATTCATAGTGAAAAAAATTGCTACATTTTAGATTTCAACGTGTGGGAGATTTATACAAAAGTTATTTAAAAATTAATACTATTTATTCCATAAAGAAAAAAAAGGAGAGGAAATGTCAGTAAATTAACTAAAAGGATCATAAAAATAATTTTAGGAATAACATCGGAAGGATTCTCAATATACAAGTATTTATGATACGAAGATCGAGCTACTAATAGACACGTAATTCTCATTGTTTACATAATTAAATTTTATTTTGGAAGACCTGAAAAATAAGCATTCGTTCCAAACTCTTGGAAAACTCTAATTTGCATATGCCCTTAATAGTCTTCTTCAAAAATAATTATTTTAAACCTTAATAATGATATAAATTTTATTCCAAGAATAAAAACTTTAGTATGATCTCTTTATGACATTAAGCTCTAAGTTGCTTTTATCGAAATTGGATTTCAAAGCCACTAGATACTGAATCTAATAGTTTAGATAATTTAAATTTTAACGTATTTATAATTTTTTTAAATTTTTGATAAAAACCCAAGGAATTCTTTGATTAAATTGTATTAATCTCTTCACAATTCACGAAATAATTTTGATTTAAAATATTCTCTTCTTTTATTACTGGAATGAATGGTTTTTGAAATAAGTGAATTTTATTTTTTATAGTATTAAATGTTTTATAATTTATGGCTACAAATGTTAAGAAATCTAAAAAATTTCTCACACATCTAGATAAAACTTTTTTTTCTAATAAAATTAAAAAAATAATTATATATTAAAAGAATTAAGAGTTTAAATTTAATGTGCTATAATTTTAAGTATCTAAAATAATTTGAGTTTTATCATTCTTATATACCAGAAAGAAATGAACAAAACTTCATTTCTTTTACACGATGATGCATGTACAAAACCGATTTTCAGTGTTTATAAAAAATTTAAATAATGTGACAGGGAGCAAATAAAAGAAAATCTAAATAACGGAAGGTTTTTTTACATTTATAGAATGATTTTGATAGTGAATTTTGAAGATGAGACTCATTGGGAATAAATATTTCTAACAAAAGCTTAATATAGGAATTTAGAAATAAAGATTGCTAATCTTATTTTTCTTACCACATATTGATCTAAAGCAATCACCATAAAAATGTAGTGTTCTCTATCTTTTGCCAGTGCATAGAACTCAATACACTATAAATTGTAGAACTCTTTCAGGAATTTATTTAATAAAAAAAAAGGAAATATATTATGACCCTCAAAGAGGCATGTGTTTACGTATACCACTGTAAATAAGATCGTATGTTTACTATTGAACGCGAAAAGAAGAAAACATCCAGACTTAGTTTGTTTAAGTACAAAGGAAGTTTTAGTCAGGAATTTTTTGTTGGTTTATTATCAATAGAAAGTTGCACGGCTGAAATTTAAAATAGAATTTTTTTTATAATTCCTACTATTAGCTCACACTCACCCTACATATATTCATTTATATATTTTGTTCAAAATTTCAGACGTTAATAAAATACTTTTTATTCATCCACTCGAATTCAAATACTTTTTTAAAATTTGTAGCGGAGGATACTCGATATTAATATGATTCTTTTAAATATTAATTACTTAATTTCATGAAGTTTTGATACTTTAAATAGAATTTTATCAGTTTGTAAAAAAACTGAAATCAACAGGCAGTAACTCATTCTGTAAAATGTAAGGATTACTGTATTGTTCACTTGTTGAACAATTCTAGTTTTGCGAAATCCACTATTTTTTTTATACTTATTTTATAAAAGTAATTAAAGTCATTTTTTTCTTAGTTGACCTAAGTAGGAATTGAATTAAATTTCTTAAATATATATTTCTTGTTTTTAGCGACTTTTAAAGAGAAAAGTAAAATAAATTTTAAAAAAGCTACTAGTCAAACTTTGAAACGTAGCTCTATATCCTTTGAGAAAAAAAAATGAAAACTGTTAAAGTTATTGTGTTAATATATATATATATATACAATATCAACATATTCCTTCAAAGTCCTCTAACGTTTCAACTATGGATTAATGTGCATTTGGTTGTTGAAAAGAACTTTTTCTGAGGAAGAATGCAACATTTTTGATAGGTAATAAAAATTACTTTCAGAGGAATAAAAATAATTACCCCTGGAAATTTTATAAAAAATATTTCAATTGTGGAAATCTTGTTGGAGAATTTTAAATCAGAAAAAATGTTGATATCTAAAGCATGTAATAAAATTCGTTTTTGTATTCTAAACATCGATTAAATGATCCGAAATAGTTTCAAAAATACAATTACCCTTGAAATAGTTGAGTATAAAATGATATTGGTTATATTCAATATTTACCATAATTACCAGTATTAATTTTATTGCTGTTTCACGAATGTCAGGAATTTGATTTCAAATTAACCTGCCGCTTGTCTCAAGAACAATAAGCTATGTTTTCCATCTGCTTCTAAAATATATTTTTATGCGATTTTATCAATATTTGTCTTTCTTTTATAGTTCCCAATATCATCTCTAAAAAAAACTTGTTTTATAAAATTGAAGGATACTTAATTAAAGTTATTTCTGTGTGACAACTGGTTTCAAAGGAAATGAAAAAAACTCTTTTGTGTGGCGCCTTTTTATATCGTGATTTGCGTGTGTCGTATAAATTAGTGCAACTGAATTTTCAAATCAAAAATCACTAACCTGAAATTCAGGAATTCCTGTCTTTACTTAGGTTACACAAGAATCTTCAAGGATTCCAAAGCAAATAGAAACCAATTTAAAAAGACATTTCATATAAAATTGTAAAATTAATGCTTTTCCAAAAAATAATTTTAATAACTTCTTTGACGAATGATGATAACTTTCTAAAAACCTTGCTGAAGTCTTTGGAAGGAAAAATATCATCAAAAGGAAAAAAAGTGTATTTGGAGCCACGGTGGCCAGGTGGTAAGGTCTCTGCTTCGGAACCGAACGGCTGCAGGCTTCGAGGTCTGATTCCAATGAAGAACCTTCATGTAAGTGGGCCTGGGGTTCGTTAAATCTGTCGGGGTCAAATGTCCTTCCGTTGGTGTTTCGTGGAAGCTTGGAGAGGGAGGTTCGACCTCAGGTGTCGTTCTTATCATCTGACCCCAGTTCAAAATTATGAGGTCTGTCCCAAAATAACACTATTGTTGCTTCTAAATGGGACATTCATATAACTAAACTAAACTAAATTTATTCGATATTAAATATTTCTAAAAGGATTTCATTTTTCCTGTACCACTTAGTTCTTCGTGAAATTAAAATATTTCTTTTAAAACTATGTATAAAATTTTTTAAATTATTAAAAATTAAAGGTTTACTTACTAGAGAAGTTTCAAATATTCGCATTTTCAATTGTATTCAATGGACATGGTACTTTTTTAGAGTTTCGCTTTTGGGTATGACAGTATACTGTAGTGAACTCTAGCTAAGTAATTTTAATTTGTCTATCTGATGTCTATCTGCTTGCGTTTGGTATTTCCTGGCTCATAGGGCTTCTGATAGATGAGAAATTTATATATGTTCGAGCACCTTGAAGTTTTTATTTTCAAGATAAACAATTTTGTGTCTTTATTTTGATTAATAAAGTATTTTTTTTTTTTGCTTTATTTTTCATGAGAAGCTGATGAACTTCCTTTGAAATTTTCACTCATTATTCTGAAATTATTTATAAAATATCTAAATTGCTTAGAATACATAAGGGTTCATAAGGCTGAGATATGCATTGACATCTCATTTCTTTGTTATGACAATCTCAAAGTTTTATAAAAATGAACCATTGTGACACATTGTTGACGCTAGAGGGTGAAATAGATAGGATAAGGAAATGGAAGGTTTTTTAGCCATCAATTGCATTGTGTTTCTTGAGATTATACGGGCAAAAGATGTAATTTAATTGAGTTTGAACGAGGCTAGATTGTCAGCACTCAGAATATGAAAGCATATGCCAGATACTGTATTACTACAACACTTTTCAAACTGGTGGAAGCAATTTTACTGTTTGAGTGATGTTTTCTTGACATTTCTTGGATTCAATGATTCATGTGATGTCATATGATCTTGGCATTTTAGGATTCAATGATTCATGTTAAGTTTTATGTTCTGGACATTCGATGGATACTGTGATTCCTTTGAAGCCATATATTTTTGGGCATTTTATGGATTCAATGATTCACTCGAATCCATTTGTTCTGGCCATTTAATGAGTTGAATTATTCCTGAGAAGCACATTGTTTTGGGCATTTTATGGATTCAATGATTCCTGTGAAGCCATATGTTCTTGTCATTTTATGGACTCAATGATTCCTGTGATGTCTTATGTTCTGAGCATTTTATGGATACAATGATTCCTTTGAAGTGATATATTTTAGGCATTTTAAAGATACAATAATTCTTTTAAAGCCATATATTTTGGGCATTTTATGGATTAAATGATTCCTGTGAAGACATATGTTCTTGGAACTTTATGAATTCAATGATTCTTGTGAAGCCATATCTGAATGCCCAATGTTATTTAAGAATCAAATACCACTCAAGGAATAAGTAGCTTGTTGAATAGATTTACCAAATGAATCAAAGATATTTGCAGTCTTGAGCTCGAGTTTCAAAGACACAAAATATTTAAAATATTTTTCTTTTTTAAAAAATATCATTCTGTAAAAAAATTCAATATTAAACTCTGAATTATTACAACAATTATAATTTAAAAATAAAATATTAAAAATATTAATATAATCATTTTAAATTTTAACTCTCAAATTCATACAAATACGCAGAAGTCATACCTACTCCTAGCATTGTGCTTTTAGATCAGATTTCCACCGTTTTTGATAACTGAATTCAATTGTTATATTAATTATCAAAGATCTCTCAGCTCCTCAAGTGATAAGCTGCTTGGTGGATAGACCGTCAGTGCTAATCAAAGATTTATGCTAGTCTTCAGTTCGGGACCACAATATTATTTTAATTATTTTTATTTTTAAAAAATATTTTTGATACTACTATTTTTATAGTTTCTCTGAATTATTCCAAACCTCAAATTAAGAAATAAAATACTTTTTAAAAATATTTATAGATTTCTATGAAATATTAAATTTTAAATTCATGCACATGCACAGCAGACATTCTTTTACTTAGCATTGCGCTTTTAGATCGGATTCCTACCCTATAAGAAATTTGAATTGACACAACATTCACAGATCCTTTAGTCACTCAGAGAATAAGCGATTTGGTGGATAGAGCGACATATCGAATCAAAGATTTTTTTCGGTCTCCCGTTGGAGTGTCGAAACTACAAAATTATGTATATATATATACAAGGTGGCCAGAAATAAAACACCCCTACTCTGACCTCCATGGATATCGAACTACTCAGTGTAAAGGCTCAAAATTTTGTACACATACTATTCAAAATATGGGGAAACGGATTTCATGAAAAAAAAATTAGTTCCTGAAATCACCGATAGGTGGCGCTGCACAACTGGAACTATGATCAAAAGACACAAATAATAATAAAAATTAAAATGTTTATGCGGAATGGAATGCTTCCATGCTTCCTTTTTAATTTTTCTGCCCCTTATGGAAAATAAAAATAGTAAAGAAGCTAGAACTCCCGTTGTAACTGCAATTTCATACTGTAACCAGAAAAATTTGCATAAAGCATGGTTAGAAGCCATGTTCTGGGTATAAAAGAAGTTAAAAGGTGGGGAATGTCATTCTTATTAGTGATGGCTGTCACGCTGCCAGAACGCGCTTTGCTTGTGAAGTTGTTTTACGAGAATAAAGGAAATGCTCCAGCAGCACTTCGAGAGTTTCGCCGACATAAGGATTTGCGTAAGGGACCATTGCTTCCACAAGCTCTCAGGAGAATTTTCGCTCGATTCGAGGAAACTGGACATCTTGGAGTTCAGCCTGGTCGAGGACGCAAACCGGTTCGTTCAGATGTCGTTGAAGATGTTGCCACCGGTATTGTTGAACAGTCAATGGATAATGTTTTAGGCTGCAGTAGTGCACGTGCAGTGTCACGACACTTGGGTGTTCCCTAGAGCACAGTGTGGAACGTACTCAGAAAAATGGTGCATTGTTTCCCGTACAAAATCCGCCCTAATCAACAATTGCTGGCCACAGACAGGGAGATGCGACTGACCTTTGCATTGACATTTCTTGCTAGAGTTGAAGTGGATGCATCGTGGCCGTGGCAGATTCTGTGGAGCGATGAGGCCCATTTCCACCTCAGTGGAACAGTGAACACCCATAACTGTCGCATATGGGACACGACAAACCCCCGTACCTTCCAAGAGATTCCACTCCACTCACCGAAAGTTACAGTCTGGTGTGGATTCACAGCCACATTCATCCTTGGACCGTTCTTTTTCGAAGAGGTTACTTCCAATGGCCTTGAGACATGTACCGTGACGGCCAACAGGTACAAAAGGATGCTCGAAACATTTGTTGTACCCCATTTGCAGCAGCGCCAATGCCTTGACACCATTACTTTTATGCAAGATGGAGCACCTCCACACATTGGACTCCCTGTGCAACAGTTTCTTCGCCAACATTTCACCACTGACAGAATAATCAGTCGCGCGTTTCCGACAACTTGGCCATCTCGTTCACCGGATCTTAATCCGTGTGATTTTTGGCTTTGGGGACACTTAAAAAACCTTGTTTATCGAGAACGTCTGATAACCTTGGCAGATTTGAAAGAGAGTATCAGTCTGCATGTGAGAAGCATCTCAGATGACCAGTTACGATCCGCAGTTGAACAAGCTGTCCACAGACTTCACATTTTACATCTTCAGGAAGGGAACAATATTGAGCAGCATTCCCTGCATCGATAACGTCCTTGTTTCATGTATGCTTGGTACTTTCAAATAAAATGTGTTTAAAACGTGTTTTTGTGTCTTTTCAGCATACGTCCAGTGGTACAGCGCCACCTATCGGTGATTTCTGGAACTAAATTTTTTTTTCGTGAAATCCGTTTTCCCATTTTTTGAATAGTATGTCCACAAATTTTCAAGCCTTTACACTGAGTAGTTCGATATCCAGGGAGGTCAGAGTAGGGGTGTTTTATTTCTGGCCACCCGGTATATTCATTATTATTATTTTTTTATTTTGAATATTATTCCAATTACTAATTCTATAGTTACATAGAATTGTTCAAACTTAATGAATCAAAAAAGAATTTTTAAAAAAATTATAGACTTATTTGAAATTTTAAGTGCCAAGTTCATGCACATAAGCAGAAGTCATTCCTATATTTAGCATTGTGCTTTTTCACCAAATTCCTTCCATATTTGGAAGTTGAATTGGATTATCGTAACAAGAATTTAACACCTCATCATCCATTGGAAGAATGAGCAGCTTGGTGGATGGAGTGAAAGGGTAAATCAAATATTTATGTTGGTCTTCAGTTCGAATTTCGAAAAAATATTATATAGATATATTTTATTTGAAAATATTATTCCGAATAATAATTTTGCAATTGCTCTAAATTATTACAAACCTAGGAATTCAGAAATAAAATATTTATAGATTTATATAAAATATTATATAAAAGTGCCAAATTCATGCACATGTGGAAAAGTCATTCTTTTTCTTAGTATTAGGGTTTTAGAATGCCATTCCTACTATATTTGAAACTTAATTTCGATTGTCGTATTTTCAAAGACCCGTCAGCCAGTGGAAGAGTAAGTGGCTTGATGGATATAGTGACAGCACAAATCAAATATTTTTGTTGGTCTTCAGTTTTAATCTAGAACCACAAAATGTTTTTTAAAAACATTTTATTATTATTATTTTTGTTTTGAATATTATACTAAATGCTACTTCTATATTTACTTTGAATTATCCCATACCTTACAAATAAAATAATAATAATTTTTCGTCAAAATGTCTAAAGATTTATTTCAAATTTTAAGTGCCAAGTTCATGCACACAAGCAGAATCACTCCTACTGTTAGTATTATACTTTAAGAGCTGATTCCCACCATGTTTGGAAGGGCCGAGGTGGTCTGGTGGTAAGGTCTCGGCTTCGTAACCAGAGAGTATCAAGTTCAAGACACGACTCCACCTACGAACCGTCGTGCAAGGGGATCTCACGTATCTGTCAGGCCACACGTCCTTCCTCTGGCATGGTGTAGAGAGGGGGGGGTGTCAAGTCAAGTGTCGTTCTCGTCATCTTTCAGTGATTCAAAATTGTGAAATCAGTCCCAAAATAGCTCTAGTGCTGCTTTACTACGGTACGTTAAAATATCTAAACTAAACTGTGCCACCAGATTTGAAACTGTATTGGATTGTTGCAATAAAAACCAGCGACCCCCCCCCCCCTCAGGGTTTCAAGGAAAAAGTGGCGACAGCACGAATCCGAGATTTTTCCTCGTCTTCAGTTCGAGAGTCAAAACCACGAAATGCATATGTATACACTTTTTTCTTTTGAATATTATTCCAAGTACTAATTCTATAGTTTTTCTGAATTATTAAAATCTTATAAATAAAAAATAAAATATCTATAAATTTATTTGAAATTTTAGGTGTCAGTCTCTTGCAAGTGCGTAGAAGACATTTCTGTTCTCAACCTAGTGCGTTAAAGTGTTTAAAGATTTATTTGAAATTTTAAGTTCCAAGTTCATGCACATGCATAGAAGTCATTCCCATTTTTAGCATTGTGCTTTTTCACCACATCCCTACCATATTTGCAACTTGGGAAATATATTGTCGTAATAAGAATATCTCAGTCATTCAAAGAATAAGTGATTGACAAGTCAAAAAAAGAATTAGGCTGTTCTTTTGATTGAAACTCGAGACTTCAAAACGTTTTTTATGTTGTTACGAACTTGCAGTTTTGCTTTCTCGCTCTAATACTGTCATCGTAAGGAAGAGATATTTACAGCAGTATGTATTGGATAGTAAACAGGTGTGACGTCAGAGATACCAAGGCCTGGCTACAAACTTGGCAACCAATTGGCGACTTTGGCAACAAAATGGAAAGTATCCGAAACATCGAGAATTTTCCCGATCCATACACTAGGAGCCAAGATACATCCAGAATGTTCCTGATTGGTCCAGATGATGATAGCCCCGCCTACCACCGGTATATATAAGGGCCAGCCATCTGAAGCGGTGTGAGACCCTCAAAGAATTCACTGATAAAAACAATTATGAAATTCTCGCCCATCCCATCCCCACAAGATTCGGCAAATATTCTGCATCATTTATTGATCTTGCCATTACTAAAAGCATAATTTTCCCCTACGATATATCCTCGGTCCCGGAACTCAGCTCAGACCACAACCCAATTATTCTAAATTTTTATTTTAGTTTCAAAACTCCACAAAACACAAATAAAATTAAAGCAAATTGGAATAAATTTTAAAAAGACACCCTACGTAATACTGACCATATCTCAACAGCTAACAACACACACGAACTAGACACCTTAGTAGAAAATTTCTCCAACACAATAATAAATTCCTTCAACGAAAATTCACACGCAATAGACTCAGAAACCCAATATATAAACAAAGAAGTCCAAAACCTATACAAACTCAGAAAATCAGTCAGAAAAAGATGGCAAACCACTCGTGACCCAGCTTCAAAAAGAGAATACAATAAAATTAACAAATTAACAGAAAAAACCCAAAAAACAAGCTATTCAAAAAGACTGGAACAATAAACTAACCACTTTACAACCCAATGACAACTCACTCTGGAACACAGCTAAACACATGAGAAAACAACACACTAAAATTTCAGCCCTTAACGTCCAGGTCGATAAAGCTATCTCCAACACAGACAAGGCAGAAACACTCGAACAAAGCTTAGAACAACAATTCACATTAAATGACAACTCAGAAGCCGAAAACCTATTTAAAACCACCCTAGAAGAATTCCTCAAGACCGAAATTACAACTGAAATTCAACCACCTAAAATAATTGATTTCCTAAAATAATTGATCCACCTAAAATAACTGATTTCCTGAAAACCATTAAAATCCTAAATACCAAAAAAGCTCAAGGCATTGAGGGAATCTCTAATAAAATCATTAAAAAAAACATCCCCCTCACAACATTATTAAAATTTTACCATATTTTAACTAATTTTTAAATTCAAACACTTCCCCTCATCTTGGGAAAATAGCAGTTGTGATTCCTATTCTCAAACCTGGCAAAAATATTACTATCCCCTCCTACTACAGACCAATTTCCCTCTTGCCAAATCTAAGCAAAATTGCTGAACATTTCATCCTGGGAAAAACTAAATAAACGCCTTAATAATTGCAACATTCTTATCCCCTTTCAATTTGGTTTCAAACCAAAACTTTCAACCACCCATCAATTATTAAGAGCAGTTGAATTTATCACCTCAGGATTTGGAAAAAAAAAAGAGAACAACCAGGTGCTGTTTTCCTGTATATCTAGAAAGCATTTGACAGAGTGTGATTAGAAGGACTAATTTTTAAACTTATTAAATATAACACCCCCACCCCTCATTAAAATTATTATTTCATTCCTATTTAACAGAAACTTTACAGTTAAAGTCAACGCCACACTCTCCAAACTTTGATCTATCCAAGCAGGTGTCCCACAAGGTGCAAAACTATCACCTACACTTTACTCTATTTCTATAGATGACATTCCATAAAATTTGAACACAAAACTATGTATTTTCGCAGATGACACCGCGTTACTGGCCAAAAACGGAAACATAAGATACGCCCTCAACAAACACATTAAAGACCTCGAAAGCTGGTTCAAGGAGTGGAAAATTGATATAAACGCATCCAGAACTGAAGCTGTATCATTCACAAAGAGAAACAAAAAACTCAAAGCTAACATCATTTTAAACATTACCAAAAATTTCCTGGTTTCAGGAAGCCAAGTACCTAGGCATAATTATGGATAAAAACTTAACATGGAAATATCACATTAATTATATTAAAAATAAATTCCGAGATAATTCACGTAAACTTTACCCCCTAATTGCTTGGAATTCAGAAATGTGCAGCGAAAAAAATGGCTTATTTATACTGCAAAACAAATTTTTAACATCATCGACAAGTGAAAAACTTCATTTTATGACAAATCGCTACAGTGATATGGTTCATGAAAAATGAAGACATCTGGCATGCACTAAGCATCGCATCAATCAAAGAATTCATTATAAAAATAGCAACTAAATTTTTCACAGATCTAGAAAATATTGATAACCCACCCATTAATGAAACAGAAATCTACACCCCCACCCCCAACACAAGAAAACCCAGACAAATCTTTATCTAACATAAAAAAACCCAATAACCAATTTTATCTCAAATATTAATCATTTCCCAAAATAATAATCTAAATTAAATCATTCAAACCAAATTTAATCCGAAAACCTAACTCCATTTCTTCATGATCCATCTCGCCTCTATCATTGGTAAACTCCCCACCCCATCCTCCACGCACCCACTCTATAGCAAGCGGGAAGATTTTCCTTTCCTACCACACCCAGAACCCAAGCTTCTGATTGGTCTACCAGCTCTCTCCACAAATCCAGCATATACCGAAGCTCTCAACCACTCAACTTCATTCCATGACCTGCCTTACTCCAGAGTAGACGATGTCGCCATGCTCAAAAATTCTTGCCGACCGGGGATGGCCGGCGCCCGAAAATCTATTCCTTGTGTCCTTGTGTGAAGCGGTGTGGGGGAATCAAGCGAGAAGTAGCACAGGGAAAAAGGAAAGGAGAAGACCTAAAGAAGAATCAAGGCGAATCAGGAGAGAAGCAGCACAGTTGAATTAATCGTAAAAGGAAAAGGCTTACTAGAGAGATCTTGAACCGATCAATCCTGCACGGAGAACTTCTGTGTTGCATATACTGACAAAGCCTGCGTCGTGGGTCAGGGCCCGTTGTGTCGTCGTCGGGAAAGGAGTTGTCCTGCACAGAGGAGTAGTCCCGTTGTGCGAAGTAGTGAGTCAACAGCGATGGCAAGAAGAGACAGAAGAGTTGTTTCAGCCTGTTCCGGAGAGACCTACCTGAGCGTAGAAAAGAATTCTTTAAAGATTTCCTCTCTTGTTGAATCCTGTTCTGCCGCTTTGTGAGAGCTGTGGACATTGTCACCACGGAATTTCTGCCTGTGGACTACGGTTGCTAATGTGGGCTACTATCTGCAGTATGATCGTCTCGGCTGCATATAGTTGTCTGTTGTAAATATTTGTCGTCTGTGTGCCAACCTGACTTCGTCCTGTAAATAAACGTCTGTGTTGTGTCGTCTACTAAAGGACGGATCATTGTCTGTGTGCTCATCACCTTCATTTCTCACACTATACACACCCTCTATACAAAGTGAAAAAGAACCCTACGGATTTTAGGATAAGGATAAGGAAAATCCGTAACAATATTTATAATTCTTATTTTAAATATTATTCCGAATAATAATTCTATATTTATTCTGAAATTTTTCGAATCTTAGAAATCAAAAATGTAATAGTCAGATTTATTGGAAATTCTATATCTCTACTTCGTGCGCTTGCCCAGAAATCATTCCTATTATTAGCATTTTGCTTTCAAAATAGAATCCCTTCGTGTTTCAAGCTATTTTTTAAAATTCAAACTTAGAAGCTTGAATGTCGATGACACTCTAAGGACATGTCAGCTGATTAATTAAGCGGAAATGTGTTGAGTGTTCTGCATATCTAGGTTCGAATCTGAGTGAGGATTAGTATTTTTATATATTTTACCTTTTTTTAAAAAAATTACTTTGCATATTAAAATCCAAAAAAACTGAAAGGTTGATAAGAATAGTTAAATGTTTTTTATCTCAAAATGTCAATATAATTATTGAAATTTTCAAATCCCATATCATGCAATCGAGCTGAAATAGCTTGAATTATGATTACTTCGCTTCGTTTAGTTTCGTTATATTAACGTCCCGTTTAAAGCAACACGAGGGCTATTTTGGGACGGACCTCGTATTTTTGAACCACGTTCAGATGACAAGGATGACACCTGAACTAGCACCCCCCTCTCCACATCACACCGGCGGCAGGACGTTTGGCCTGACCGACTTAATGTGCAAGAGACCCCTTCACACGATGGTTCTTCGGTGGAAACAAGTCTCGAACCTGAAATCCTCCGGTTATGAAATCGAGACCTTACCACCAGGCCACCGAGGCCCTATGATTCTTTCATAGCATTATGTTTTTTTTTACCAGTTCCAATCTATTTCAAGATGTCATTTTTTTTCAATCGACTACGAATGGTAAAGGAAGATGGCGCTCGAAATTGGTGTTTCTTCATTTTTCTCCAATTCAGAGCCTTCTGTGGAGCTCCTGTTCGAATTTGGAAGATGTTAAACTGATTTGCATATTTCATCGTCATTAAAAAAATTTTTTTACATTACAATCCTAACTATTTGTAAGTTTACTAAGAATTATTGAATTATTATACTTCCATAAATAAATGTTTATTTCAAAATATCTATAGAATTAATACAGTTTTAAAATTCTAAACCTTGCGTTTGCAGTAGAAATTTCTACAATTAATGGCATTATGATTTTTCAGCTGACCGCCCTTATATATCACTCCACGATTTTTAAAATTGACTTCGAAGGTTAAATGCAAATGTCGCTTGAAAAATTTGTGTCTTTATGGATTTAAGAGTTCTTAGTATTCTGCTGATCGCCGGTTCAAACATCAAGGATGATGTATAGTTTTATGTATTTCATCTCCATTTTTTATTTATTTTCTATATAAAAATCGAAATTAATTCTGTGATTATTATTAAACCGTTCATACTTAAAAAACAAATTTTTGTTTGAAAATTTCATTAGAATTAATGCAATTTTTGAAATTCCACATCTTGCGCTAAGCTGAAATCGTTCCACCTCATAGAATAATGCTTTTTGACCAGAATCTCATAATATTTCAAGCTATGGTTTTTTTTAAACTGTTTAAAGTTAAACGTAGGTGGCTGTAGGAATAATTGAGATTGTGGATTTTCAAGTTTGAAGTATTTTGCAGATCATAAGTTCAAATAGTGGGGGGTAGGAATAATTTTCATATTTTATCCTAGTTTTATTTTATGTAGTAAATTACATTCCAGTTCAATTCTAAGTTTATTAAAAATATTAAAATGATCATACTTTCAATTTAATTTTAATATTAATGTTCCAATAGAGTTAATAAATTTAAGTCTACATACTACGCATGCGCAAAAAACAATATATTGATAATATTTTCTTTTAAACCATAATCCCATCCTACTTTATGCTGCCATTTTTTTTTTAAATTTGAAATTAGCAGATTAAATGTAGATGGCGCCAAAGAATGTGTTAGCTGATGGATTAAGCGATCTTTACTTTTCAGAGCCTTATGCACAGCGCAGGTTCGAATCTGAGAGATGAAGAATGTTATTTATATTTCTCTTAAAATTTTAATATAGCTTCTATAATAAAGTATAAATTAAGTCAAAGGATACTAAAAATTATTAAAATAGTTATATTTCCCAAAATTAATTTTTTTCATCTCAAAATATCAATATCAATAATACAATTTTTAAATTTCACATCTTGTGATTGCGCTACAATAGTTCTAACTCATAGCATTTTATAGCGTTTTGGTGAGAAACCCATCTTAATAAGGGCTATGATGTTTGAAACTAACTTCGAAAGTTAAATAAAGACGGCTTTCAAAAAAATGTGTGACTTTATCGTTTCTCCAATTCAGAGAAGTATGCAGAACGCATTTTGAATTTGGGATGAGGAATAATTTTGTATATATCATTAATTTTTTATATATTAAACGCTACAAAAATTGTAAGTTTACTACGAATTATTAAATTTATTATACATCGAAAAGTAAACTTTAACGTTAAAATATAGATAGAATTGATGATTTTTTTAAAAAAAATTCTTCATGCAGCGCCTGCGCAAAAATCACTTCAATTAATATTATATAATTTTGATGGCGAAGGTATATATTTATATATATTATATAATTTCGAATGTATATATATTATGTAATTTTGAAACATATTCGAACTTTTAAACTGACATCGGGAATCAAATGTAGATGCCTCTTGGGAAAAACGTAAAATTCAGGGACTAACTATTTAGAGCCTTTAGAATATCGCAGGTTCGAGTCTAAAGCATGATGAAAAGTTTTATATATTTTAATTCGACTAATTATAAGTTTGCTATAAATTGTTAAAATGTTTTTTTTTTCAAAAAATAATCTATTTTTTTAAAAAAGATTATTAGAATTAATGAATGTATAATTCCTCATTCCGCATGAGTAGAAATCAATCCTGTTCATATCACATGATTTTGATATAGTGTGTCTTCCCCGTAAACAAGGTGTCCCGATCAAGACATGATTCTTCTTCTGTGTTCTATCTGTGAGGAGTGTGAATGTGCCCTACTGTAAAAAAGAGTTGTTTAAATTTCTGTGACACCTGAAGTAGCCGAGTCGTAGTCTTGGACCTAGTTGACACTGCTGAGAAAACAAGACGCCCTCACTCGACTGAAATCGCTGACATATTTTCCAGTAAGCTTGTAAAGTGTCATAAGTCACAGCTTTTTCAGTTGAGAACATTTTGTTCATCACAGATTCAAATCTTGGTGACCATGAGTATTTTACATATTTTTTTTTATTTCTCAATTTGTTTTGAAAATTCCTCTCCAAACTTATATTTAGGATACTACTATTCATTAAAATTGTTGATAAATTTTAACTCATAAGACAATTAGTGCAATATAGCATTTTAACTACACATTTTGAGTATGCACATTAATCTGCCCAAGTTTAGTTTTGTTATATTAGCTTCCCATATTTAAGAAACACTAGATATTTTTTGGGACGGACCTCACAGTTATGAATCGAGGTCAGCTGATGAGAAAGAGACCTGAGCTGGCAATCCCACTTCAAACATCCACACTTACCGACGGGAGGACGTTTGGCCCTAATGAATTTAACGTGCACCAAACCAGCTTATAAGGCTGCTCTTCGGTAGTATAGGGTCTTGAACTTGCAAATCCCCGGTTCTGAAGTCGAGGCCTTATCATCTTGTCAACGCGACCTATCAATCGCCCCAAATCAACACCCAGCCCAGAAAAGTACATTTTTTTCAAATTATGAATTGTTAATCAAACTTCGGAACTTAAATGTAGATTGCGCTATCAAAGTATGTGACCTAATGGATTAAGAAGCAATGCTGCTCAGAGTGTTCTGTAGATTGTAGGTTCGAATCTGAGACACTATAAGTATTGTTACAGATTTCTTTATTCTATTTTAAACATATGTTCCAATCTAATTCTTGTGTTAAACGAATTTTTCAGACTTGTATAATTTAAAAGATAAATTTCAAACAAAAAGATGAATAGAGTATTATAATTTTTAATTCCAGATTATAAACATTAGCATCAATATCACCAATTGATATCATTACGCTTTTGAGTCAGAAACGTCTCTTTTTTCACACTAGTAAATTTTATTTAAACGTAGGATCTTCAATGTAGATGGCTGTAGAAGAAATTTCCACCTGATTGATTGAGAGTAATTATGTCTCGGAGTATTTGCAGATTACGGGTTCAAATCTCAGAAGTGGCGAATAGGTTTACATATTTTTTTCTTACCTTTTAATTTACATTTTACATTATATTCCAAGTTAATTTTTAGGATATTGGTTATTAAAATCTTTTATACTACTAAAAACTTTTACTTCAAATCATCAATTGGGTAATACAATTTTTATTTACATGACTGAGGCATCCGCAACAATCATTACAATTCATAGCGTTATGCTTTTAAACCATAAACGCATTCTGTTTCAAACTTTGATACATTAATTGAGCTAGAATCTTAAATGTAGATGCCTCGAGTAGAGCTTTTGACTTGATGGATTGAGAAGCATTGTAGTACAGCGAATTTCAAAGATTTCCTAATCAAATCTGGGAGATGATGAATATTTTACATTCGCATACACACAAACACACGTGAGCAAGCGCGCTTATACTTTTAAATTTATTTTTGAAATTTTTCCAGATAAATACTTAGGATACTAAGAATCATTTAAAGTGTTTGTACATTTTTTTACTCCCAACATAAATAGGTAATGTAGTTTTTAATTGTAATCTTGCGTATTCATATCAATTCCTCCAATTCTTAGCAATAGGGTTTTCGTCCAGAAAAGCATCATATTTTAAACTAAGATATTTTAATTGAACTTTGAATTTTAAATGTAGATGGCGCCAGGAGATTTTTATCTAATTGATTGAGAAGCATGGATATTCTGGGCCTTCAGCAGATCTTATGGGGTAAAAAATGAATAATTCTATAAATTCCTTCTTATATTTAATTTATTTTTAAATCATAATTTAAATATATAAATAGGTTTTTACAAAGTGAAAATGTTAGCATCAAAATTACATTTTTACCCCAAAACATCGATTAGATTCTTCAATTTTTAATTACACAACTTGTACATGCTCAGTAGTCTGTACATCACATTTGTTATACATTTTTAAAACAGAAACGCAAACTGTTTCAACGTTTGAAATTTTATTCACACATAGAATCTTACATATAGAATGGCGCTATAAAAACACACGATCTAATGGATTGAGAGGTATTAGAAATCGGGGCATTTTAAAGATTACAGGTTCGAATGTGGAAAACGATGAATAGTTTTAAATATTTTTTCTTCTATTTTATTTATTTTGCAATTTATACTCTAAAATAATATTTAAGATACTACGATTTATTAAAACTTGTTATATTTTGAAAAAAAAATTAAATTAAAACATTAAATAACTTATATAATTTTTAATTCTTCATCATGCAAATGCTCATCAATCGCTCCAATTTATAACGCTTTTCTTCTTGGATGAGAAATACCTCCTATCTGAAACAATAACTTTTAAATCAAACTTCAAAGCTTAAGAAAAACTTATGACCTGATGGATTGGGAGTTATTGCATTTCCGAGCATTTTGCAGGCTGGAGTCAGGGAGACGAGGAATAGTTTTACACATATATTTTCATTTTTTTTAGTTTATTTCCAATCATTCATATATATTTCTTAGTTGAAAAAGAATTATTAAAATCATTATACTTTCAAATGTAATCCTTTAACAAATAACATCAATAGAGTAATACAATTTTTATATTCCACATCTCCTGCACGCGCAGAAATAGCTCTGTTTCATAGTATGACGTTTTGAAACCAGGATTACACTTTTTTTTCAAATAATGAATTTCCCTTCAAACGCAGAATCTTAAATATAGATGGCTTTAGAAAACTGCTCACCTGATGGATAGACAGTTATAACACTTCAGAGCATTTGGAATTTACAGTTTCGAATTTGTGAGAGGCAGATTAGTTTTTCATATTTTATCTTATTGTTTAATTTACTATATTCTAGAATTGTTCTTAGGCCACTAGAATGTTATATTTTCAAAAGTTAATTTTTAATTCAAAATATCAATAAGATAATAAAATTATTTAATTCTTAATCTTCCGTTTGCGATTTTATTGCTGAAATTAATAGCATTATGTTTTTAGAAGAGAAACGCATAATATTTCAAACCATCATATTTTAATCTTAGTTGGATTCTTATATAGATGGCAACAGTAGAGCAATTGATCTGATGGATTGAGAAACATTAATGGTCAGAGCATCCTGCAGATTTCAGCTACGTACCTGGAATACGATGAATAGTTTTACATATTTTTTCTTATGTTTAATTAATTTTTATATTAGATTCCAGAAAAATTATGATTGCTACAGATTAATACACTGATTACAATATCATAAACACATTTTTACAAAAAACATTAATTGAATGAATACCCTTTTTAAATTCCATATCTTGCTCGTAAGCAGATGTACAGAGGAGTAAGATATGGATATTCAAATTCATTTCAAAGCTTTGTGCATTTTGACAAAAATAGCATCCTGTTTAAAACTATGAATTTTTAAATAAAGTTCGAGCCTTGGATTACAGATGGCGTTAGTACAATTTGTAAATTGATGGAAGGAAAGAAATTACAGTTCAGAGTATTCTGCAGGTTGCAGGTTCGAATCTAGGTGATGATGAGTAAATTTATTTATTTTTTTGTAAGTTATATTTCAATCTAATTTTTAGGCTTCTACGAATTTTTAAATTTGTTACACTACCAAAATTCAATTTTAATTCAAAACATCAAAGGTGTTCTACCATTTTTATTTGCATATCTTATGCATGCGCATCATCGTTAAAATTCATATCAATATGCTTTTGGACCAGAAACCCCTCGCCCTTTTATCTTTGATATTTTAATTGAACTGATTATCTTAATTGCAGGTGAAGATAGAAGAACTTGTGTCCTGAAGCACTGGAAAAGTAGTGTGACGTCATCATGTATTATTATTTGTCAGTTGCCGTTTTTCTTTTTCGGTAGTGGAAACAGTGTAGAAGTGCGGAAATGAAAAAATAGAGTTGGATTATTTGCGTTACATAGATTAAAGCTTGAAAGAGTTAGTAGTAGTTGAAGTAGGGAAAAACTCTACTTTTTTTTTATCATATAAACATTTTACGTTGGACCAAGATATGTTGGGTAAATATGTTCAGACGCTCGCCACAAATGGAATTCGGTTCAATTCGATTTCTTTCCGTTATTAATTAGTTCTTCATATTATCTACTTTCTAGTACACAGAATAATTAATTTTATCAGTACAAATGTAGAAACTTATGAATATATTTACCAGAAGGGGAAGATTCTTCATTTGTCAAATTCTAAGTTAACATGAAGATAATAACTAAAAAACACCCTAAGCTAGACATATAAAATTTAGAGTATGGTCTCTGACTAAATTTGCAGATTTTTACAGCATTTGAGTGAATTGGATTAGTAAGAAATCTATGTCTTTGCCTATCAGAGATAAAAGCATGATAAAGGAGAAACGTAAAGTGCAAGAGTGATGAAATTTGCTATACGATTTTAATTCAGAGATTTAAGAGTTTCCTCCTATGATTTCGAAATATAGACTGCTTTCCAAAACATTACCAAGCTGTTTTTTCTGGGAAGGAAGTATTGCTACATTTAAAAGAAATCAAAGTTCCCTATTTATTTTATTTTCATAATTTGAAGTTGAGAAAATAGATCTTCGTCAATGGAAAGTTTTAGTTACTTTAACTGTTTTTTATTCGTTTAAAAATTTCTCGACAATATGACTTAAAGTAAAATTTTCAAAGTTCTAGACTGGAATGACAAATAATTTGATTATCATTTGTATTAAGTCATTTCAAAGAAAAAATTAGTACTAATATAATGATTATAATTTCTAAAATGTATTGTTTATTAAAAATTTTGGTTTTAAATAAAGTCATCAAAATCCGACATTCGGATAAGAAATGATTCTGTGTGAATTATAATTTTAACACATTCGTTGAAGCTGACTCGTCTATGTGTCACAAATAATATATAATTGTAACAAACCACATATGTCATTAGATGACCTTCTCTACTACAGTTAAAACATAGCAAAGAAGGGCCATCTAATTAGATAGATGGTCTTGATATCAGGCATGGGTAGTGACAGTGGACGTATTAATTAAATTATATTTTAATTTCAATGTATTTTTTTCATATAACTGAATTATTCTTTAATTTCCTTATAACAATGCATGTTTTTCTCTAAAAGAATGTTTTTTTATAATATTTTACTTCTGAAATAAAATGATTTTTGAAGCCAGTATTTTTATATGCCCCCAATGTATACTTCATGAATAAAATTATTAATTTTCTCTATTCAGAATTGATGGAAATCGCTTCAATTGCTTGAATTACTTCAAAACTCTTGTAATGCTAATCACTAGTAAAGGGTTACATGAAATAGAAATCGTATAAGAAAATCTGCAGTAATTTAGATCAGTTTGGCGACATGAGCGTTAATTTGTACTGAAACAAATAAAAATTTACAAAAACGCCACTAAAATCGACTAAATAATTTTTTTTGTATGAAATATTTTTTTGCTTCAAAATTGCACGTTTTAAAAAGATCGTAGAGCTTTTTATACCTTTAAATGTTTTATTTCCTTTACTATCTAATTATATGACACCATCCATTTTAGGAATATTTTCTTATTTTGATTCAAATGGAAATCCAATGAATATTTGAATTATTCGAAGTAAATTTAATATTGAATTATAATCTTTATGAATAGCTTATTTTTTTGCTTAAAACTCCCGATATTCAATAAATAGAACCTCATATGGTACTCGAGCATAGCAGTAGAGCTAAAGAGATAATTTATAAACAGTAAATATAGTATAAATTTCTAACTTTTAACTAGCTGTGGAACTTCTGCAATTAATCTCGAATGCTTCGTGAAAGACGGTTTTTTTCTATTAGTATTGCTGCATGATTTAATTTTTTAAACAAGTATTGATTTGTAGGTACCCAATATAATTGTTATAGATATTCTAATGCTAAAATTGATTAACAGTCATGAGTGTTTCAAGGCTAAATTAAAAATAAGTTGCTTCTCTTGAAAATATTTAATTATTTTTTATAAAATAATAACTGAAAGTTAATTTTAGAAGTAGTAACCTACAAATTCAAAAGTAGTGAAATTTATTACACTCCTTTTCAAAAAAAAATATTTGCAAAGAATTAAGGTTAATTTTTCATCTGGAAAGCAATTGAAATGTATGCCTTTCAAACTTTAAGAATTCTTTAAAGAGGAATATTTATTTTAAAAGACCCTTAATCTTTTTAATCTTTTTATGTATTTAAAATTTAAATTTAATGTGCAGCATACGGTCCGATAAAGTCCCTTACAACAGATTTCTGATCCTCCCCTGAGAAGGTCGAGAACAACTTGTGCCGTCATTAACTTTACTCTTATGGTATTCATAGATTAATAAAGCTCTTGTTCCTTAGTTATTGTTAAAGAATTAAAAAAAAAAAAACTTCATTTTTTTACCCATTTCTATACTTTGTTTAATTAAAGAAAAGCTGGGTAATTTCACTTTACGAGAGTTTACTGTATAAGGGAAAGCTAATTTTTTCTGCAATACCAAACATTATTATCTTGAGATAAATCCATATTATACCACTTCTCATATTTGAATATGTTTTATTTAATTTCTTTTCACATACCGCCTTTTGGAGATTTTTTGAATAATGCCTATGAGGAATAATATTTGAGGAAATTGGAATTGAAATTTCGATTTTAAAAGATTTTGAATCTATTTCAATTCATGGCTAATAATATACTTTAAATGAACGTTAATTTTTGAACCAAATTCATGTTTCCGCTGGAAAAAAATATCTTATCGGGATAAAAAACTAAATTATCATTAATATTTATGATAAAAATTAAAATTAAATTATAGATATTTATTGTACCAATATATATTATCAAAACAATTCAGCCACAAAATGTCATTATAAAAACTATTTAATACTCCATACCGAAATATTCCATGTTATCTGAAGATCCGAGTCTTTAATTCGAAACAGCAGAAAGTGCGAAGGTTTTTTATTGATATATCTACCTTATCCTTCTGACTCTTAATAGTATACCAATCCTAATATGCATGCAAAAAAAAGCATCTAACAACTTGAACTCGGAAAGAGACTTCGATGCATAACTATTTATTTAATTCATGGACATGTTTATTACACCAAAAATTAAATGCATACATTTGTTTCAAGTAGAATTTCCCTGAAAAAGTAGTCTTTATTTTAAAAATATTTTGTAGGCATTTTTACCAATTTAAATTATAAAAAAAAATTAAAATGTAATATAACACCACCTTGAATGGTAATTGAGGGAAGACATTCGAATGCAAGGGGATAAAATTGTCACATTTCATGTGATCCTAGATCTCGTAGTTATAAATTGAACTTGAATATTATTAAAAATATAAATTTAAGTCCATTTTATTGAATTTATGAGAAAAAGGAAAAAGAATTCACAGGAAAAGCATTATTGTTGCAAAGGTTTTTCCTATAATTTTGTTATGTAAAGTAAATTTTTTTAAATTAATGTTTACCGCAAATTAAACTTATGATAGAAATAAATTCATTTTAATTTTTACTAAAATACATTATTAAAATTTTGAAACACCATTAAGGGACATTTACTACAGCAAAATAAACCATGGGACAAATTTAGTGAATCAATATTCACTGATTTGTTCCGTAAACGTTACAATTGACATTTTCATTTTGCATGTCACATTTCAAAACTATTGGGAAAATTATTACAAAACTATTTCTGAATAATTATTACTACTATTATTAATATTACCAGATTATGATTGATTTTTGAAAACAAATTATTACAACACTAACATTTTGATATTATCTAAATATTACCTTGATATAATATCAAGATAATATCTTCTACATTATATTACATTATCTTAATATAATGTTTGAAAATAGAACAATATAATATCAATTGTTTAGAAGGTGTAGGTAATTGCGATTATTACAAACTAGTTTTAAAACAAACAAATTTTAAAAGTTGACATTTTACATATTCTTGTATTGAAAGCAGCTAATGAGAATGATTTAATTCTTAAATAAATCGTTATTGGATTATAAAAAGTAATTTATTCATAAATATTTAAAACTAATTTAATATTTAAAATATTTTAAAATGAATTTTTCTAAGTTAAATTTTAGACACTCATTTTAACTCCAGAAACTTAATTTAATAGATAACACAATCTTTATTAGTTATAAAATACAAGCGGTTTGAAATCTATTTGATAAGAATTACACTTTCGGTCTTGAAGGAATTTTGTTTATTCCATCTCGAAACGAAATTATACTTTACCGTGTCAAGCCCACAAATCAGTAACTATTAATCGAAGTTACAAATAAATAGAAGCGGCAAATTTATGGTTCATCTTAAATTAGCATATAAATAAATAATACTCAGAATAAAGAGAAAACTCCATAACAAATAAGCTTTTATTTGACAAAAATATATTCAAATAAAAAAAATCTTTCAGGTTAGGAAATTCAAATAGTTTGTGAACAATATATACATATTAGTTTACCAAGAACACAATACAACAGTTTATACAATATTTAACGAATATATACATATGCACAATATGTACATATAATTAGGTATTGAAACCTTTATGACAGCATGCATCGATAAATGAAAAATAATTAACCTATAATCAATAACTTATGTTTATTACACTTTACATTTACAAGTATTTTGCATTTCATTTTTCAGAATGTATTTCCTTATACTATTGTACATTATAGTTAAAAATACAGTTTCAAAAGTTTTTGTCTAAACAATTCTTACAAAAATATATCTTGTAAAATACAGTTTCAGTTTTAAACATGAGGAAGAAAATAGGAACATGACCTTTCTAATGATGTACAAAAATTAACTCTAGTGAAGTTGGTTTAACAATTTACAATCATCCAGTTTTCCATTCATTTTTAGGTTCAAACACCTTTTTCCATTTGTCTCTTCAGTCCTTTAAAAGAAAGTTTCCTTGATTTTTTTTTCTTGCATATTACAGGTGAAAATATCTATTTTTATTTGATTACTCTACAGTGGTCACTGGCTTGTCAATATGATTATGATTATCAATCGAAATAGTTGGTTTTGTTCTTTTCTTTTTCTCTCAAAAGCCCTTTCTGGCAATACTGCACCAAGGACAGAATTTCACATCTGGCAAGATTAAAATGAATCAGTTATAAAAGTGTGGAATAATTTAGCACCTAGAATGTCAAATTGCTTTTACATGAGTAAAAGTTTTTTCCTTTGATATTGAAGTCTTCGGATAATATCCATGTATCAAACCTAAATCCATCTACGTTGCATTATTATGTACGATTGTTCGAAATGCAAAGAGCACTTGTAATGTGTTTATAGAGGGTGAAGACAGACCATCTTTTGCTAATTGAAGATCGTCGAATGCAAAAAATTTGTAAATACATGAAGAAAACGCTTGAAAATGCTCAGAGATTGCTATGAGGTAGTAAAATGTGGATAGGAATTTGGGGTTTTGGATGGAAAATAAATACACCATTTTTCAAAATACTTCCATTAACATATGGAAGGTTGTATTGATAAGGAAAATAAATTTGCAAATTCCTAACATATTTAACCAAGAAGGTTTTATCCATCATGTCTTAGAGAGTGGAAAAAAATAACCAGTAAAAAATGAAAAATCTAATTTTCTTGAAGGAGTCTTCACAATAATCCAAAAAATGCATCTTTGTATTAAGTTTTGAACAAGAGCATTATTTACTATCAGTGAATTAATAAACAATATTACATTTTTGCCTGAATAAAAAAGGAATTTTCTTTAAGACGATATTTATTTTTTCATAACAAATAATTTTTGAAGAAAGTTGGCATTGATGTCTGTTTGACACGCTGGAATAAATTTTAGGCTACGGGTTGAGTTGAATCAATTACCCAGAGTATAATTTATGAGACCGAAGTAAGAGCCTATTTAGAAAAGTAATTTTGAATATGAAAAATTTTATTCAGAATGCAATCAAAATCAGCTCGAAGAAAGAAATTCATAATTTGAATGATTAGAAGAATTTTCAGAACAACACATTAAGAGTAACGTTCAATAATAATAATATCGGTTCGAAAAAAAATTTGAAGAGCGTAGCGATTGCAGGTAGCTCAATAATACGGCTTTGTTTGGAAGAGTTCGATAAATGAACCAGTTTGAGACTGATTTAATTATAAATTGACCAAGCAGTCTACTCTTAATGGTGTTTAATACAAAGGGAGTAACATCGTTTCCTTTCTCTGAAACGACTGAATTCAAGATATTTCCAATACATGGAATGAAAAAAAAAAGATACAAATTTTTGTTGATTTTCAAGAGACTGTTTCAGCGTTTACGTGAGTAGGAATATTTGATTGGAGGATATTTTTTAAACATGTTTTCAAAAGAATTGGAATTTCAAAGAACAAAAAGACCCATTTGCAATTCTTCAGCAAGCGCTTTTTTTAAAAAAAAGAAAATTGTACCTTTGTAAAAATAGATTTAATTCAAAGCACTTCCATAAACTGGAAATGAAAAAGGCCCATATGCGTTTATTTCCAGGAGAGCGTTTCAACGTTTACGTGAGGCGGCATTGTTGATTGGAGGATATTTTTTAAAAATGTTTTCAAAGGAATTTCGAAGAAGAAAGAGACCAAATTGCAGTTTTTCTTGAGCAGGTTTTTTTTTTTTTAATTTGAAAAAGGAAATTGTACCTTTATAAAAAAGGTATAATTGAAGGCACTTCCATGAAGTGGAATTGAAAAAGGCCCATATGCGTTTATTTCCAGAAGAGTGTTTCAACGTTTACGTGAGGCGGCATTGTTGATTGGAGGATATATTTTAAAAATGTTTTCAGAGGAATTTCGAAGAAGAAAGAGACCAAATTGCAGTTTTTATTGAGCAGGTGTTTTTTTTTTATTTGAAAAAGGAAATTGTACCTTCATGAAAAACGGATTTAATTGAAGGCACTTCCATGAAATGGAATTGAAAGAGGCCCATTTGCGTTTATTTCCAGGACTGTGTTTCAAAGTTTACGTGAGGCAGCATTGTTGATTGGAGGATATTTTTAAACATGTTTTCAGACGAATTGGAATTTCGAAGAAGGAAAAGACCCATTTGCAATTTTTCTTGAGCAGGTGTTTTTTTTTTATTTGAAAAAGGAAATTGTACCTTCATAAAAAAGGTATAAATGAAAGCACTTCCATGATATGGAATTGAAAAAGGCCCATTTGCGTTTATTTCCAGGACTGTGTTTCAAAGTTTACGTGAGGCAGCATTGTTGATTGGAGGATATTTTTTTCACATGTTTTCAGACGAATTTCGAAGAAGAAAGAAACCCAATTGCAGTTTTTCTTGAGCAGGTTTTTTTTAATTTGAAAAAGGAAATTGTACCTTCATAAAAAAGGTATAAATGAAGGCACTTCCATGAAATAGAATTGTAAGAGGCCCATTTGCGTTTATTTCCAGGACTGTGTTTCAAAGTTTAC
>JAPMOQ010027700.1:0-29665 GCA_026543055.1 Argiope trifasciata | reverse complement strand
ATTGTACCTTCATGAAAAACGGATTTAATTGAAGGCACTTCCATGAAGTGGAATTGAAAGAGGCCCATTTGCGTTTATTTCCATGACTGTGTTTCAAAGTTTACGTGAGGCAGCATTGTTGATTGGAAGATATTTTTAAACATGTTTTCAGACGAATTGGAATTTCGAAGAAGGAAAAGACCCATTTGCAATTTTTCTTGAGCAGGTGTTTTTATTTGAAAAAGGATATTGTACCTTCATAAAAAAAGGTATAAATGAAGGCACTTCCATGATATGGAATTAAAAGAGGCCCATTTGCGTTTATTTCCAGGACTGTGTTTCAAAATTTACATGAGGCGGCATTGTTGATTGGAGGATATTTTTTTAAAATGTTTTCAGACGAATTGGAATTTCGAAGAAGGAAAAGACCCATTTGCAATTTTTCTTGAGCATGTGTTTTTTTTATTTGAAAAAGGAAATGGTACCTTCATGAAAAAAGGATTTAATTGAAGGCACTTCAATGAAGTGGAATTGAAAGAGGCCCATTTGAGCTTATTTCCAGGACTGTGTTTGAGCTTTTACGGGAGTCGTGATTGGATTATATTTTTTATTGTTATTTTGAACAATTTTAATTTCAAAGTATATTCAATAGCAACAATTCAACTGAATGGCTGAACTGGGACGCACTAAGAACTATATAATTGCGCCACTTATGTAGATTATTTTTATATACAGCGAAGAGTATTTTATTTGAATTCATTTTATATTGATTTGCAACTATTTTTCCTTCTGACGCACCAAAAAAATTTGAATATCATTTGTTTTGCTTCGATTGGAATTTGAATTTAGAGACCCCTTTCTTGTTCAGGCGATTTTTTTTAATTTAAAAAAGAAGACTGAACCTTTTAACAAAAGATTTAATTGAAGGCACTTCCACGAACTGGAATTGAAAGAGGCCCATTTGCGTTTATTTCAGTGGAGAGTGTTTTTTAAACGTAAAAGCATTCCTTAAGACATTTCAACTGATTGGTTGAAGTGGGACGCATTAGACCCTTTTTCTTTGCGCCATTTACGTAAGAAAAAAAAATATATATTTTTGTTTTTTATGTAATTTATATAGAATTGTGCCGCTCAGTAACGTATCCTCCCGTTATTGTTTTAACCAAGAATTGTTCGAACTGCAAACGCAACGTCTTTGTCTTTTACTGTTACGCGCTGCTCAAAGGCCGCCAATCTTTGAGCCAAAACGAATACCTGCTTTATCAATTCCTCATTTTCGCCGCTGAGATCTGGAGCCTCCAACTCCGGCAGGCCTCTTTCTATATCGAAAGCAGGAAACGATTTGTCCCCGAGAAATTGGGCCATCACCCTCCGGTACAATGCCTTGCTGATTTCCGGGGCGCCTGGGTCTCTCTGTGGAAGAAATAAGGATTTTTATAAATATAGTAAGTTCGATGATCATACAAAAAATGTTATTTATTTTTTAAAAGTGTTAAAAAAGGAAAATGAAAAATATTGATTGGATTTCTTTTCTTTGTTCATTGCAATGTATGTTTCTGCTATAAATTGATCATGATTCATGCTTTTGGTCCAATTTTTTAGTATTTTATATACAAACTTGGCATTAGTTATTTTAGGTACATCTTAACCCCT
This sequence comes from Argiope trifasciata, assembly GCA_026543055.1. Lineage (NCBI taxonomy): Eukaryota > Metazoa > Arthropoda > Arachnida > Araneae > Araneidae > Argiope > Argiope trifasciata. Next base: position 28,033 of record JAPMOQ010027700.1, on the reverse strand, counting down.
TGCGTACCATGTAATATGGTACATGCATGTATAGGGCAAAATCCCATCGTAGCTTCATGTGGATACTTGGCCTTTTTTGGTGTACAACCAATGTAACTGGCACAGGAAACATAAGGTAGATTATCTTTCATTGGGATAGTATAAAATCATTTTGGATTCATTTTATCTGAAATTAACTGAAGGGTGGATACAGGAGGAGGGGTGCAAAATGTTTGCTACAAAAATTTGAAAAAAAGGAAAATTAAAATTGCAAATCTTTGTGAAATTTCTCGAAATGTTCCTTGGAACAAAAAGCTTTTTTACATGCATTACATGAGTGTATGGTCATTTTAGTATTTTTTTTCAACATTGTAGCACATCCTACACCGTCGTATCATTTCCCCAGAAATATTCCCCCACAACAGCGTTGTATCAAGGTTAGTATCCCAGAAATTTGGGATTTGCGCGTGATCTAGAGAACGCCGTCTGGTACACAAGGGGTTAAGATAAATTTCATTCAAAGCTGAAATTTAGAATAGTTGCTATTCTATATAAACGGTTGGAAAAACAATTTCAAAGCCTATTTTGAATAGTATTTAATATGCATTTTATTTTTTATCTCGGTTTCTAATAACTTATTGAAAGCAAAGTGGAATTCAATGAGATTTTCTAAAATGCAAGAATTCATTTTCTTAGAAAATAATACTCCTGAATAATTGTTAAAATGTTTAGTTGGTAGTTCATTTTTTAGTACCTGAGAAATTTCGTCAAAATTTTGAAAAAAAATGAAAATTTTGATAGGTTTCTTTTTTAATAAAACGATATAAAACTGCATTAATGTTGTCAAGATATAATTTTTGGATTGTATTTATTAAAGGTAGTCTATTTTGTAAGTTTTGGAACCAGATCTATGACTGCTATTCTTTTATGAACGCCAAGTTGTTTTTAAAACATTTTTATGTAAAGCCGTACATAATCTAATGTAATTCGTATATTTAACACAGACCATGAGCTTGAATTTTCAATTTGATAGCATAGCAATTAAAACCAAGTACGCCTTTTTGCCTCCTCTATTCGATTGGTTGAAATTATAATTTGTTGCTTAGTGTAATTTTAGTAACGCACGTTTTGTTTCTTTACTAAGTCTGAATTGACTTTTTGGTATAGATTTTATATGCATAAATTTAACAAATAGACAGGATGACAACACAAACACAAATTTTGTTCGAAGTATGTTAAAAGAAGTCACATTTTTATAGAAGTTTGACAGATATATTTCCTAAAGAATAATATAAAATTCGATTGCTACATTTTTTTCCCTATAGAAACACTCGATAATTCATTTGTGTGATTTGAAATATTTTCCCAAAAGGACGCGGTATTTTTTTTTTACACGTTTGGTTATGAGGTTCCTAAATTAGAATTATTCTTCAAAAACATGTAAATTTTTTGGCAAAAAAAAAAATGCAGCTGTCATTTTTGATGTTGAAGAAAAATTACTTATCAGGGCCATATCAAAGTTTTTGATGGATGCTTCGAAAGCCATTGAAATTGTACTTCGTTTGTAATATTTTAACTACCTCTAGAGCTTTATTTAATTTGTAAGTGTCATGTCTCTAACCACCGCAAAACTGTTCCGTCCATTCAAAAATGAATGTGCAGTGAAGAGTGGAAGAGCAGCTGCACAGGGTTAGAAGCCATGAGTGAGAATAAGGTTTTTAGACGTGATGAGTGCGCGTGGTTGGTACAATTTGAGAATTCCTTTCTGGTATGCGCATTTACGACAAGTTTTAAATACAATAACCGAACAAGAGTTTTTCATGAGCACTAAATTTAAATAAAAATCGATAAAGTTCCCTCGAAGGTTGATTAACAGGAGAAAGAAATTAAAGGAAAGTCATTTTTTAAGAATCTTCACGAATAATAAAATTGTGTAATTTTATGAAAATACAGAAAATGAATTCTTGATTTCTGCAAAATGAATCCAGAATGCTCTTTTCGGTTTGCCCATTTTCCGAAAATAAATTTCATGCTACATCCTTTTCAAAATAAGGCTAGAAATGTCACGGATTAATTTACGTTGAAACAAGGGTACAAAAAAATGTCATGGACACTGATATTGAATAAATCCGAATTCCAAAAGCACAGTCTATTCCAATAGGTACCTTGATTGTGCAAGATCTCTTTGGAAAAATGTATAGATATGTTTGTCCTAATTTTCAGTCTTAAAAAATTAAAATATTCTTCATAAGAAGGCGTGGAAAAAACATTAAAAGATGTCTTGTCATTTCTGCAAAAATTGTTCTTTTTCATACAGTTTACGTTTAATCTATCCTTTTCTTAAATATCAATTTTTTTGGTATTATAAACCTATATTAAATCTTATTGTTGCCAAAATATGTAAGATCAATTTTTAGAAAAAGAGGTGATATTTAAAATAAATTTAAAATATACAAACATGGCACTTAATATCATTTGAAATCTGCGTAAAATTATAAACGATGATCTACAATTAACCAAATACATATAAGCTACAATTCCATTCAAATGCCAGCAGGGCATTAAAGCAAAAACTATAAAAGCTTTTATATTAAATAAGACGCAAGAGGTGTAGGGAAAGTATTTTTCACTTACATTTGTAACAATCCACCACAATGAATTAATGCCACTGATATGGTCGTTCATGACATCCATATCCTATAAATAGAAAAATGATCATGAGATAACACGGAAATTCGCCTTATATTTAAATATATAATTTTAAGACACATGTGGTAAAATGTGTGATTACATTGCTTTATATCAATGCACCTTAGTTTTCAGAGTGCACAGCAAATATTTCATATCAATAAAGTGATTACAAGTAGAAAGGTACAAATGGATGCAATAATTCTTAAAACTGATTTACTGGTGAAAAGATTTATAACTTCAAATCAGATTTGTAAATACAATCAAAGTGACTTTCCAAAGTTATTTCATTAAACGTTTTTTAAATTCTCGTATTCTTTTATCTGTAATTTGAAATCCAAGTTCACATGGATTCCAGTTTCTCATTCTATGGATTAAAATTTCATTTCTTTGGAATTTTTTTTCTGTCGATTTAATCTATAGGACTGGAGTTGACTCAAGAATTATTCTTACGAAAGAATTGGCTTATAAAGTGAATTTGAAGGTCATGTGGTATATATTGCGAATTCAGTTTCTCATAATTCAATTCGTTATCTGGAATTTTTAAAACTGACTCTTTTACGAGTATATACAGTAAAAAATAGCGTAAGTAAAAATGTCCACACACTTCAAGTCAGAATTTTTGACCTACAGCTATGAATATTTAGAATATGCATACCTTAAAGTATCCCTGTCAGAGCTATATTTTGATTTAATAAGAATTGTAATTAAAATTTGGATTAATTTCTGGTGTTTCCCCAATAACATCAGAGCCTATTATTATGCAAAAATAAATTTCATGATAATTGATGTGATAAAATACGAATTTTTAATTTTTCCTCTTATTTTTTTAATCATATTTAATAAAAAGTTCTTCAGAAACTTACGTTTTTTTATGAGAACTTTTTTATTCTTTGCAATTAAAGCTAAATGTGTTATGAAAATTTGAAAAATATTTAATAAACTAGCGCGCACCAAACATCTCCATCTACAGTCTTCAAGAAAATATACCTATCAGCCCTTAAAATTTACTCTCTACCGATAGGCCAAAATAAATATTGTTTTTTGCCCTCTAATAATATTCAATTCTTTATGACTCGACTGGGTATGATAGCTGAAGATTGCAGAGTTACTTTGTACGGATTATTTTACTGAATATGGTTTATAGGATCGAAAGATTATATAGAATTGTTTGACATTATATAATAATTATTTAATAATAATTGTTTTTAGACGAACATTTCTTGATTGAAACAAAACATTTACTGCACTTAAAACTATTGGAAGTAATACTGAATTTTATTCAAAATCAATTTCCCAGATTTATCATAATTATCTTAAATATTGCTTAACTTATAGAAACAATATTCAACAATACACATAAAATTATAATTTGAGGATTCGATTTTCTGAAGTGCCATTTAAAAAACTTTTTTTATCAAATATATTTTATCGCCTCCTTTCCAAATTCAAATTTAAATTTTACGATATTAAATTAGAGAAATGCATATGGTACAATGTACAAAATACCTTTCAGTTTTTCGAGATATGAATACTGAAGTTTGAAGGTTAAAAATATTCTGATATAGTAGCAAATAATTCAAGATTTTAGAGAGCATTTCTCTGCGTCAGCTGGCCGTCAGAGGCGGATATATTAAAATAATGTATTTCTTCTAAGCAGTAAAAATTAATAAAATATATATTAATGAAATCCTTGCATTTCTTAACCGCTTAATCATTTTACCCAGTGCCATCGATTTATCGAATTTTGGTGATGGGAAGAAAAAATAAACCATTCAAAAGGATTACAATTACTTCGAATACATAAGTCAAGTATTCTTTGGATTTTCATTTGAAACAAAATAAGAAATTATTTCCAAAATAGAAGGTGTCATCTTATCAGATAGAGAAAATAAAGCAGTTAAGTGGTTAAAACAGTGTTACGATTGAAAATTTTTTGATCCTGTCCCCAAACGGTTGATGCTAGAGAAAAATAACTTATTAAAAGATGTTTAAACCTCTACATTTTTATAAACAGATAAAATTTCAAATGATAAACTAAATCGCAAAATCAACGTTAATGATGAGTTCAATAATCTTACATATTTTTCCCATTCAGAATTTAGAATAGATGCGGGGCGAAATTAGTCCTACTTTATATTAAGGAATAAATTGTGTTAAACAGATTAAAATGCCAAGAAATATTCGATGATATTCATCAAATCTACTTCTGTTGATTTCCTAGTACGAATAGTATTGAAAATCCTGCATTTGATTTTTTTATATAAACAAATTACTTGAAATTCGTGTAGTAATGATTGTATTCTAGTGTCAAGCATAGTGTAATTCAAAAAAATTAGAATATTCCATCCATACTATACGTGTAACTTCCTTACATTTAGCAAGCCGTTTTACTTTTATTTAATGCGTACATTAAAATATTCTAATTTGTAAAAATTGATGTTGAAAATTATTTCTCTACCTTCTCTTAAGTTGATGAGTATAAGAAATAAATCTAATAGATTTTTTTTTGTTCCTGTATTCTACAATTCCTGAATATTTTGTTTTTATATTAGTCTGTGAATACAAAAATCTACCATCAAATTAATCCTCGAAGTGTTGGTACGATTGTTAAAAATATTCTGGTTTCGTTAAAAAAAATTATAACTACACCTCAAACGAAAAGACAATGTCAGTCAAGAAATGATTACACTGTGGATTTCCCACCAAACATAAAAAAAGAGAAGTCATTAGAAGATAATAAAGGGCAGTTATTATAAAGAACCTTGAAAACAATGTTAGTTTGAGGAATCGGTTAATGTAAGGATGGACAATATTCAAGATAGCATTCGACCACAATAAATCGTGTCGAAACTACTACGTTCAGTGGTGGTGGGGTCGTCAACTGCATTCAAGAAGGATTAAAAAAAACAGGGCAAAATATGAATTAAATCCTTCTACGTATTCATTTGTAAACAAAGTTTGGTGTATAGTTGTTATAAATTTGCTATTATCTTCAGGAAACAGAAAATGAATATTAGACTCGGTGAAATATTAGTTCACTATAGAATCTTCCTATTGCACATGTTAATTGAGGAATATATCAGATAAAAGGTAGTTTCAGAAAGAATTCATTCAGAAGAATGATTATGTAATCGATTGGTCATTCTTATCGTATTCAAAGAGATTAGAAACATTAAATCGAGAACAATGGCATCTCAAACATCTCTTTAGTGCAATTAGGTTCAAGTTCTACTTTAAAATACATTTGGATATAATACTAATTGGAGACAGATCTCTTATAACTTGTAAGACAATTAGGAAAATAAGCCAACCATAGTTGGAGATCAAAATTAGTACACACAAATTCTTTATGCGCTTGTGTCACCAGTGGTCTGAACACTTCTAAGCTTAAAACGTTTTGAAAGAAAGGAGCATTTAAAGAAAATGAGTACCTACCGTACTCTCCCAAATACCAATTTGAAACTTATATTCTTCTAAAACTTTACCACACCATTTAATCTCCACACTGTCTGGTTTCCTAAAACTTGAACAACCGTTCCCGGAATCAAAAATTATCGTTTTGTCAAAATTTTAACTTTTTTTATCAGGTGCAGATTTGAGCAAAATTTTATCTTTATAATCAGGAGCAGATTTGAACTATACTGCGTCAGCAATTTTCGACGGTTAATTATCGATACTATATCAATGTTAACAAGTTTTAATTTTGACATATGTATTAAAAGTTTCAAAAATTCAAATTCTACGGCGAAAGTTTCATTTTGTCACAGATATAATATAGAAGTTTTAATTTAATGGTAAATTCTCTTACAGTTTAAAAGGAATAAATATTGACTAACAAGGTACCTTTCCAATTTCATAAATTGTTATACTTTACAGTATTACAGAAGTAACAGAAATTAGCTTTATAAATTAATAGGAAATTACGTTTTAAAACAGTAACAGCAGAGTACTTACAATATCATCCAGACGGTGCTGGTAACTGGGTCTTTTTGAGTTTTTATAATATTTTACCGGGCCGTTAAACACTGGCCTCTGAAAAAGAAAATTGAAAATCAGATTGGGAACAAACATATTCATGTACAAGTAAAGACTGAAGAATGCAACTAAATAATTCGTTATAAGAAACATACGAAAACACAACCAAGTTCTCTGAATATGTATCCTGATTTTACACTACGGCATCATGAATGCATGCGTTGGAATAATATAGTTAATTCTTATTCGACCAGAGAGATCCGCTTAGATTCAAATTCTGGCTTTTCTGAAGCGAAATGGCTAGTTATATTCATTCATGTTCTGCTCATTTCTGAGAAAAAGCAATAACACCAGCTGCGATCACATTCTGAAATGAAGCAATAAACATGGTTTCGAAAATCGAGAATTATTGAATATAGATCTTTTGATAGTTTAAGTTCAAAATTCAGTACGCGTTTACACATTCAATCAAAAGGCGATGTAATTCTCATTAATCTGAGTTATTACATTCAAATCTGTGCAAATTATCTTTCAAGCTCAACATTTCAAATTCAATATTATTTATGATAATTTGAAGATGCCTTTCAAATAAACGGAAAATACTGAAATACAGCATTCTGAATTTCATTCAATTACGTTATATGAGTTACCGTATTAACGGAAAAAACTGACAGGTTAGTTTAAACCTTAACTTTGGAAGTGAAATTTTAAGACTTAACTAGAGGGGTCTACAAGGCAGCATTTCATTTAGACTCAAATTAAATTTTCTAATGAATGTATTAGTATGAAAAACGGCCAATATATTTTGCAGATATATTTCTTGACATATATACATATGTTTTAGAATATTTTAAAAATATATTACAACTGAGAATGTGAATGTCTCGGAACATACATTTTCTTCTCAAATTGCAAGTTGCAATAAAAATGTTCCTCAAAAAATATATTACTTTATTTTTTTAAATCATATTTTTTTCCAGTACATAAAGGTATATATAAAGCAATATAATGTAAAATTCAACAGTCATATGATGAATTTAAAAAAAGACAATGGGTGAATGTGATTTTTTATTGGAGTGTGACTTTTACAGCACTGTGCTCAAATGCATTTTTAAAACACAGGTTAAGAACTAGTATAGAAATCAACATATAAATACTTGATATATTCTCTTGGTATATTTATATTTGATAAATTTTTAAATATACATTATCACTAAAAGAATTAGTTATATTTGAACATGCACACCAGAATCAACCGAATAAAAACTTTCATCGAAAAACTCTTCTGTACAATGATTCTTATCATTAAAATCACTTTCTTCATTAAAGGGGCCTGGATTACTGCTGCACAATAGGATCAGTAAACGGTATAATATTTCAGGGTCTAAGTTTTAGTGCCATCTGCTAAGCCTTGTTTATCACTGGGACACTAACAAGGATTGTGGTCTGAAAGACCAAGCTCAAAGAAATTACTGAATTATTTAAAAAAGCATCCGCTGAAACCGATCGAAAAAGTGAACGTGCATTGACCGTCGCAAAATAGGAAACTACAAGGTCAATCTGTTCAATTGAGCCAAAAATAGATTAGGGGTGACCGAAAGTCTATTGCTACCGTCTCTCAACAGACCGCATATCCCCTGTTTAGGGTACAAAAGGGCGAATTTGTCACTTAAAGATGTATAAAATGTTGAAATTCGTTAAAAATCTCGAAGACGTTTTTTAGGGCTCTCCTTGCAAAAGAAAATTTGGAAATAGTGTATTGGTCCTTTTCCATTGTTAAAAGAAGTATGTCATGAAAAATGAATTTTTAACGAAAGTTAATATTGGATGCAGCATTTTCCTTTAAGACCTTCCCGGCAGATTGATTGTAATATTTTTATTAAACAGCGAAACGTATAGATTAATCATTAATGTTAAATGAATTGATGAGGTATGAAGAAGAATTGATTACATTATGAGAACGAAAAAGTGTCAATAATAAATATAGTTAAGAATAAATCAATTTTTATATTTTTAATTTAATTGTATTAATATCTAATTGTATAGTCGTCGTCAAAAGTAGATGGAAAGTGTTTCAACTTTCAAATAAAAAAAATAAGCATCTTAAATTCAAAAATGCTCCAAATGGGGTAGAAATGCTGTGCTAATAAAATAATTACTATTATTAATTTTCAGAAACATTTTATTTCTTCATAGAATTTACTAGATGCATAATCTTTTCAAAAGAATCTTTTTAATATATATGCAATGTCACTTAATAACATGCCATTTAATGAATTAAAAGTATCAATATTTCGAAAGAAATGAGAAAACATTGTATCTATTGTAACTGCACTGAAATACATAAATGAATCATTTGTATTTGAAGCAAAAGTTACCTTTAAGGAAAGATTTGCAATTTTTATATTAGGTGCAAGTGCAGTAAAACCAAAAACAATTGTTTAAAATTTATTATTTTAAGCAAACAATTTCTTTCCTACATTATTTCAAACACTTTTATGAAAATTCTTGGTTAACATTTATGTAGTATTTTATATTTCGTAGGAAACCCTTAAATAACTGTCATGCAATGAGATTCTTTACAAATAATTTGTTTTTGCATTTTTCAAATTACTCATAGCGATTATAAAAATGTAATCCTTAAATTAAAAAAATCCATAACCCAAAGCACCCAGATAGAATAGTTAAAAATGGAACACTTGAAATAGATACAAACACAATGCATAGTGTATAGTAAAAATTTGAAAAAATGTGAATTGTGAGATCTTTTGTTAAACTACTGAAGAGTCGTATAATTGATGTTGCAGTACTTGAAATATCTTAAGCAATATTTCTGTATTATAATCAGTGCACATATTGATAGGCTAAATGATTATGCAAAAGAAATAGCAGCCTATTTTGTAAATTTGAACAGATGACAAATTACTGGATGAATAAAAAAAGACTCTTGACAGTCAAAACTTTCTCTTTGAATGTGAAAAGATTTAAAGGGAGTTTGATTTCTCTATATGATACCCTTCTGCCCATAAAGTAACTAGCAAACTCCAATAGACGTGTACATGCAAATAGTAAATTAAAACACACAATTTACATGCGATACAATGCGTGCCTAGTTAACGGGAAATTGATAAAATTAGTATACTAAGCAATTCAGCTGTCACACCATAACCAGGGCTTGACTAATGCTGGGCATAAGGAGAAATTGCATCGGGCGGCTACAACAGAGCCCCCCCCCCTCCAAGTCTAAAAAGACCATAAACAAGTTCTTCGACACACGGTACTTCATTACTGAAGTAATGTAAAAGGACCCCATTCCTCAAAGACGTTTTTACCCAGTTCTCCACTTTTGCCAAGTCAGGTCAGGGTCTGACCATAACAACTTAAAAAGGGGCTTAACGGAAACATGCTTCAGTTCACAAACTGAGATATCCGGAAAATACGAGATAGTAAAAGCCGTTCGTAGGAATAGATGAACTTATTTGCAAGATGAGATGGGTTCCCATGGCTGTCGGTATGCTGCAAGTGTACTGTTGCCAAAGCAGAATGTCATTCATATTCCGAAGAACAAATATCAAAGAAGAGAAAGTAGTTTGTGTCGATTTCAGACCCATGCTAATATGCCAGTAGAAAACATGATTCTGAACACCAATCACTTCAACAAGATTAGTACAACTTCAGACGGTCGCACCATGTTGCAGAATGTCAGACACCACAGGACATAAAAGTGCGACTACTGGCATTTTAGCACTAAGTTACTACAGGAAGGCCCATATCCTATCAGATTATCTCGCAGCTTGCATGAAAGCGGACTGTTCTCAAGGGCACCTCCCGTTTGTACCCCTGTGGTAAGTGAGATGTGCTTGGAATAGAACCCGGGACCTTTGGGCCTGAAGCCCAGTAACATAGACACAGGACAAAAGCAATTGCTCAATCCCGTAGATGTTACCTGGATTAATGAGATATCACAACAGACTGACCCCCCAGTGAGTTGACAAACGATATACGTTGTTGTTGAGTGGTGATGAATTGGTTTGATGAGTCAGTGGTTGCTGTGTGTAGCTGTTGTGTCTAATGCCCAGTACCCATCTTTGTTTGGCGAGCGGAGAACTTTTTTGTCACGCCAAGCGTTATGACGAGCGTGCGTGAATTGTTGCGTCAAGTGAGTCTGATGACTTTGGTTGTGGGTAGAGGGCGTCACATCAGTTGCACGAAGGTTCATTGTTCGAGGTCACCATTGTGGGATATGAGATGTGCTTGGAATAGAACCCTGGACCTTTGGATCTGAAGCCCAGTAACGTAACCACAGGTCAAAAGCAATTGCTCAATCCCGTAGATGTTATCTGGCTTATTAATATATCACCACAACCCCTTGTCCTCACCACAACGAGAATCACTACAACGTTAGACTGCCGCACCATGTGTCAGTGTGTCAGACACCAAAGGATATATAAGTGCGACTAATGGCATTGCAGCATTAAGCTACTATAGTTAGGCCCATATCCTACCAGCCTATCTCGCAGCTTGCTTGAAGGCGGACTGTTATCACGCTCACCTGCCGTTTGTGTCCCCTTGTCCCCACCGCATGTCAGAGCACTGTTGTATTTCGCCCTTGAATATTGCTTGAATTGGGCATTGGAGCAGAATAGTCATTTACTCTCTATGGATGAGTTCAGATTTAATGTACAGAATTATTCCAGAAGAGCACGAATATGGCGAGAGACATTGACACTCTCTCCGAATCCAAACATTTTCGAAAAATACCTTCACAGAGGTGTACGTTTACTTGTCTAAAGGAATAGCAATGAACTCCTGAGCTCAAATCCATGCATCTGCTGATTGTTCCGCCCCAACTATCCAATACCGAGGCCAATTCCTACACACTCTTGGGCGTCCTTATTTTAACTGCAGTGTGTACTGACACGATATTTACGGACGCTATCACCCAGAATGCTAGAATCGTACACAACACTTTGGGAGAGACCAAGAGGACAAAACCATCTGATAGAGCAAGGGTATCCGACAAATCAGGGAAAACTAAGTTCCGAATCACAAGACCCCAAGGAGAAATTATGTCGAGACACGCAACCCCGTAGTCATCATGCCATGTGAAGAGAGCGTCTGTTTTCTCTTCCTCCAAACGACGACCATTTCCTTTATAAGCAAATAGTCTAATTCCAAACCAGCCAAAAACAGGCCTCCAGCCACTTCTGAAACTGAATTCTAGTCCTTTGCTCTTAACCCAATTCAGTCCAGTAATCAGACAGCATATCACTTCCAATACTTATTCGGTATCTGTATCTTATCCAATTCATTCCGTCCGTCACCAATCAATATTTCCGCTTCCACAACTTATTCCAATTCCTAAACAAATAAATTACCAAATTCTAAGTCATTATCGTGTGAAGCCGTAACATCACAGGACCTTACCACAACCTGCCACTTCGCTTATTAGATAGAAAAATGAATCAGGAAGGTCCTAACGTGTCTTGCCATTTGAGAATCGACAAGTTTTTCCTATTAACCATAGACGACCTTTTATTTGGACCAAGAGCACCTGTGAGCGAACATCAACAAGTAGTGATCGCCTTCACCAATTGCTCCGCACGAGCAGAGAATGTCTTCCATAATACCGAACCTATAAAGATAGGCCGGGAATCTGCCGTTAACAGTAAGATGTTCAATTACATCTCCCCAAAAACGGCAACTCGTGCTCACCGGGTGAACGAGTAGAGAAGTAGTTCTGCCTTATCTGACAAGTCCAACCTTTCTTGCTACGTATGAACTGTCCTCAAGATTTCATGCAACCTTTGATATTCAAAGTTGACAGTACCCAAGGCAGATGCTGATTTTACCTTGGCATTACAGCACTCAGTTACAGCAGGAAGGCCCATATCCTGCCAAACTTTCTCGCAGCTTGCATGTAGACGGAATGTTCCCACACTCACCTCTCGATTTGCCCCTTCTCCCGACGGAATGTCATGGGCACTATTGTATTGCGCCCATGAATATCGCTATTGATGGTTAGAGCAGGAGGAAAACTTATTCAATGAGGATTAGTTCCAATTAAACGTCCAGCTTTATTCCTGAAGGACAGGAATATGGGGACACTCTATCCGTCTCCAAGCATTTCAGAAAAGGACCAATTTACTTGTTTTGGAAGGAATAGCAACGAACTCCTGAACCGACATCCATGTATCCGCTCAGGATTACTCCATTCAACCACGTCGAATTTCTACACCCTCTTGTGCATCCTATTTTCACTGCATTGGGTACTGACGCGATATTAAGTCACGCTTTTATCCTTCGCATGCAATGTGATTGGTGTGGAGTTAACTGAGGGTGAAGGCAATCCACATATTTCGTAACCCAGATATCTGGACCTGAATCCCATACAGCATGCGTTGAACATAATGTAAAGATGGATTAAAGGGCGAAATGGACAGCCATGTACCCATCATAATCTCCAACAAGCCTTAAAGAAATGGGCATTACAACGAAAAGTAGCTACCAATAACTTTGCCAGCATGCCTCGTCGTGTCGCATATTTTCTACTCGTCACGCGGATAAGCTAGAGAATATCATACCTATCATTATCATAAAGATAACACTGCACATTCTGCCTATGAATTTTGGATGTCATACCGAGATGAAGGTAATATTTGTATTTTTTGTTTCTCTTCATATGATCGATAAGCGGAAAATTAGTCTCAACCTTCACAGTATGTACAACTTTCATGCGTATAAATTATTCAATTTTTTTATTACGAATTTTGCATTTGTTGCTTTTTTGAAATTATTGCATTTAAGGTCCACCTTAACATCTAATAATAATTAGAAACGTGGTCTGATTAGTGTTCCACTGTAAATATAATTCTTACATAGATATTTAGGAGTTGTGCCGAAACCGGACCATTAATTTTCGCCTAATTGAATACTTTGTATTAACATCCTCTTATGCAAAATCGTGACTTATCCTTTTGTAAAACTACATTACAAATTAGAATTTGAAATTCAACTCTCAGAAAATCTCATCAGGTGAAACTGACTCAAAACATTCCGCCTTCATTCAAAAATCTTACTTCCATAATTACTCTCATAATTCCCAGTTATCAAAAGAATGGAGTGAAAAACAAACCATTGACTAGTAATCCGAATTTCATGTTAGATACATTTCAAATAATTTTTGCTTCTATTCTTTAACATAGTCAGTCATTTACGAAACCCATTGTGTTAAGATTTTGATACTATTCAGGGAGCAAATTTCTCTATAGATATTTGTTAAGCATACATAAATTGCTCAGATTCTTTAATTTCAAAAACCGAGTAATATATTCTTAACTATGGATTTTATAAAGAACTATCAATTCAGTGAGATACATTTAGGAAATTAACTTTTAACATTACTAGACGACTTCAGAGGCTAAAAATATTTATGAAAAGCAGACGTTTTTCAATAAATGTTTCATTATTTTAAATATTTTGCAGTTCAAAACACTAATTTTTCTACAAGATATCTGTTCATAAGAATGCAGCGATTTAAATTTAATAAAAAAGTGTAGCTTGTTTGTTGTAATTTGACCAATCGCTGTAGCCGTTTTCAGCTTTAAGTTTGGTTGTTTTTTCATCGATTTCTAAGGTGTGGATTAAAATTTCAAATAATGTATTTACTAAATTAATTTTTAATGGTTGATTTTTTATGGCAATATATTTTATATATTAATTCTCGTCTTATTAATTTTTTTCCCTTAAGATTTTAGGGGCGTCAGTGTAGGGACGAAATTCAGATTTCTCACAGGTATAAATATAACTCGTTTGGATCCCTGCAATAAAATTGGGTTTGAAAGAGTTCAGACCGTTCCTGTTTTAATTCAGTATTTATACATTTTTATTTTAAGCCATTTCTGGTTATTTCTTGTTTCGTTTATATTTCACACTCGTATTTAGTATGTAATACAGCTTGCTCTTTCATAAATGAGTGGTTTAGGTGGTTTATGATTTTCATTTGGTAGACATTATGTAGTTCAGCAGATAATTTGAATTAGTTTCGGTACAATAACATTTTAGCAACTAACTTTAAAAATAATCAAAAATGAGTATAAATGTCCTTAAAAAAGCTAAGCGAATTAAAATCGTTGCAGTTTAAATTAGTGCCGTCCTTAGCTGAAACTTTTTAAATTATGAAAATTCATATTTAAATCATTTTGGTTAAAAACCCTAATTTAATGCAAAACGAATTCATTAACCTGTTGCTTTATAATTTCATACTATGCTGTTTATACACACACTTCTGAAAATTTGTAGTGCAACAGATTAATCAATGGCAATATATTTTAGTACATTTTCAATTACAAAGAATTAGTTCAAGTAGTAATGTATTTGTGCACTGTTTGTATCTTACAAATAATTTTATGGTTATTATAAAATACTAACAGCTGTACAAATAGAAATTTTTTAGTACTCTGATTCAGACATAATTTTACAAAAAAACTTACCCTTGCAAAATTGAATATTGGTTGCGGTAAAACAACTTGTTGCACTGGCAGTTTAATAACTAGTTTTTTTCCTCTTACATTTAAATCATTTGGTGTTTCGACTAAATTCAGTTGACTATCAAAAAGTAAGTTGATATCATTAGCTAGACAGTGTTTATAAGTTTGGAACCTATAAAAATTCATTCTCATTGTACAATCAAATTATTGACACCTATATTGTTTGACTTAAGAACTTATGAAACTGAAAGACATTTTTTTCAAAAACTGCCTAAGTTAACCCAATTTGAGGTAACAGAAAAAAATTGGAATATTTCATGTACAGATGTGCACCATTACATGATGGTAAACAGAAAAATAATTGTTTGTGGTGTAAGGTATGAATATTCATTCCACTCTGTAGACTTCAACTACCATCTGGAATTTTTATAATTTAAACAGAAATTGGGCCTTAAAATTTTAATTGACATGCCTAGGAAAGAGAAAATATTTGACAGCATTGGGCGGTTTAATTTATTAACACTTATTTGTATTTCGTGTGAAATAGTAAAGATGTATGGAAGCTTAAGTGTCAAATGAAATAAATTTGAAATTTTTCAAATCAGTAACAAAAAAATTAGTTTGTTTTAAAAAGCAATTTCCTAAAGTGGGGAAACTAATTTGGAAGAAAAATTGCACAATTTCCATTAGGGAAACATCCCTCACAATTGAATAGCACTTAAATATACGGTATCTATAATATTGCGCAATTAGTTACTTTAATTTCTTTAAATATCTGTAAATAGTTAAATATCAATAAATTGAGAAATGATATGGAGCCAAATTAACAACTGCATTATTTACTGTAAGCCCATTCACACCTAGAAATTCGATTTTAATAAGAATCTTGATAAATAGGCGAAATTAATAGAAAGTTTTAAGTGAAGCTACAAAATACTTTTTTCACAGATTTAAATTTTAGTTAATCGAATCATTTTACGCCAGTTTAAAACTCGAAATTTCTTCCATCAGAGATTTCTTTCAATTGTTTTTCTCCCAAAATAAATATAGTATTGATAATTATAGATTAACAATTTAATTCATTTTATTCGAGACTGAATGCCATACAACCATAGCATTTTGAAAATTTACGTATCATTATAATAGCATACAGTTCCAAAAACAATACTTTTGTGTTTGTACTTTTGCTTTCAAGTCAGATAAATTTCACTCATTTTAATAAACATATACATATATATTTCTAATGAACAATTTGGAAACGTATGACAGTAAACGAAATAGTTAAAAAATCTTATTATAAAACAAGTAGTAATATTTTTATCTTTAAATAGATGTTTATAGATGAAACTGCTATCTATGTAGCGTGTCTCGAGTGATTCAAAATCGAAAAAAATTCTCTATAGAGACACTTGTGGATGTGAATGCTCCAGATTTGAAGTTACTAATTCATCAATAAGACTAACATTAGTTTATTACTTAAATCAATATTTGAGTTTTCCATTACTAACTTCATATTTCACTATAGCCGAAAGGTTTTATAACTTAAAAAAAATCCTATTGCTTATTTATAGCAACTTTTTCCTTAAATTTAGGTTTTATAAACGTTAACAATAAATGTATTGATTATAACTAAGTAACAGATTTGAAAAATAGAGAAGTGAATAAAATCAAAAATTTACCTAGATAAAAATATTTAGGACTAAACTTTTGATTCTCATTTGTGGTTTGGTTGAGTTACTCTAAGCCAGAAATCGCAAAAAGATTGAATTGCTTTTGTTCCTATGCTATTATTTATGAATGTTTGAATTTTGCTACTATCGTTATTTTCATCAAAAAATTCATATTTTAATGAAATTCAAGAATCTCAAGATAATAATTTTAAATTAAAAGTAATCATATGTTGAAGTAAAATGCAAAGCAGGCTTTTAATTAAGCCACATCTAGAGTTTTAAGATGTTTGAAAAACATTTGTATAGAGCTTATTGATCGAGAAGGCATGAATCACCGTTTAGAAATTCATAACAGGATAATAATAAGGAACACAAATTCATAAGGTAAGAAAATTAGTTTTCAAAGGTACAGATTGTTTGTTGAAATTGAATCATTTGAAAATAATCAGGAAGGTTCAGAATGATGTAATTGAATTTTAATTACATTATTGAAGTTCGGATGGAATATAAAATCGAATTTTCCCTTCGTAAAAATTCACAAAATTTGTCGGAATTGTAAAAAAGTATAGTTGTCACAGTATAATCAAGCGTATGTCTCCTTGTTTCTCGCAACCTCATTAAACTTTACTGAGAAATAGACAAATTAAGTATTTGTAATCAATGGCTGTATCGAAAAAAGAAAATACATGTGTGTGTTAGTTTTAATTAACTATAAACTGAATGGATTTGAAATCGCTAATCTGAATAAAATTTTAGTTGGCTGTGCAATTTACAAAATTTTAATATGATGCTGTATCATACAACGAAAATTGATTTTAGAAACTTTCACCGTTGACTCAAAATTTTGTAACCTAAAAGGTACATTTACACCATATTGAAGATAATATATATATTTTTTAATAATGAAAATTTCATTGCAGCGCAACATTTTCTCCCTATTTAAAAATCTTCAAAATTCATTTAAAAGGAAATTTGTAAAATTAAAGTAAAACCAATTTATTCTTTCATCAGAAGCATTAAAAGTACTTTGTTTCTGCTTATCAGTGCGAAATAAACTATTATTCCTTAAGTTTTTCAAACATTTTTTCTTATAGTTTCTGGCAGGATTTGCATTAGCAAACTCTAAAATTTATTCTACGGAAGTAAAAAAATAATTAAAATATTCCCATTTTAAACTTTCAATTAAAAATTCAATAAATGAAAAAAAATCTTAGGGAAACGATCGACCCATGTCCTTTTAAACCTGAACTTAATATTCCTTACTATAAATTGTATAAAAGCACTAATTGTTTTCTTTATAGGTTCTGGAAATCAACTTATATAAAATGCTTAGGTATATTTTTTATTGTAGATAAAACAATTCTTAAGAACTGTGTTAGAAGATGTTAACAGATACGCCGACGATT
This sequence comes from Argiope trifasciata, assembly GCA_026543055.1. Taxonomy (NCBI): domain Eukaryota; kingdom Metazoa; phylum Arthropoda; class Arachnida; order Araneae; family Araneidae; genus Argiope; species Argiope trifasciata. Next base: position 9,823 of record JAPMOQ010027700.1, on the reverse strand, counting down.
AACAATTTATATTCAAAACAAACACCTATTCAGTTTAATTTATTTGTTTTTACATTAAAAAACGTTGTTGCCTACCTGGTAATATTCATTAAAACATTTCAAAGAAGGCTGATAAAATATCACTTAACTGAATTCAAATTTTATCATAAATGAAAGTATATCAAACTCTAAAATCACTAGATATTGCAATTTTAACAAGAATATATTTTACTTTAGAAATATTTAACATCGAAATTATACTGGAGGCATCAGCTTGTTTCATATTAAATGAAGTTATTCATACGCAGGTACAGGGGAATTATTGAACATTTTCGGAAGAGTTTTTATCGAAGTCTGGAAAGTTCGTAAACGCTAATGATTTGGTTGCACCAATAACAGACTTTTGCCATTTCGCATACTCTTAAGTAATACGATGAAATCGTGAAATCAAATTACCTGTTGAAGCTGATCAATCCTGGAATCCTTTTTTTTAATCGACTCCTTCAGATCCCTCACCTGTCTTTCCAATTCCTCCATCCTACGAACGAGCCTCAGATGTTCCTGAAATCAAGAAAAGAATCATTTTTATAAATTGTATTAAGGATGCACAAATTCAACTATTTCTGAACGCAGAATATTTTATTCAATTACACGAAGAAGTTGGTTTTACTTAAGGGATAGAATTTGAAGCAGTATTGATATTTTGTCATGACAATTATGCAAAAGATTAAATTATAAAATATTTGCTTGATATGTTGAATTGATAAAAGTTCTGCTCTCGCCAGCAAAAAATACCTTTTTTTATATCAATTGATTTTCTTATATCAATTAAGATAATCAAATTTGTGAACTTAATGTAATTCTAAACTTTTGCAAAATCTTATTTTTTAATGCTACATGATGCTACACTAATATTTTTGGTTTGGTTTCTATGCTTTAAATGCAGATTTTGGCAATTTCCAATCTTATTTTTAGTACTTTGTTTCGAAAATGCTTTTTCACCCAAAATCACAAGCAAGGAAAATGAGTTTCAAATTAATTTTCAGATAAAAGGATTTTTCTTCAAAATTTTTAAGATATTACATTCCTTCTATTTAGTAGGATCTGTTAATAACAATAGATCAAAAGATTTCAATATTTCAGTTTTTTTAAATTAGGAAATAATCATGAAATCACTAATCATGAAATATTGTTATCAAGTAATGTATATAATATATTTTAAATATTTATGTTTAATGCTATGATTTAAAGGATTTCTAAGCTCACCAGAAGTCATAGCAACAGTGAAAAATCGAGATACTTTTATAATTCCGAATAATTTAAATTTCAAATAATATCAAAAAACAGATTCCTGATGAAAGGATTCCAAGTGGTATTCAGTAATTATCAAATATAAATCGAAAGCCCATTGAGCTGAGGTAAATGAATACAGAGAGTCGAAATAAGCTTAGCCACCACTAATCATGTGTCTCATGGTAAACCTTACTGTAAGAATATTTTATTGCCTCTATATTGCAAATCTTTCCTTACGTAAAAACTGTTGCTCAATCTATAGATACCCGGTATTAGGTGCGGTCAGCATAACACTTTACGATATTTTACTTCCGAATCTAAACATATTGGTTTTGAAAATACTGATTTCTTTTTCATAACATCAGTAGCCGAGTTTGTTGATTTAAATCGTTTAATTAATACAAAAAACTAAGTAAAATATAAAAGTTATTTTCTTATATAAATATTTTAAATCTTATTTACCTAACAACGTATTAATTTTACATTATATGCTCAAATACAATCCACTGTCTCAAACAGATCAATTAAAAACAAAAATGAACCGTCTTTATCAAAATACTGTGCATAAGCTTATATCAATACTATCCATGCTATTAGAAACGGAAATTCTAGATTATTAAACTATATATTATGAACACACTTTATGATTTTTTTATTAATTATTACAATTATTTTTAAGTATTAAAACTATAAGGATAGTTGTTCTAATATCAGTTCTCTCTATTTTTAGTATAAAACTAAACATCTGTAAAACACATTTTAATATTCCTATCAAAACTATTTAATTGATCACAGATTATTTATTTTTAAAAAAGAGAATACTTAATTTTAAATTTTTATTCTAACAATTGTTCTTACTAATAATTTTAGTAAATAGAATCGTACAATAATTTTTAAATAATTTTAGTGGAGTTGGACAATAATTTAAATAAAAGATTTATTGAATTTTTTTACCTAACTCACAGTTACCTTTTTGGTTTCGAGATGTCATCTAATTTTCTAATTTTATCCAGTTAGTTTAAATAAAAGTTTATTGATAATTTTAAATATATAACTGTATATTATTTTTATAAACTTTTCAACGTGTACCGTATTTAAATCAATTTCTTAAAAAATCCCAATCCCTGCCTACTAAATTTTTATCAAAACAATTTCCATGGTACAACACAATTCGAATATTTATGATAAAAATGACACTGAAGGATGGAAATAAGGAACTTTATTTGTCTTAACAAGATTACACAATTATTAATCGGTCAATGTGTTATTCATACGCATATTGGTGAGAAAAAAATCACACCAAGCTTGCAGATAAAAAAAGGGGGAAAAAATTCGAGGTTAAATTAAAGCAAGTAATAAAATAATATGCAGTTACATCCATTTAAATTAAACTTAAAATAATGAAACAATAACTCAATGAAACTAGGAAATTATTCAGTTAGCATCAAAACCACCAAGTGATCCAAGTTACAAAATGTTACATTAATTTAAAATGGATATAAATAGCTTATGTTTATTTTATATAACTGAAATATTGCAGGACTATCCTTTGAAGCTTCTTTAAATACAACAGCACAGCAAAAGTGAAACATGGGGTGAATGTTTTTTAAAATTCAGTTAAGAGAAATAATCAGCTATTGAAATACACTGAACAACGAGAAAGGCGATTGCAGCAATTGCAAAACCTAATCACGTCGTGGAATTTTATCTTGTCCTACACTAGAGTATGGTTGCAATCTCGCACTATTTCAACTCTATGGAAAGTGAATTCAGATAAAAATAAAACCTATATATAGCACTATTAATCCCATTTTCAGCTATTTAGTTCTAACAAAATGTATCATTTCTATTTATCGATGATTCAGTATTGGTTTTAATAATCAGTACAAGTAAAAACATGCTTATAAATTTTAAATATAAAATTTTCGATCAAATAAAATTTTTTACACTGACGGATACAGACAAAGCTTCAAATTCTTTAACTTGTATTGCATATGAGTAATTCAACAGTTTTTTTAAATATATAGTTGGAGACAAATATCCGTAATTATTATCAGACAGCTTCAATCGTTACGAAAAAAGCTGTATCATGAAAGATTATACAGTAGATTTTCGAGCCGATTAGATAATAACATTTCCTACTTAAGATGGAAGGTCGTTTTAATCATCTTGCATAGTAATTATTTTGATGAAGTATCTAAAGATTCCATATGGCATTAATGGATTTAAGGGATTTGCTGAAACGTTGAGCCTGTTAATAAGAGTTTAGGTTCTCCAAGAATTGGAATGCAGCTGCAATTTCCCGAAATTTCATTGGTTTTTACCGAATTAAGATGTTTTTCCAAACTCATTTACTGAAAAAAAGTGACACCTGAATGCCTCTACCTATAAATTTAAAATTAAACTTTGTATTTCCAACCTTAGTTTTCGTTATCCATTTAAATTTCTTAAAATTCAGCGCTGCATGTCTCCAATAAAAAAAGAATAAGTTGAATAAATTTATGACAAAATTTTAGCTTTAAATTTAGATTGACCTAATTTCCCTTTTCTTTGGCGAAACAGAAACATGTCAGCCTAATAACATTGATCTAGTTGAGAATAACAAATACTATGAAATTCAAACCCTATAAAAACTATTCTTCAATACACAAGAATCTGCAACGATATCCAAACTTTTGTCTTAACGTCTTTAAGCATTTTCAATTAACCGGATTAAGACAAATCCTCGGATATTTAAAATAGAGCAACATGAAATGCATTTTTACCAAAACTTAAATTGCTTTCGGCTTGACAACTGAAAAATAGTGGAAAAAGATTTTCCGGGCGAGCGATGAAGTTAAAATTTTGAGCCATCTTATTTGAAAATTTATAGATTTCAGGAAGATCAAAATATTTTAGATGTGACATGTCTTTGTTTCTAGATAAAATATCCTTGAATTTATAAGCAAAATATTTTTTTGTGTGTGTATCTATATAAAAATCTTTTTGATCAGGCATGGAGTTATGCGAAAGCATAAGATATTTACAACCAAATTTAATCCATAAAAAATATCTGTAGCTTTTTATTTAGTAGCAAGAAATGTTGATTGATGTGGACATTAAATTGGAACAAGATCTTTTTGTAGAATAAACTATACCTAACTTAAAATTCAGGATATTTGTAATTTTTTAAAATCAAACTTAATATTAGGGACGCTGTATGGTCTAATTAAACAAGAAATGACAAGAAGCAATTTTAAAGCGAACAAAATCGAACAGCATGTAAAATAGTCGCTTCTTAATAAAATGAGTCGCTTCTTAAAAAAATATTGAGATGCTCGTTTTGTCCAAATTTAAATGATGGATGACAACTATCGAAACTAAAATGTTAAGAATCTCGGTGAAATCATGGCTGAATAATCTGTTAAAACATATGCTATGTGGTCCAGTAAGGACTTCATTTCTTAGGGAGGGAGAGGATATTGATAAATGAAACTATTTGTGGGAAAGGCTTGAATGAATAAACTTCAAATGAATTAAGATGTGAAATATGAAATTTTTAAAAAAATTCACCCAAATTGTAAGGAAAGATAATCATTTTAAAATTTATTAGCTGTGCTTAAATTTAATTGATCTTGTCTCTTTTGAAATGTCACTTTTCCGAAAATGTGTCCGCACTTCAGCATCAGGAAGAGGTTGAACAAGAACTTATTCGCCTATTTCGCAGAAGCATACTCCTTTCCCTAGATATCAACATGAGCAAGGATCAAAGATAATAAACTATAAGTCATTATAGAGTAGAGTATGGAGTAGAAATTGAATTTTAAACACAAATGGATTGTCTGGATTTAAGCTCGTGATATCTTCTACAGAAGGAGAGTAATATCTTTTTATGAAACCCTTATTTCTTATATATCCAAGAGCAACGTAAATGGTATTCAATTTGGAAGTAAATACTGAGTAAAACGAATGAAATTTCAGATTTATAACTTCATTGCTGGAGATAACAGATCCTAACCACATTATTAACGTACTTCGAATCTTCAAAAACATGCACGCTGTCCAAAACATTTGCAAATGACAAAAATTGATAAACAAATGTGGTTGACCCATCTTCAGGGCAGTTTTGGACTAGATGTTTGAAAGGTATGTTAAATTCTAACTAGAAAACAGTGTGGATAAGAGTTCTAGATGGATCTGCATGAACTCTATGCACATGCTTTTCAAGTTTGAAAATAGGGGAAGAAAGAACATAATTTGAGAGGATTTTCCGTAGTGGAGGATGATTGCTAAGAATTCGATAGAAATAACAAATTCCACCTTCTTAAGGTTCCTTCTCTAAAGGTTTGTGCTGATTGGAAACGGTATTAAACCACCATCACACAGCCAATGGACTTGGTTAAGTACAAGATCCAAGTGAGAGATAGGGAAGGCAGTGTTGAAGTATGCACAACACATCTGTGGTTCAATTTGGAATTGGCAAGAATACTTGTTAGAGAAGTAAGATCTACATCAAGCTATAGCGTATAAAAGTCCTAAAATGTTAAGGATTGTAAACACTTGTTCAGTGAATAAAAATATAGAAAAAATAACCGATACCGACAAATATGATACCAACGATTTTTTGCCTGTTTCTTACAATTAAAATGTCATTATGAAAAGTTTTGGTTTTGGGTGCAAAGGGCCTTTTTGCATACTATTTTCAGAGAAAATAAATTACGATTAGATCAAGTTAATCGCTGTCTGCAATTTTCTGTTAAAGAAATCGATACGGACAGGAGGAATTTTTAAAATCAAAGTAAGTCTCCAAATGCTACACTAAGGTACTGCCTCGAGTAGCTTTTATTGTCTCTGTTTATATCATAGTACGTATTTCCCGCACGCATTCGAATGCGCCGAGAAAAGAAACGAACTGAAAATCGCAACTTTAGAAAGGCTATATCAAAAATAAAAGTTCTACTCCTAGATATTTAAGAGGGTTTGAATTTGGATTTGAATTTCTGGCGCAAGATCCTAATATAATACACTGCGACGAAACAGTGTAAAATTTCTCCATTAAGATAAAAGTAAAACTAGTTTTGCATTGTGAAAAATGTAATTGCTTGTGTTCAAACTACTCAAATGTTAAAAAAGGGTGAAAGTTATTAAAACCAGATTATACTTCATGTAAAATTCCAGCATCTTTAATATACAAGAAAATGTTTGGGTGATGAGTTTCACCCAATAAAAAATCGAAGTTAAAATTGTTGGATTTAAAATAGTTACGCCGAAGGTCAATACAGCAGGCTCATTTCATCAAAATGTGACGAACAGTTAACATAACTCCACAATCATCACATATTGGGGGAGGCTCGGAAAAAAGTTAAAATCTGTCTCAGGCGAGTGTGACCAATACGTAGTAGGGATAAAATTGCATCAAAGCGTCTACTTAGTTTTGAAAACCAGTTGGCCAATTGTGGTTTAATAAAATGGAGCTTGTTGTTAGTCTCCATGTTCCATTGATTTTGCCACTGGCGATAGCACCAACGAATTATAGCTTTGCGCATATCTTTATAAGAAAGACGTTGGGGCAAATTTACGTTCGCGGACTTGGCTGCTGTATCTGCGATTTCATTTCCAGAAATACCCACATGCGATGGGATACAGGAAAGCAAAACTAATATTTATTCCACATAGAAGGCGGTATATCTTCTTCAGTTAATGTAGAAGCGGATGATCAAGAGATGACGAGTTTAAAGCTTGCAGAGCACTCAGAGAATCTGTGTAAATAACAGACTTATGGATCTGTTGTTCATCAATATATTTGAGGGCTAAGTTAATAGCAGTTCATTCATATTTAAAAACAGAAGTAAAAGGATGAAGTTTATAACTTATAATGCGACGACCATGGACAAATGCGCAACCCACATGATCAGATGACTTAGAACCATCCGTAAAAAAGGGTTCATAAGAGCAATAAAATACTCGATGATTATAAAGTGAAATAAAAACCCTGCTACCCGTGTCCGATTTTCTAAATTGTTTAAAAGGGTCTTCGTAGTGCAATTTATTTTCTATCTATTGAGCTGAATTCAGATTATCATCCGCGTATATCTGTATATCACTAAAGTCATTTGGTAATATTTTTTGGATACGCTATCCCAAATGAGGTATGTAGAATTTGTGGGAATTAAACAAACGGTCGTCAACGTCATTCCGGATTTTCTCATAAAAAGGATGTCGTTTATTGGATAAAATACGGTAGAAATAAAATAATGATAGCTTCGTTCTTCTATTAGTCAAAGGAGGCTCAAACGCCTCACCATATACACTAGCTACTGGTGATGTCCTGAATGCTCCAATGCACAATCTGAGAGCTTGATGATGGGCAACGTTCAAACGTTTAAGGTAAGATTGTCTAGCAGAGCCATAAATAACATCCATATTCGATTGTTGATTGAATGATACATCGGTAGACTAAGCAAGCACGTTCGATCAGCATCCCAAGAAGTATTGGATAAAACTCTCAGAATGTTTAATGACTTCATACATTTACTCCTCAAATATGCAATGTGCGATAGGAAAGTCATTCTTATCAAAAATTATTCCTAGAAATTTGTTTTGATCCTGAATGGAAATTTGATTACCACTCAAAAACAACCCTGGCTCTGGATGAAGAGGGCATTTGTAGAAGTGCATAGCTACTATTTTCTGAGGTGAAAATGTTAAGCCATGTTTATTTGACCAATCTACAATGTTATTTATCGCTTTCTGAAGCTGTCTTTCAATGTATCGCATATCTCGGGCGCAGGAAGATATTTGCATATCATCTGCATATAGCGTCTTGTTAACAGTTGTTGGTGTAACAGATAAAATAGGGTTAAGAGCTAATACAAATACTGTCACACTTAATATACAGCTTTATGGAACTTCTTCCTGACTAAAAACATTGGAATAGGCATTATCAAGCCGTACTTTAAAATATCTATGGTGTAAAAAATTTTGAATAAAAAGAGGCAACTGCCCGCTAAAATTGAGGTCGTAAAGAATTTTCATGATCCCGTATCTCCATGTTCGATCATATGCTTTATCTATGTCGAAAAACACCGATACCAAATGGTTCCTTTTTATAAAGGCAGCTCGAATATCAGTTTCCAAGGCCAAAAAATTACCAATTGTTGAACGAGTCTTTCGGAAACCACTTTGAAAAGGAGAAATGAATTCATTTTCCTCCAGTATATGAACGAGGCGTTTACCATTTATTCGAAGACCTTACACAAGCAGCTGGTCAGAGCTATTGGTCTATAGTTAGATGGTTCATGAGGATCCTTTCCAGGCTTTGGTACAGGAATTATAGCAAATTTCCATTTATCAGGAAACATATGCTCCCTCCAAATTCTGTTATATAAGAACAGAAGATTTTGGAGGGATCCATCAGGTAAATGTTGCAGCAATGAATAGATAATTCCGTCCGGTCCCGGTGCTGTCTGTTTCTTGACAGATAATGCTCTGCGCAATTCCAAGATAGTAAAATCAGCATTATACGAGCGATGCCTTTTCGTTTTAAAGTGTAATTTGATCCTTTCTTGGTGTTTTTTTTGTGCGTAAGAAAAGGTTCCTTGTAATTACTCGATGAACACAGAGGCAAAAGCCTCTGCAAGAGCCTCAGCCATCTCCTGTACACTGGAAATGTCTTTCCGATTCTTTTAAAGACAAGAAATGGAACGATCAGGATATATACCGCACACTTTTCGAATGCTGGTCCACTTACATTTGGAAGTTACAGAGGAATTTATACCCGATACGAATTTGATCCAATAATTCCTTTGACTTCGCCACGTAACTCCTCTTACTATAGATTTGGCTTTTTGAAAAAGAATCAAATGAGTTGTTGTAGGACGCCACCTAAAAACATTCCAGCCCTTTTTAAGATCTTCTTGTGCTTTTGTACAATCTGGGTTCCACAATGGTTTTTTATATTTGATTTTTCCTGACCCCGATTTTGAGATAGAAGCATCTGCAGCTTTTATAATAGTGTTAGTTATAGAATTTACAACGTCATTTAAGTCCCCATTCTCTACCATATCCCGTGTTATCAGAGCCCTTGAAGTAAAGACTATCCAGTCAGCTTTGAAAAACGTATCGTGGTAGACGTGAATGATTTACATCATTTCCAATTAACTTATCTAAACATATGGGAAAATGGTCGTTATCAAGCAAGTCAGTTCCTACTCTAAAATTCAAGTACGGAGCTAAAGAAAAACGTATAGCTAGATCTAGCGAATGAAAGGTTTTGCTCATGTGATGAAAATATGTTTCTTCTCCATTATTGAGCAGGTTCAATGAAAGGTTATTAATAAACTCTTCAATCAGCTGCCCCCGAGGATTAACATCTTCGCTTCCCCAGAGAGGGTTATGACCATTTAAATCACCAATTATGATGAAAGGAGATGGTAATTCATCCGCTAAGGCATTTAGATCTCTTAATTCAACCGGAGTACTGGGTGGCAAGTAAAGACAACATATTGTCGTCAAAGAAGGGTTCAAGACTCGAACAGCCACAGCTTGCAAATTTGTATGTAATGGAATGACA
>JAPMOQ010027690.1:590-22724 GCA_026543055.1 Argiope trifasciata | reverse complement strand
GAATTATTTATTTTAGGAATTATTTATATTTATATTATTAGGAATTATTCTATTAAAATTATTTACATTTGCTAAAATTTATATTTTTCAATTAACCGCAGGTAAAACGATACCAAGATTAAATTATTCGCCCTTTTTTGCGATTAGAAAAAGTTGACTCATATTTATAACCTTTTTACCTTTAAAAAATTGTTATAATATGATAAATAAAAAAATGTGTTATAATTTGCTATTTTGATTATGCTATAATTGATATAAAAGCATAATCAAAATAGCAAAAGGTTCTGGTGTGCTTTGAAAGACAGTTAGAGATACAGTTTACGGACGTTTCACTTTCTGTTTTCGGAAAAATAAAACTGAGACAAAACAGTAAATCCACAATCGGTCATAAGTATAGCAATTTTCAACTGAAAATTTACGAATCACCCAAAGTCACGAAAATCCTTCACTTACTTTTAATAAAAATCGTGCAGATCTAGAAAACAATCACTCTCTTTTGTTTGAATGAACTTCAGATTCACACAGCCCAACAACCTGTACAAGTGCTGTCAAAATTAGCACGCAAAACCGTTAAACAATTTAAACTCCCCCTTCATTCATAAATCTCCAAATTTTCATCTAAAGGAACGTCTTTCGCTAATTGTGAGCAAAGCACCTCACAAAAGCACCTAGAGCAACTTAATTGCTTCCACCCGCTATCATTAATATTACCGATGTGTTATGAGGCTTACGTGCTTTCAGGTGAGGCGGAAATTTTCGAATTAAGTGCACAGCGCATTTGAAAACTCGCAGTGACTGACTTTCATTTGTTAGGCTCTTCATATTACTAATTGGTTGGAGGGGAACCATAACAAAATGCAAAATTAGTGGATATAGGCAGAATCGGATATGTAAATATGAAAAGCGTTTAAAGTGCCTAGATGCCCTGCAATTTTAAGGGGTCACAAATGTCCAATTTTTATGCAGTACTTTCGGTTAATTTTTTTTTTTTTTTTTTTTTTTTGTAAATGCAACTTGTTCAAAAAAAAAATCAAGAGTCGTTTATATTTTTTATTGTTATTTAACAGCATTCTTAATTAGATTTTGTCATTTTTTACATTATATCATTTAATAACTCCATCAAGTCTCTTTGTGTTTTAAAACACATGATTAAATAATACATCAGTTGTATTGATTTTTTTTTCTTATGGACAATTTCTTATGCCTGATGGAGTGAAATGTGACAATGCTATTAAAAATACAATTTCTCTAATAATTTAACTTTCAACTTTCGCCTCACTGTAAATTTACTTTTTTTCTTCCTCATGTAAACTAAATGCATATATCATGGGACATGAATCATTATTGTATTCCATGTAAATAAATAGTTACCACTAATGAAGTTCCAACCTTCGTATTTAAAACTGAATACAAGATTAAAGAGCCAGACAGTTCTAATTAGGCTCACAGATTTGGCATTTGTAGTTCTACAGCAGTAGGGGATATCTACTTTTAGGCATTTGTCAATGTCAACTTTGATGTTAGGACGGCAGGTAGGTTGGTTTAAAACGATACTATTTTCTTAGATGCCAAATAAAAAAAAATTCAAACTCGTCAATTAATTATATTGTGATAATATTAGCTCTTTGTCAATTTAAATTGAAGTTGTTCTATTTGTTCATAACTGTTTCATTATATTAACTCAGAATTGTACAGTTTACAAAAATTGGTCTGCTTAAATGGTCTACTTAATATGCCGACACCACGTAATCACGAATCATATTAAATAAAAGCACAAACTTCAAAAATTGAAATTTCGTTAATTACATTAGGATAATAGCATTTTTTCCACATGTTCGATTCAAAGTTGGCTCTTTCAGATTCCTGACTTTTCCATTATATCCACTTTGGATTATAGAAATTTTAACTACTGGCGTCTGCTCAAATAATATGTGTAAAAATGAAGATACCATGTAATCAAGAATTGCATTAAATAAAAAGATGCATTTACAAAAATTTAGTGAAAAAAAAAGTAATTTAAATAAGTTAAATTAAAAGATTTTTTATATTTGTAGTTAATTTAATCTATTTATTTAAAATGGGTCTCAATATATGCAGCTTGATATCTAGACGTACAAGCCTAAATCCTCCGGAATACAACAACTGGTAACATCCATCAATATATGGACACAACTATCCATAATTGGTCATATGCCATACAATTAGTAAAAGTCGCAGCATAAATGTTTCATCATTCTTTTATGCTGGAAATGTATGTCATGACACAACAACTGCTAAATATGTACATCATTAAAAAGTCCAGGACCTAAATTTCTTCATTAATTGATCGTCTTTTCAGACAAATACACAGCAGCTATTTGTCAAAAGAATGATTCCTTGAAATTCAAAACATGACATTTGCAGTCGAAAAGTGATACATATGATTATAATTTCCTTCAAGAATGTCTTATTCCAATTCTGCAGCCCTACAGAGTGATATTTTCTAACTTGTATCCGATTCAATTTACCATTCCGCACTTTATGATTTGTAGCAGTTTGTGAGATTTACATATTCACTTAATGTATAAAAGAAATAGTCCATATAAAGGGTTAAGGTAGATTTATGACAAATGTAAATGATCTCCATTTTAAAAAAAAAAGGAAATCTCATTAATTTGAATCATAATTAGCCAAATTTTAAAAGTTTTTGAAGATAAATGCAATAGATAAAAGGACAATTCCTTAAGATTCGGAACAATGTAATTGCAATTGAAAAGTGTTACATGCTAGAATTTCCTCAAGGACCTCCTGTAGCATTTCGCAGTTCTACAGCGCCATCTAACTTGTAAAGTTGAAGTTACTTGACTTGCGTTACTTCCATACCAGCTTGTTTTTCAGAAATTTATTCAATGCAGAAGTTAGCGCAGAAATTACATTGGATTTTCATTCATTATAAAGCAATATTATGCATTCTATAATATTATATTCTAGACTAGGCTCTATTCATATCAATTTTAAATAGTTTTCTACAATAGATAGAGTAAGCTCATAATTCAAACTTTAGATAGAGAAAGTCTCACAATTTGTTAAGTTTTTTTTTTAGCTTTTGAATTGCAAATACAATAAGTAAACGTTACTTTCATTTTATAATAGACGTGGTTTAATTACGATTAAAAATTTCTTTGAAAAAATCTTTGAATGGGCATTTAGTTTATCAACAACAGAGTTATTCTATCAATGTTAAGGCTAAGGTAGCCTCGTGGTAAGCTATAGGCTTCGGAACCGGAGGGTTGGTGGCTCGAGCCCCGATTCCGCTGAAGAACCGCAGTGTAAGCGGGTCTGGTGCACGTTAAATCCATCGGGGCCAAACGTCCTCCCGCCTGATGTGGTGTGCAAGTTTGGAGGGGGCACGTGCCAGTTCAGAATGTCGTCCTCGTCATTTGACCAATATTCAAAATTACGAGGTCCGTCCCTAAATTGCCCTGGTGTTGCTTCAAAACGGGACGTTAATATAACTTAACTAAATCTGTCATTGAATCATTTCTATGATATCCTTTGAAAAAGATCAAAACAAATACTTTTTTACTGATTTATTTTATTCACATCTCTTCAAAATTTACTTTTTACCCCATAAATATAATTTTTTTTCCCTCTTCCACTGGATGCTAATATCAGCTAATATATCAAAAAGTTCCTAATAATAATGGACAACATAAGTCAGGCAGAAATGCAAAACAAAAACATCTAAAATTAATTATTTATAAAATTATGTTTAACAAAAATGCTGGTGAAGAGGGAGAGATTGCCAGAAGAAAGTATATTTATTAAAGATTTATTTTTCATAATGAAACAAGAAAGGCTTTAATATATTTTAAGATCTAAAAAGATTTATGCACCACATTTTTTAATGGTTCTTCAAATTTTTTATGCGCAAACACTTCCTGTGCGAGCTTCTTATTCCAGAATTTAAAAAACGCCGTATTATGATTTTTTCTTTCTCTTTAAAGAATATACATTAATCAAAATTGAAATTAGACTTTTTTGCATGTTTACTAAGTTTAGAAATTTAGTAATTTTTTTAGTGTATTTTATGCATATTTACAAAAACTTCTTCCATGAAAATAATGAAACCTTTGAAAAAAAGTTTTTAAATTGCATTATTCTTTTGAATATCATACATAATCTTTTTTTCCATGATTCAAATATGTCTTTAACCAACCATTATTTAAAAGCTGGACTTTTGCGACTAGGGTAGTTAAACCAAGGCATTGATTATTTTTACTTTCAATTAAATTTTCTTTGTTTAATTCAATGTTTAAAAGGGCTCCAAGAAAATATTTTTAAGCATAAAATTTTAAACAAACATTACGGTAGGAATATTTTAATAAATTTATATTGTTCTGTTTACGGCCTTTAAAATTATCCACTAAAGCCTTCCTTCTTAACATTAAATGGAGAAAAATGACAAATATTATTATAAATTTGGCATTTAAGAAGAGTAAAGTAGCTATAGACTACAGAGCCAGCTGACGGCAAACAAATGAATTATTCTATCTCTAAAAGCTTTGGCATAACCATTTGCGACAATAAAAGAAAAGACATTCCTTTGAACAATAAAGATCTTAATGATGGCTTAATCGCTAGCACAGGATAAATCTACATCTTTTTCTTATTACAATTAATTTTTTTTAAGTTTTTCAATAATCAGAATATTAAAAGTTGCTACGAAAAATGTGTATTTTCGTTTTGTTTATAGCATTACTAGGCACAAGGTGCCTTTTCGAAGGAACCGAAAGATATTATTAATTTACAATTGATTTTTTTTGTCATCTAAATTTTACCGTCTTTGAGAAAACAAAACAAGTAATCTATTATTACGTTTTACAAATTAACTGTTGCTCCTTGAATTAAAAGGATATATATTAATCCATATTTGTCATAAAAACTTTTCTATACATTTTCTTTTCAGAAAAAAACATATTTCAAATTTATTTTATTTCATACAGACACATTCTAAAAATTGCATTTTTCCATGTTTAATTCACAATAATAGTTTTTTTTTAATTTGTGAGCTTGTCAATCTGATGGCAGTATATTGATTAAACATTATTTTTCTTTTCGCACGTAAAATGCACGTGTACCTTAAATTTTATTTCTATTATTGAAAAATATGATTAAATTAATTTTTAAAAAACTCCTTAGCGATAGAAATTTAATTTGTTGATTAAAATTTTAGTATCAATAAGAAGATAAATTTTTGGTCTTTAATATGATGTAAAAATCAACTTGGTGTGCTATTATATTTTCGAAAGCTATGGCGGAAAAACGTCGAAATTTCACTCAATTTTGTAACAATTAAAATTTTAATAAAAGATTGGAAAAAATCACTCCTAGTTTCATATCTCCAACCTCCATTATATTATACACACACATTATATTATATATATATATATATGCCAAATTTGGAAGCTGTTGATCTAACGGTCTGGTTTGCTTAGCGCCCCCATGCACATTGAACATTATTTTAATTTACTTGAGCTTATTAGTTAAAACCCCAATTAAGATTTCGAAAATTGTTCTGAGGTGCAAATTATCCTTTCCCGAATAAAGGACGTACACACACACGCCAAATTCGGTAGCTCAGAATTAAATGAACTTTTCTTAGAGTGCCAACCCCCCTTCCCCCCAAAAAAACCACGCACATTTTCCTTTATAATTAGTTGAGAATAGCAGAGATTTAATTATAATACATTGATTCAATTTTATTTAAAACATTGTTTCAAACAGCCTGCAATTTTGCTTCCCCGCAGAAATGATGTCATCGCAAGAAAGACCATTGTATGATATGCCCTGTGTCTGCGCGTCAATGGTCCTACAGCTTGGCGGTCATTTCACGATTTGCCCGACCCATTTGGCGACTTTGGCTACAAAATGTATAATACCCGAAACAACGAGAATTTTTACGATCCATCCAATAAGAGCCTAGATATGATTGGTCATGTTTGGTCACATTCTTGGTCACATCACAGATACACCATGATTGGTCTACATGCTTACAACCCCACCTCCCGGGAACTATAATAGGTCGACACTATCAAGTTGTGAGTGGATAGTCATGAATGTCCTTGTGGAGGATTGAACTACCTGTCTTGTGTGAAGTAGTGAGTTAGCAGCTAAAGCGAGAAGAGACAGAGGAGTGTTTCAGCCGTCTGGAGTAAATAGAATGAAGCTCCGGGGATCCTCCCCCTGCTAATTTATGTCAGGCCTCTCTGTGTACTGTGGACGTTGTTAGTACTTGATTTCTACTTGTATGCTACTGTCATTGTTGTCTTTGTGCTGCCATGTTTGTATTGAGTTTTAACCCCTGTTGATTGGGTTTTAACATCATTCACTCTCTACAAAAAAGAACCCATTTTAAGCTTATAAACTCCCAAAAAAGAATCCGCACCATTATAAACTTATGCAGACTGCATGTATTTCAGATACATTGTTCACATAATAAAACTGATGTATAACGCACTACTTTCAGCTAAATTTTACCATATCATTTTAAATAAAAGAATCCCTTGTTCGGACGATATTTTCAAGTGACCGAATCGAATTTAATACTGGAATTCAATGTACATCACTAAAGGGGGATAATAGTATGACTTCAAAGAATGAATTAGGAAAGCCCCATTACAGGACAGCGGATTGATGCATAACATATGACTTAACTATCTTAAGTACTGATTTCAATCTATATAAGTTAACTCGCGGACATTCAATTCACGATAAAAAAGGAATATGCACTGCACCAATAAAAATAATAAATATTTCAATATTATATAAATATACATCTCAAAAATATATAAATTCCATAAACAATATAATAGACTCAAATTTTAATATAATCTAAATAAATCTGGAATCTTATTGACTACATTCTTGAAAATAATTCGCCTTTTTCCTTTTTATCAAAATAACTACTTTTTATTGAATAATCTGTGTAAAATTGCTACTTTCACTTTTAAGCTAAGATGTTAATAAATTATAGAAACTGCCATTTATGGGATAAGGTATGATTATTTTTAATTAAATGGTAAGAATTATGAATTATCAAAGGGTCCTGATGAAGCATGTACTGCTATATCTAGATTTTACAGAGTTAAAAACAGCTTGTCACGCCTTCCAACAATTAATTTTCTGTGGCTAAATAAAGTATTCAGTGTAATGACTATTAAATATTGTTCACCACACCTATTTATTTTGAAAATTAATGATTTGCGATAGATAGTCGGCTGGGACGAAATATACTTGCTTGTGTAATTGCTCGTTTGAATCTGCTACAATGTATTAAATCACTTTTCATTATTAGTACGAGGTTGTTACAACTTTGAAACTTTGTGAATATTCGATTAAACTCATGTTTTTCATAAATCTTACAAGAAACTATAAGGAAAAGAATTTATATTAGGATGTCAGAAGAAAACGGATTCAATATCCGCTATGCGTGAGTTTAATGAATGTCATAAATCTCCTATTATGCATAAGTTAATACAGATACATAAACAAATTTACAACGAGAATCCTTAATGAATAATTAGTTTCTGATCTGTAAGTGAGAGAAGGCATAATTCTATCATAATTTTTGAAGGACGTTAATTTGGAATCCGAAAGTCTTTTGTATACTCCAATTATTAGACAACCGATGATTTCTTCACTTTATTCAATATACTATGCTTTCATGTCTCAAAACTGAAGCTGAATTTGTAAATAAAACATAAGTTTGCATTTTGTTCTATTTTGAAATGAATATTTTGCCATATGCAACGAATTGAATTATTATATTTTTAACGCATTTTTTTCATAATCTATTTTGTTAATTTCGGTTAATAACTAGTTAAATTCGCATTATGTAAAAAAATTAATTTATTACATAATGCTTTTAGGAACGAGAAAGCAATTCGTAAACTAGTAAAAGTATATTTAATGATAATTTAATTTGAAAACTAAGGCAGGCGAATTCGCTGAATTGTTATATTTTTGCAAATATAGGATTCTCTTTAATTTAACATTATTAATGCTTGAAACGGTTTCCTTAGAAACTGTTTGAATTTTGTTTATAAGTCTATTTTTGGGGAAAAATTGCACTGGTTTTTATATTTGTATTGATTTTGCAGGTTTTAATGCTATTTTATATCGTTAAATGCTGCATTCTGAAATTGCAATATTTGATAGAATTTATTTAGAAATCTCACAAATTTAAATCAAACGGATAGTTTTTGTTCAAATTTGATATAATAATTTTTCAATATGTTATGCAGTTCGTTAAATAGAGAATAAGTAATTTGCTCCATTAGTAATATTTCGCAGTTTTATAGTGAATAGACCATGGTAATATGTTTCTAAAGCTATCTGTACAATATTTGATAAACTGTACACTAGATGATTTTTGCTTCATCACTCGGCTTTAGTTTTTTTTTTTTTTAATTCTATGCAGTTCGTGAAATAGATAATAAGTAATTTGTTCCATTAGTAATATTTCGCAGTTTTATAGTGAATAGACCATGGTAATATGTTTCTAAAGCTATCTGTACAATATTTGATAAACTGTACACTAGATGATTTTTGCTTCATCACTCGGCTTTAGTTTTTTTTTTTTAATTCTATGCAGTTCGTGAAATAGATAATAAGTAACTTGTTCCATAAGTAATATTTCGCAGTTTTATAGTGAATAGACCATGGTAATATGTTTCTAAAGCTATCTGTACAATATTTGATAAACTGTACACTAGATGATTTTTACTTTATCACTCTGCTTTAGTTAATTTTTTAAAAAATCTAATTTTTTTGAAAAATGTTTCACTTTACAGGTATATTTTGTAAATAGATGTTGTTTTTCGATCCTTATTTCAACCTTATTTCGATCCTTATTCAACAAAAATATAATTATTTTAGAGCGTTTATCAAGAAATGCATCACGAGTGTAGTCATTAAAAGGCCTGCAATAACTAGAAAGTTCGAAAGCATGATTTTAAAAGAAAATCCAAAAGAAGATAGACTTTATATGCATTCGGGTGAACACTAAATCTGCCATTATAATATGAGCATTTTCATGTTGAAGCAATCTTCATATAGAAGTTTAAAAAGTCCGGTGATACTTTCGTTATCAAACTACATTTGGAAATTTAGAGGTTCAACCTTATATCCTTTAATAGTAGGGTATTAAATCCATAAATATCTAAAGCAATTAACTCGAATCGAGTGCATTATTTTCGATATTTAAAAAACGAAATCGATTTATAGAAAATTTTAATGAAATTTAACCAAAACGGTTGATACTCTACACAGAATGGTAATATAGCAATACTATTTTTCTTTGTACACAAGTTATAGAATATAATGATGAAAGAAATGAACCAAAATCTAAGAAAAATCTTGAGATGCAAAGAATTTATGGGTAAAATTATACGCATGTATGCATTTTTTTCAGAAATTTATAGCTTAGTTTTTCTAAAGATACCTATAAATGACAAATTCACCAACAACAAAACTTTTGGTTCATTTCATTGCCCATATTATTTCAAACACACGTTGAAGTTTTTATGTAAATACCTCTATTAGTTTTTGAGATAACATGTTAACAGTGGAAGATAAACTGTTTTGGATAGATCAAAGCCTGGACTAAAAGAACAAACAATATTAAAAAAATTGCCCATGGGATCGACAACCGGTGTTTTAACGTAGTCGCATACCTTAATATTACGTTCATTTTCAAAGTCAACATAAATTTTCTTTTGATTTTTGAATCATTATTTTATGTAACATTTAATTTAATTGAAAAAAATCATTAAAATCATTCATTGAAACACGTTCAAAATCATTTAAAAGAATTAAAAAAACAAATTTTCAATTTTATTTTTTAAAAAATTCGTGAAGGTTTAACTTTTCTTCCTAAAAAATTCTGATATTTACAATGTTTGTAACCACACCGTTTTGCAAGTACAAAAAATTTCTATTTAAAGAAATTATTGGAACGACACTTTGAAATACTTCGCACGCCAAAATCCTCAATTTTGAAAACAGTTTCATTTTCTCATCGATTAACATTTAACAAATTATCTGAATCGCTACTTTCAGACGAAAGGAAAAAAGTCGGCTTCTCTTAGCAGGAAGGAAAAAACGATATCGATACTACGTGGGAGACTTTTATCGAAGTTTAGCTCTCAATTCACCGAACCTGAAATGAGCTAAGATTAGAAGTTAAGACAGAGATCCTTTCATTCAACGGTTTATTGAACAAAGAGAAAAGCATTTTGAAATTTTGTGTCCTTGAAATGATTATACAAAAAGGCATCTTGTGTTCGGTTTCTTGCAACTTATTATTGTTGCAGAAGTAAATAATTAACAATGCTATAATCGATAAATTTTCTCAAGTGGGAGCACTTGAGTATGAAGTATTGAAAAGGAAATTACTAACACAATGTGCTCTATTTTAAATAAAAAAAGAAGGAAAAAATAATTTAAATTTAAACAGATTACATAACAACATCATACAAAATGAATAAAGATAGATGTCGCTTTATCATTCATTCCTTTGCACTAGAATAGTGACTCTCACTCACCATTCAAGATAGTACATCATTTTGACAAATTATTTATTTCATTTTGCCTGTCAATAATACTTGCAGTGTAGAAGAACATGCAAATAAATTAAATGAGAGAACTCAACTTAAAACAATGATATGTATAGATATTTATTAAACAATCAGAAGGTATTTGCAGTAGATGAACAATTATGCATTGGATTACTTTTCTGGTTAATACATCAGTTAACATTTTGATTCAATATGAAAAAGGTTACTGTAAATATTTATATCGACAGAATTGTAAAAAATTTTTACTATTTTTTCAAAAGCTTTTATTTCATATTTTATATATATACATTGAAGTGAAAAAAAACATGGGATAGCAATATGCAAATATGCAGATGGCAGTAGTATCGCAGCGAAAACGTATAAATGCGCAGTTCGTTTTCCAGAGCTTTCATTTGTGTTCAAGTTATACATGTGAACAGGTTTTTCGTGATTTATGGCGGCACGACGAGAGTTAACAGACTTTGAGCGTGGAATGTTAGTTGGAGCTAGACGCATGGGTCATTCCATTGCGGATATCGTTAGTGAATTCAACATTCCGAGATCCACAGTATCAAGAGTGTGCCGAGAGTATGAAATTTCAGGCATCACATCCCATCATGGACAGCGCAGTGGGCGACCACCTGCACTTAACGACCGAGACCGCCGACGTCTGTGTAGAATGGTCAATATTAATAGACACGCAACACTTCGTCAAATAACTGCAGGAATCGATGTGGGACCTACGAGGGACGTGTCCGATAGGACTGTGCGGTGAAATTTGTCTTCCTTGGGCTATGACAGCAGAAGACCGACTCGAGTGCCTTTACTGACAGCACGACGTCACCTGCAGCGACTCTCCTGGGCTCGTGAGCATATCGACTGGTCCCTAGACCAGTGGAAAACCCTGGCGTGGTCAGATGAGTCACGATTTCAGTTGTTACGAGCTGATGGTAGAGTTCGAGTGTGGCGCAGACCCCACGAAGCCATGGACCCAAACTGTCAGAAAGGCAATGTTCAAGCTGGTGGTGGCTGCATAATGGTGTGGGATGTTTTTACATGGCATGGACTCGGTCCTCTGGTGCAACTGAACCAATCATTGACTGGAAATGGTTATGTTCAGCTGCTTGCAGATCACTTGCAGCCATTCATGGACTTCACGTACCCACACAACGATGGGATTTTTATGGATGACAATGCGCCATGTCACCAGGCCAGAACTGTTCGCGATTGGTTTGAAGAACATTCCGGACAATTCCAGCGCATGATCTGGCAACCTAGATCGCCCGATATGTATCCCATCGTACATTTATGGAACATCATCGAAAGGTCCGTTCGTGCCCAAACTCCTGCACCATCCACACTTTCACAATTATGGACGTCTATACAGACAGCATAGCTCAATATTCCTGCAGAGGACTTCCAACGACTTGTGGACTCCACGACACGTCGAGTTGTTGCACTTCGCCTGGCAAAAGGAGGACCGACACGATATTAACAGTCATCCCCTGACTTTTGTCACTTCAGTGTGTGTATATATATATATATATTAAAGTTTTGAATAAGAGAAACAAATTACGACAATGCATAAAATTTACTAAACGTTTCTTACATTTAATATAACTAGCAAGACATTTTCTTTAGTTAATCTCTAATATTATTGGAAAATTTTAAGAAAGATATTATATATTTTGAATGCATACTTTCATTTGTCTTGAGAAATGCACAAATAAGCAATATGAAATGCAATTTTTTATATTACAGTTTTTTAATATAATCTTTTATATTTAAAGAAAATCAGATGTATTTTATATTTCACAAGTATACCTTCAAAGATAACAAAATACATCTTCAAATAGTAAATTTTTAATATAGGACTTTTCTTTATTATAAATATTCATTCACCCAAAGCCTGCATATTCATCCTTTTTTAAAAAAATTGACAAGCAAAAGATTACCCTAAAGAAGCGAAATAATGTTTACCCTTAATAAAAAAATACTCCATTCACGTATAAAACATGCATTACAATGTTAATTAGATTTGTTGAAGATAGTCGAAAATATGCAGCAAAAATATTTTGCTGATAAAATGTCTATGCAAAAAATCATTTGGCTAACATTTTGGTTAAATTAATATTCTGTATGGTTCTTTCTTCCTTTAAAATGAAAAGAATGAAGTATTTAGCAACTTTTATACTTTGTGATAAGATAATTCCTTTAATAATTAATTTAGATAGCTATTAGATTAAATAAGATAAAGATATAAAATAAATATCTATGTTCTGTAATTTAAAATTTTCACTTATGAACAATAAAATTAATGAAGATTCGTTATATTTGAAGTGCATTTTATATTAGAGCAATCCCAGTGTAAATGCTTGGATAGTAATTCAGAAACTCTGAATTAGAATTTCAGTTCTCATATTAAAAAATATAATTATTTAAAATTATTGATTACAAAAAATAATTTTAAAAGAATAAACCGAAAAAAGATTTTAGCTACCGAATAAAAAATATCCCAATTTATGAAAAATATTTATTTGGGGTTTTTTCTCTGCCTCCTACAAGCCAAATTCATGATGGAATTTAAATGAGTTGATTAGAAGTTGCAGAAGGAAACATAATTTAAAATTAGTTGAGATACATAAAAATGTATAAATCAGATTGGAACTTCAATTCTACATGTACAAACTTAATTAAGTTCATCTCAAACCAAATGCAAAATAAAATGGAATAAAGGAAATTGATTTCCTTTGTCCCTGTTATATATTTGGATTATCTGTAGATGAATATAAGAAAATTATTCTTTTGAATGATTAAATATAAAAGATTCTTCATACAAATCCTATGGAATAAATATTTGTGAAAATAATATTTTATGAGCAGACTGATTAGGAAAACAATGTTATTCCACAAAAATTATTTCTTATGGTTTTGGATTTTTTTTTACATTTTTAATTTCAAACTGCTACATTTTTTCATATATAATATTGGAAGCAAATTCATTCATATGACTACGTTTCTACTGTTATACTTTTTGTATTAATTTCAAAGAAACCATGGATGGATTACAGATTATTTTTATTAAAATCATTCAGACCTCAAATATTTCGGATGTTTTGATAATAAAAGAATCATTGTGTGAAGCTCAAAATGTTTTTGTTAATCGAAATCCTAGCAAAAAAATTCATTGTTCGTAACAACCAAAAGAAAAACTTTTATTACTCACTTTTAATTTCTTGGACATGAATAAGTATTGTAATATTCAAAACATTCGGCATCGAGATATTTTTTCTAAGAGATTTCTTAACAAAACTTTTCTATATTTCCCAGGGCAAAAAGATTTATATTTTCAATTATATCTTTATGTCGATTTGTTGGATTGTAATCGTGATAAGGTTACGTGCATTGAACAACGAAGATAAAATTTGGCATTTTAGCATTAACATTATATATTTATATTAGATTTCCTATGAAATCCGTTAAAAGTCCTGTATGGCCAAATACAAAATCTTAGAAAAGTTAAGATGATTTTGAAGAAAAAAATAGTAAACAGTTTTATGAATGGAATTGTTACTATGTGGCGAATCTCAGACTGAAATAACGAGGAGCAATATTACGCATGCGTGCAATAATGCATAGTGGCAAACGCTTCACAATGCTGTGACATCTACTTGATAGCCGAATTGTAATGTCAACGCTTTTATCTATTTCAAATCTGAAAAGCTTAGTATTCATTCAAAGCGAAAAGGCTTATGTGACGTTATACGCCTTGTCACTTTGATACGCCTTATTTGACAAGGATTATTACATATACAAATTGATTTGGATAATATCCGATATCTCTAATCAAGTTTGGAAAACACCCAACGAATCTAAATATATCATCCATTAATAAAATATTGAAATCTTATATACACTGAAGTGACAAAAGTCATGGGATGACTGTTAATATCGTGTCGGTCCTCCTTTTGCCCGGCGAAGTGCAACAACTCGACGTGTCATGGAGTCCACAAGTCGTTGGAAGTCCTCTGTAGGAATATTGAGCCATGCTGTCTGTATAGACGTCCATAATTGCGAAAGTGTGGATGGTGCAGGAGTTTGGGCACGAACGGACCTTTCGATGATGTCCCATAAATGCTTGATGGGATTCGTATCGGGTGATCTAGGTGGCCAGATCATGTGCTTCGTGAGGTCTGCGCCACACTCGAACTCTACCATCAGCTCGTAACAACTGAAATAGTGACTCATTTGACCACGCCATGGTTTTCCACTGGTCTAGGGACCCGTCGATATGCTCACGAGTCCAGGAGAGTCGCTGCAGGCGATGTCGTGCTGTCAGTAAAAGCACTCGAGTCGGTCTTCTGCTGTCATAGCCCAAGGAAGACAAATTTCGCCTCACAGTCCTATCGGACACGTCCCTCGTACGTCCCACATTGATTCCTGCAGTTATTTGACGAAGTGTTGCGTGTCTATTAACATTGATCATTCTACACAGACGTCGGCGGTCTCGGTGATTAAGTGCAGGTGGTCGCCCACTGCGCTGTCCATGATGGGATGTGATGCCTGAAATTTCATACTCTCGGCACACTCTTGATACTTTGGACCTCGGAATGTTGAATTCACTTACGATATCCGTAATGGAATGACCCATGCGTCTAACTCCAACTAACATTCCACGTTCAAAGTTTGTTAATTCTCGTCATGCCGCCATAAATCACGTAAAACCTGTTCACATGAATAACTTGAACACAAATGAAAGCTCTGGAAAACGAACTGCGCATTTATACTTTTTCGCTGCGATACTACTGCCATCTGCATATTTGCACATTTCTATCCCATGACTTTTGTCACTTCAGTGTATATAACTCCATAATACTTTGTAAAAAGTTTCTTAGAAAATGATTGAAAGTTGGAATGAACACCATGAAACTTTCTCACACACTTCCCAAAAAAGATAAATTTGATTTTTAAATCAATTTATTGTCTGTCTATTAAAGCCAAGATTTGACATAGAACTTCAATTGCAGCCCCAAAAATACGAATTACATTTTATCTAATACTATAATACGAGGAATGGTTGCCAAGTCGAAAATCGCCCCAGAATTAATAAACTCCGGTAAACTTGGGGGTCTGGGGTTTTTGGCCACGAGGAATCCGTTGGCACCGGTTTTGAAGTGCTACGGTCGAGCAGTTTGGAGTTACAGATAGGATATTTTCAACCTTTATTAGTTCGCCATAATGGCTACTTAAATTTTCAAGCGGTAACGTGCTGCCATCTAAGCCAATATGGCGAACTAATACAGTTTTATGTTTATGCTGTTATAGGTTTATAATATGTTTCTTATGTATGTATATATGTTTGGTTTTTCTAAATAAATTTGTCAAAAATATTGAATTTCAACACACTTCAATCTTTACCTACCATTGTATAGAATAGTTCCCTTTCTAAACTCTAACTTTGTTTAGAATAATTTACAATGGTGCACTTTAACCGGTTATCTTTTCACCAATGGTTTCACAAATTTTCTTATGGCATGTATTGTTTTGATAAATCACAATTGAAAATTTAAATCTTCGAGTTAGCTTCGATGCCTGTTTTCTCCGAGCGGAGCTCGGTCACCCGCTGGTATATTTAAATCATTGGGGTTTTTTTAGTTCTCTTTTGTATGCTTCTGCAGTAACAGAACAACATACATTCAACCCCTGATAGATTTGATTCAATATTTGAATAATATTTACTCTATGAGTAAATCTATCTACTGAATTTTATACAGCTAGTTCTCTATGTTTTGTAGATATAGTGTTCGCTCTTTGTATAACCGGATTAACAGATTTCCAGTGATAGTTTTGCTCAAAATTAAATATTTAACAGAAATATACAAATTTAGTGTAAAGGAAAATATAAAATAAATTCCATCCACCAAGCTCAAACTGATTTTTAATTACCTTTATCACAGGCAGACAAGCAGGCAGATTGAGTATTGACAAATATAATGTCAAAAAGGTGTCCTTCGAACTTATAGAGGTTCAAAATTCGATAAATTATCGTTCGAATATTTAGTTGATTTCAATATATTTTTTTATTTCTGCTTTCCGTAAAAAGAAATAAACAATGTAACCTGACAAAAACAAATAATCCTTATCTACGATGCTTAAAAACTGCTGTTGTGAGCAATATGTCAGATGAAATTATTTAAATCACATAATTCGTGATAGCAGGCAATGCAAGAACTTAATGTAAAAACTTAACTAAAAACTTAATTAACTTTCTGAAAAAAGTTTTTCTGTTATTTTTTACTATAAATTATGCCAGTTAAGAAAAGAGTAGTAAAACCCAATTAAAAAAGAAACAGATTTTCCTCATTTATCGTAGGATATTTCTTTCTTTATCAGATATCAAGACTTTATAACATTACTTATTCAGATTTTCTGTATTAGATGTGAACAATAAAAAATAATGTAAATATTTCATTAAATACTCACAGTTTTGCTAATGAAATGTACAGATTCATCTCACAATTTTGCAAGTTTGTATCATTTTTAATCAATCCCTCTAATATTAACACTGCTTTTAATTCTGAATCTCCTAGTAATATCTAAAACAAGAGACAATTACATTTTATTCCCATAAATTTCAATCTCGAACAACGAATCATTATGGACATGATTCTAACATTTCATAGTATCCATACAGTTTACCAAGTTCCTATCTACCTTCAAAAATTTGACGCCCAATCCAATTTCCATCCACTCACACAAAAATAACTAAGTTTACCACCAACACATCATTGGTGCACGTATCGCTAACCTACGTCTACACTTGGTAAACTCATTTTCCATAATGGATGATCTAGTAATAAAATCCTAAAAGTAGACCATCATCCATTCAACGGAGCTCTCACCATCTTGCCCAATGATTAAGACAACAAGTCCTACACCTACTATCAAATTACCTTTGCTGGGGACGACGCTTCTCACATGCACCCTGACTCTAATAGATTTGTTCTTGCTCCTACCAGTACCTTCTTATCTTCTTTCGTTTCTCGAACATTTTTTTTTCATATACAAAAAAAAATCCCGGATTTGTTTTATTTCCCGAGGTGGTAGTGGTTCCACAAAGGTAGAAGATTTTTCTCGCTATTGTGAAAGTAACAATGTCTGACAGTATCAGTTCTGGAGAAGTTTGTATACGATTTATGTATGCGTGAATGTAAGAAACCTTTATTTATATATTTGTGCCTGAAAAGTATTTTAAGCAAAATGTTTACTTCCGAATGTGTTTAGACGATAAAAAGTTTTGTCTGACATAAACAAGAAACAATTCATCGTTAAAATGAAATTTGAAAGTAATTAAACGTCGGAATCTGTTTTGTAAGCGAGAAATAATTGCTGTAAATGGACATAAGTGGTTTGCGTTTAAGTATCGGTTATGACGAATCGGCTTTGTTGATATTATATTATATAAGGCCAAGAGAATTTTCCC
This sequence comes from Argiope trifasciata, assembly GCA_026543055.1. Taxonomy (NCBI): domain Eukaryota; kingdom Metazoa; phylum Arthropoda; class Arachnida; order Araneae; family Araneidae; genus Argiope; species Argiope trifasciata. The sequence continues at coordinate 4,643 of JAPMOQ010027690.1, read as the reverse complement.
AAGAGCGATTCTACGGAATATTTACTTATAAAATGGCAAAATAAAACAACAGGAGAAACTGAAAAAACAAGCAAGTTTGTTATTATATAAAACCTTAAGCAATATTTGTATAAATGTCAGTTCATAATACTGGAAAATCAGCTTCTCAAATATAAAAGACATAAGATGCTCCCTCCCCCAATTTGTTTCTGGATAAAGCTCATAGAAATAATTTTGTTGTGAATGAAAATGAAACACTTAAAAAATAATAATTGATCGAGTTATTTCAATCATTAGAAATCATGGAATTTTATGAAAAGTTGTTATTAAGGTAAAATTTCATGAAAGAATTTATTAAGAGAAGATTACCACTATATATATTGGGTTGGGGAATAAGTTCGTAGCGTTTTCCTCAAAAATTTTTTTTAAGAAAATCATTAGTAATAACAATCGATTAATCGATAATGTTTTCTCCTCTGTTGTTTACGACCTCCTCCCACTTCTCGACCGATTTGTCGATGCCGGGCAGCCAAAAATCACCCGGTCTGGTTTTAAGGCCTCTTAACTGTCGAAGGTAACGCACCTCATATAATTCGACAGGAATCGGAAAAGATGGTAATCCGACGACGCAAGATCCGGAGAATAAGGGGGATGCTGAAAGACCTCCATTCAAGCTCTTGGAGTGCGGCTTTGATGACTTGTGCAACATGGGCTCTGGCGTTGTCGTGAAGGAGTATGGTTTGGCCTTGTTGATGGGATCTTTTCAGTCGCATAGCCTTTTTCATGTGGTGTAGCTGGGCTATGTAGAGCCCCCTTGATGACAGTGACATTCCTTTCGAGCGTTTCCCAGTACACCATGACCCCCCCCCTCAAATGCAGATTATGGTCTTCTTTGGATGGAGGTCAAGATTGACCATTTCCGTGCTGCAGACTTGAATATAACATCTTCTTTGTATTCGTTACAAATGCCTCATTCTACTTAAGTAGCCTGGATGAAAAGCGAAGAAGAGCAGGTGTCAAAAATGTTGATTTTTACCCCCTGGATATTCCATTTCAAAGCCTTAAAAGTAATTAAAAATTTAGTGACTCAAAAAGACGATTAGTACAGTTCTATAGAGCAGAAAGCACTCTATCAAATGAATGCTATACACTTTGTCAAACAGCAAAAAAAATTTGTAAAACAACGTAAATATAAAAACGCTACTAACTTATTCTCCAACATAATATATATATGAGCCCCAGCTCGTTGTTGCTCGCAACCCCCAAAGTTTTACTGGAATCATGCATGACATTAGGTTCATGGGCTTTTGTGAGGGATTGATCCCCTCCTTTCAGAAAACTCATGTAAATGAAAAAGAAGTACTCAAAAAATGCCGTGAGCAAAACAGTTTAATTCCAAATAAAAAAAGAAATGCTTTAGCCTTATTAAAATTTAGAAGAAATCTCATCATAATTTTTTTCGATAGGATTAAAGAATAAAGCATTAAGTTTTAAAAAATAATTCTCAAAATCTTTTCCTTCGCAGTTTTTTTCATCTGATATAACTGAATACCCATTGTTGGTTCAAAAAACAATGTGGCTAACACGCATATTGTTTAGATATCCAGAAGGTTACTACCCATGAGACGAATAATTTCCGTTTCTAGAAAAAGACATAGAAAGTGAAAAGCTATTCCTTGTCATTTGCCACAAACGATGTGTTTAAAAGTGGAATTAACAAATAGTATTGTTTTGAACTCATCTGTTCATTTGGAGCTAAATAAAACTTTACTGTTCCTTTTTTAGTCCCAATTTCGCCGTCAAGTTAAATACAAATACTCACTAAGACGTGAAAGTAATTTTCATTAAATGTTATAAACAATGCTAAACGTCACAAATTCAAAGAATTTCAAATGTTACGGGTTAGATGACTTGCTATTTACCAAACAGAAAGCGAATAAAATGTAATGTTTAGATAATTGTTTTTATGTAACAGACAGGCGTATTATATATATATATATCCCATCACACACAACTAATGAAAGCAAAAAGAGAAGCATAAAGGATATTTTGTGATCAGTCTCGAAATTTATCAGGTTAAGAATGGCTAATATTTGATTTAGCATTGGAGCCAATCTAATACTATAATACAAGGAATGGTTGCCAAGTCGAAAAGCGCCCCAAAATTAATAAACTTCAGTAAACTTGGGGGTCTGGGTTTTTGGCCACGAGGAATCGATTGGCGCCGGTTTTGAAGCGCTACGGTCGAGCAGTTCGGAGTTAAAGATAGGATATTTTCAAACTTTATTAGTTCGCCATAATGGCTACTTAAATTTTCAAGTGGTAACGTGCTGCCATCTATAGCCAATATGGCGAATTAATAAAGTTTTATGTTTATGCTGCTATAGATTTATAATATGTTTCTTATTTATGTGTATATGTTTGGTTTTTCTAAATAAATTTGTCAAAAATATTGAACTTCAACACACTTCAATCTTTACCTTTGTATAGAATAGTTCCCTTTCCAAACTCTAACTTTGTTTAGAATAGTTTACAATGGTGCACTTTAACCGGTTATCTTTTCACCAATGGTTTCACAAATTTTCTTATGGCATGTATTGTTTTGATAAATCACAATTGAAAATTTAAATCTTCGAGTTAGCTTCGATACCTGTTTTCTCCGAACGGAGCTCGGTCACCCGCTGGTACATTTAACTCAGGGACAGATTTGACGTTAAAATTTATAGATTTGACGAGCAAATATAAGCGAAGGGTATCATTTTATAAAAAAATTGAATTCTGAAGAGAGTCCTTTTCTTATTTAACTATCATTCTATCTCAAATTTTAAATACAGCATTCATCAAATAAATGATACAAGTTCCTTTTGGTACACAACACTTAGGGCATCCGACTACGTTCGAAGGAAAAATTTTGAAAAATTGGATTTTTCAGAAACTACTTACGGTTTTTAGATGTATTGTCATTAATAAACACTATAAATACAAGAAAAATTAATTGAAAATATATTTTGAGAAATTAAAAAATTTACAGTAAATTTTAATAAAATTCAATCAAAACGGTTTACTCTCTACATAAAATTGCACTGAAGCAATCCGATTTTTCTTTACACATAAGTTATAGAATATAATGATGAAAGAATTGAACCAAAATCTAAGAAAACATTTCAGATGCAAGGTAGTTATGGGTAAAAGTATGCATATATATGCACTTTTTTCCATTAGTTTATAACTTAAGTTTTCTAAAAACACCTATAAAAGAAAAAGTATTTCCCAACATCTGGTTCATTTCATTGCCTATATTATTTTAAAAACACGCTGACATTTTTACATAAATACCTAAATTAGTTTTGTGGATACCATGTTAGTGGTAGAGAATTTTTCATGAAAATTAAAGTTTTGAGAAAATTGAAGCTAAAGACAAATTTTAGTTGAAAAATCTATGATCCTGGATGATAGACCAGGCCTTCTTTTTCTTAGAAAAGATAAACTGTTTTGGGAAAAGAAATGTCTGAACTACAAGAAATAAGAATTTTTTAATGTGCCAATTTGATCGAAAATCAGTCTTTTGAAAGTATTCGGATACCTTAAAAACAATATCTTCAAAGTGAAATGGTCTAGAAAAAGAATCAGAAAATCTAAGAAATAATACAGAGTTTATAACTCATTTTATATCCAAATTTGAAGGGCTATTAAAGGGAAAACAAAGCAAAATGCAACCTAGTTGTTCTTCAGAAATTATAAATAATACTTCGAAGTACTTTAAATTCAACTTGGTTATAATACTATATGATAATTCATCTGAGAGTTTTTTTTTAGTATATCAGATGGGACACTTTGAAAGCCATATATGTGCATGTCTTAAGTTTATCTGCCAATTGGTAATAGGTGGGGGAGAAACAAATACCTGTTGATATAGCACCAGAAAAAAAGCAAGTAATATCATACACGCATATCTGCATCTTTTCAATGCTCCGCACAAAACTTACAGAAAAACTGGTGAGTGACTTCGTTGCACCAATATCAAGCGCATATCTGCATCTTTTCAATGCTTCGCACAAAACTTACAGAAAAACT
>JAPMOQ010027685.1:0-13046 GCA_026543055.1 Argiope trifasciata | reverse complement strand
ATATATATATATATATATATATATATATATTGTGATGATGATTAATTTTGATATGATAAATGAAGATCTAAATTTTCAAGAAATTTTTATAATTATAAATATAGGCGATTTAATAGCGAATTTCAAACATGACGGTTTATGATATTTTGATATGGCGCGTTTTGTAGAAAGAGATTCAGAGAGAATTTCTCTAGTTAAAATCTTTAAGCATAAAATGCCGAATAACATGATAAGTAAGGCATTCAAAATATTTAACATCGTGGAGATGCCTTAGGATCTTCTGCTAACAGGGAATCTTTTTTCCATATACAGATGGACCATCTCAATAGCTTATTCGGAATTGTGTAGATATTTCTCATCTCAAAATAAATATGTCATAGTTATTCTATTGTTCAACTTTAAAATAATTATTTTTTAACTATTTTTCTGAAATTTCTCTTGAAAATAAGCAAAAACTAATTATTTTTATTTATAAAGACGGCAATTAGTTATATTAATAACAGTTCATAATATAGTGCACTATTTTAGAATATGCATCCTGGTCACAAAGTCCTCCATGTTGAGAGCATACTACTGGGAGTACTTGTTCAGATGTGATCATTTCCTGATTCGGGTCTAAATTACGATCTGTACTTGAGGGAATAAAAATGCATGAAGGATTTCTGCTCAAAAGAAGGATTGTGACATGTGAGTGGCAAAGTCGTACTTTTGGCCCTAGATGGCGATACTGAAAAATCAAGAGACGCACCTTATCGGCTTAAATCTTTGTAACGACGAGCTTGTCCAATGGCAAGTACCATAAGAAACAAGAGTATATGCATTCGGTTATGGAATTCAATGACTTTCTTGGGAATGAAATACTATGTACCATATAATTTTACAATATAATTTTTTTTTGTGTGTGTGTGTGTTTTTTAATATTTTCTAATCACTCGAAATCAAGTTTCACTTTAAATTCTGAGTTGTACAGTTTCTTTTTTTCCCTCAAACGCTTATTTTCCATATGCTCTAGTTTAAAAAAATGCTTTCTCATTAAAATTCTGTTCTGAAACTATATAAGTAAAAAAAAAATTTGAAAAGTTTAATATATTATTGCAACATATGTTAATGTTGGTTTCAAATCAGACATATTTTTAAAAGAAAAAAAATACTTAATAATAAAACAATCATCTGCTTTATATTCCTCTTTAAATGAATCATATCATGTATTCTTTTGAAATTAAATGTCTCAATGCCTTCAGCAAAGTATTTGTAGATACCAAATAGACTATTTTTATTACCTTCTGTATAAAATTTCAACGAGTGCTGATTCGTTTTTTGAATTACAAAACCAATTTACAATCAATAATATTTAATAAGCAGTTCCATATTATTCATGACTGAACGCTCAGCATAGAACGCCAACCACGCAACGAGACGTACATAAAAAAGAATAACAAACTCTGCGAGTCTACAAAGGAATGGTTGCCACAACTGGCATACTATCATCTGACTTGGCAATAATAGCAATATTTTGCTTAACATTGTTAACATTTGTTTTGTTTAGCAATATTTTGTTGAATTTTTCCATTATTGCAATGATTCTAAAGATTAGAACGTCATCCAGGTGTAGATCAAAAAGAGATCCAATTGTTAATATATAAATGTTAACATCATTGTTGTAAATTAAAATTTCATTCGCCCTCTCTGATCATATGAAAAAGAATTTTTTTTTTGTCATCTATGCGATTAACACGTTTGAGAAATAATAATGAAAACAAAATGAATGAAATTCTGTAATCAATTTATAAAATATATCTTGTTTAAAAAATAGCCAGTGAATTTCGAAATATAGTTTTATATGATGAAACGAACAAAATATAGACATTTAGCACTTGTATCCCTCAAGACGTCCGCCTTTGAACATGGGCCAACGTTTGATTATTTCATAGAGTTTGTCTCCTGGAGAAGCTGTACAGGTTGCATCTCTGGCGCCGTGTAGCTCTCGATTTTCAGCTATGTGGCCCTGAAAAAGAGAGAATCAAAATGAATTATCACTTTAGTGGAAGGATAAAAATTTTAAGATTGTAGTGAATATAATTTTCTATTTTTATTTTGCATTCTACTGTGTTTTAACATGAAAAAGATATTGTAAATCAATGAAGAAATGATGTCCAATAAATTTTAATTTGTAAACTTCTTTAAGGTATCTGACTACGTCCAACGAATTTTTTTCTTAATTGGAAAAGATGAAATTTATTTGAGGTTATAGAGACGATATTTGAAATTAAATTTATATATAAAATAATTTTTTGGTGTTTTAGTTTTTTATTAAAAAGATTATATGTTTGTAATAGTGATTATGAATTTCTTTCCAACTCAAGAAATATTTGTTTTTATTTTTTATTTCATTCTTTATTGAAGAAAAATTAAATTGATATGCGTTATTTTTATAGCAATTACTTAAAATTATTTTCAAAATGATTCAGAGTTATGTATATCAATCCAGAGAGCAAAAATATGTTGATTTTTCTTGATTCCAAAATATTAAAAATGAAAACCAGAGAAGATTTTATTCCTTTTATTATTACAACTCTATTTCATAGAGTAATTTTATGTTGCACTACACAGGTTTCCCTTTTTTTTCTAACATTTCTGGAAAACTTCACTAACAATCTGCTTGTTAGTATTATAGACAACATTATAATACTTCCCCTACAATGAAAACTAAGATATTATTTAAAAAACAGTATTTAGATATTTTGAAACGATTGTAGTTCAAATTTTTCTAAGAGGAAACCTTGGCTTGAGAATTAGGGACGTTCATATCTAATCATAAAGAAAGGACTTTTGATCGAAGAATAGCATAGTTATGGCTACACAATTCAATAGCGTCGTTAGAACAGGCCATGCAATTAAACATAAAATGTTTGTTTTTTTTTAAATCTGGTGAATCACAAAAAATATTTCCAGTCTTATTTTTCTTCTTATTTTTTCAAGAAAAGATAAAATTCCAAAGAATATATTGAAAAATCATATGACTTTGGAAGCTGTTGAACACAATAAATACTTTACATTTAGTAGTCTAAGAAAATTAAAGGCTTACCTTAATTAAAAGTTTGATAATATTTAATTTTTGAAGCGAATGTAATATAACTAAAAGAAGAAACATTGCAAATGATTGTTTAATCACATAATTAGACACAAAAGACAACATCCATGTTGGCTTTTTCCACTATTGCAATGATTCTAAAGATTAGAATAAGAATTTTTCACTCCATAGAGTCACCCAGGAGAAGGTCAAAGAGATAGTAAAGTTTTGACATATACTGGACACAGTAAATAGGCTGTCATGACCGAAAATAGTTTATGAACACAATTTTAACGTATTTTTAACATTGAAGACGTGACACGAACAACACTACACACAACACTTTAAAAAAGGGTCTAATACAATTCTAACTCCAGAACATAAATGCGAGCTAACATGCTTTGCGCATGCGCAGCTAACAAGCTTCTCGTCTAAAATTCCCTAAGGGATTATCGCAGGCTGCTGATCAGCATGTTACATCAAGAAGGTAAATGAATCTTACTGAGATCCACTAATTACTTACTATCCCGATATGGGGGGAAAAATCAAAGAAACAGGTATCCTTTCAGGACACTTATCTAACATATTTCTACTAAGGGATCAAAGAATCTTTTAATAAGTAAACGTCATACCAATTAAAAGTCCAAAAATGAAAAAAAAAATTCAAAAATCAAATCTTTCGATTTATGTTTTATTATTTATATAGTTATATACACAAGCAATGAATATAAACTACGATCTAAGCGTGTGGTTAACAATTTAAGAATGTGATGATAAAAATATTTATAGGCCCTTTTTATTAACAAATTATTCATTCTTTGATGTCAAAATATCGAAAAAATTAATTAAGAAACAATTTATTTTGAGATTTTGAGCTCGAAGAAAATTATAGGAAAGCAAATCAAAGAAAATGAAAGGTTTGCCTTATTTAAAAGTTTAAATTTATCAAAATAACGAATTCAAGGAAACGTTCGCTATTTTGCATACATAAAACATTTTAAGATAACTTTCTCCGTAAGCATTTAGAGAATATCTTAACTTAATTTTAACTAATGCTTAAACTGAAATTTTTATTAATTACACAAAATGATAATTAAATTCCAAGGAATTCATACCAAAAATTTCTTTAAAAAATTGCATCATTGTAAAACAATGTTTATTTAAAAAATACTAATTTTAGCTGTAAATAAATATTACTTCACACATATCTTTTCATTATGAAAACCTTGAAAATATTTATTTTATGAATTATAGTAAAAAACTCCTACCAATTATAACAGAAAATAATACCTAATTCAAAGGACCTTGAAAATTACCAATTTGAATAACATTCATTGATGAAAAGTGTTAACCTAGACAGCCATTTAACTACACCTAGTCGCAAGTTAAAGCTCAAAGCAAATTATCGGTAACAGCATAAGGGATTTCTAATTCCCACAGCAGGCAAATTAAAGTCAAAAAATAACCATCGACATTAGCCGAAATTAAGGTTATCAGGGTGTGCCGGGCAAAGCAATAAGCAAGAGAAACATACCAAGAAACATGAAAGCTGCTTTCAGCAATCGATATTTTTTTTGTGTGTGACATTAAGGTTAGCTCTAGAAAAGTAGCCATTAGGTGACTTGGAGTGATTAAATGAACCCATTAGCAAAAACTAAAAAGAAAGTGATGCCACGGGCACATTAGCACTGATTGCAAGGAGAGTGGAAATCAACATTGAAAAATAATGCACTTGGATGCCTAGAGGGGTTTTTTTTTGTTCGTATAATTTTGGTGTTATTGTTCAATATCATGTATCATGTAGCAAAGTTAATTATTTATAGTAGCGTATAGTTTTTATTTTCTCATTTACGAAATACAGAGAATATACATGGAGTGTTGAAATGAAAGGTGCAGGAGAATGCAGCGAGGTATTTAGGTATACGATTGGAATCCCCGATGTAGATCGGAGCATACGCCGGCATTTGCATGCGCAAGAAAGAACAGAGGTTCTTATAAAGAACTCCATCTAATGTATTTTGATTGAATGCCCTGTATTTAACCGCGAACGTATATATTATTTTCATTCATCATCAGCAATTTTGTAGGACTTGGTGGGTGAAAAATTCCAACCAAATATTTTTAATTTTTTTAAGTAATTCATTTTTATATTTGCATTTAGCGCTTTTTACCCTTTGTGTTATGCATTGTTTCATTGTCTTGAATCTTCATTTAACAACACATTTGTTAATTTTGTAATTTTACATGCATAATTTTGGAGTTTTATATTTCATACAGTTTTATGTTGACATCATAGATTTTATATTTAATTGTCTTTAATATTCTGCTTACATTTTATCATTTGCTTGGCGCAGTATAACCAGATATGGTTCTTGGGCCATAACACCACATGCAAACAAAGAAACAAACTGACGCTACTTGTTGAATTCCTCGAGCACAGAAGAACCATTAACTCCGATGTGTACTGTGAGACGCTCTGAAAATTACTCAGGTCCTTGAAGAACAAAAGACCGGGTCTATTCAAGGAGGGTGTGGTTCTGCTCCATGATAACCCGCGTCTACACGGCTCTAGGGTCATATACGCAGACCTGTCAAGTCCAAGTAGGAATTACTTGACTATCCGCCCTACAGCTCGGACCTTTAATTCTAAAGTTAGATGTAAGAAATGAGCGATAAATATCCTCTCTTTAAAAATAAAGGAAAATGTATTATTTGTATTATATATTTATGTCATACGCTACTTATGTATATGTTTAACACATTCGTTTGTTTCTCTAAAAATGAAGTTTAAGATCTAGTAAACAAAAATGGTTTTAAATGTTTCTCAATATTTGTAATAATTTAAGTTTGAAAGTTCAAAAATTTGTATTGGAGATTATTAAAAACAGTTAAAGACGTATTATAAAAATCTTACCGATTGTATGCCACAGATAATTAGTGACCTTGCTGCCTTCAACATCTTTGCATTTGGTGTAACTTGTTGATAATTTCCAATGAATGCTATGCCATAGGATTTGCTATTCCATCCAAATGTGTGGATTCCTTCTTTGGCCCAGCCTGCTCCTTCGTAGACTCGCCCATCCCCACCGATAACAAAGTTGTAGCCAATATCTCCCCATCCTGAAATGAGAACACAAAATGCAACGAAACTGCGATATCACTTTTCTGCTTAGTTAATATCACTGCAAGGAAGACTTTTGTAGATATTTTAATGACCACTGAATGGATGCCATTTTAATGGCCTACCGCAGTGTTTCTCAACCTTTTGGTATTCACGGCCCAATTTTCAATCATAATTTTCATCGCGCCCCCCCCCCCCTCCCCACAACATACAATAAAATGTATACAATATGCATTTTGAATATTTTGGCGCTAAACCTACACTACAACCTTAATTTTAAACTTTACAAATTACCAAGAATATGGAAATTTATTGACATTTGCAACACCGATTCTCGGCATTGAAAAAACAAGAATCCTATGCATTTTTATAGCTCTTGCACCCCGCCATGTCAGACCTTCCCACGGTTTCGCGAGAAATTTCGATTTGTCTCGTCAACTTAACTTTTAAGTTAAAAGATTGAGCAGATGTGAACAAATGTTTTCTCCTAGGGAGAAGGAGAAATTTCTATGACGCCAATTTCAATTCCAGACAATCTCCTTCGAGTCGATCCTTCTATCGCCATTGAATCTATTCTGAATGTATCTGTTATATATATTTTCGTGTAATTGCAATTCACCGTTTTAAATATTCAGGCAGCAGACTTATGCAGAATCATGGATAAATTTTTAAGCGGCCGTAAGTGAGCATTAGACGATAGACAATCATCAACAAGTACACAGACAAGCGTGGTTCCGAAAATAAAATCAAGGAAATATTCTCAAGAATACTTAAATTTTGGGTTCACTAGCACTGAAGTAAATGAAGAAGTAAGGCCCCTGTGTATCATTTGCTCAAAAATGGTGGCGGCAGACAGCATGAAACCTAATAAGCTTAAACGATCTTTTGAAACTCTTCATAGTGAGTGCGTAAACAAACCCAGAGAATTCTTCGAATTAAAATTAAAATCATATGAAAAGCAAAAATCATTGTTTAAAAAAACTTTGTGAATAAAAAAGTTTTAATTGCCTCTTAGAAAGTTTCATATAAAATAGCCAGATATAAAAAGCCTCACACAATTGATGAAGAGTTTATTTTGCCAGACGCAATTAAGATTGTAGAAATTATGTTTGGATATAATTTTGCAAAACAATTGCAGTCTATACCTCTTTCAATTGATAGTGTTGCCCGTCGAATTGCTGATATAACTGAAGATGTAGAGTGTCAGCTTTTGTCGAAGTTACGTGACAAATTGTTTTTAATACAACTCGATGAGGCTACAGATAGTAATAAAGATGCTCATTTCATTGCCTATGTTAGATTTTGTGATGACTTTTCAGTACTAGAATTACTTTTCTACAAACCAGTAGAACTCAAAGCAACAGCATTCGCATTATTTGCTATGTTAAATGATTTTATGAACGAAGCAAACATAGAATGGAAAAATTGCGTCGGAATATGCACCGATGGTGCTCGTTCTATATCCGGAAGATTCCAAAGTATTCAAGCACTTGTGAAACAAAAATCGCCACAGTGCGTCTGGACACATTGCAGGATCCCCAGAGAAGCTTTGGCTTCCAAATAAATGAGTCCTGGATTGAATATTGTGTTAACTACGGTTGTAACTGTAGTAAATTATATAAAAATGAGACCCCTGAAATCAAGAATCTTTTCCACAATTTGTAAAGACATGGGTGCAGTACATTCAGCTTTACTATTTTATTGCGAGGCAAGATGGTTATCACGAGGGAAATTTTTGCAACATGTTTATGAATTAAGAGAAGAAATCGCCGTTCTCCAAGAAGAGGAAAACTGACCGGAAGCTAAGAATTTTCGCGATAGTTTTTTTGTGATGAAATTGAGCTACATGGTCGACATATTCGAGAAATTAAATAACTTGAATCTTCAGCTGCAAGGAGCAAATACACATATATTGGATACGTGTGGTACAGTTAATGCATTTTGTAGGAAATTGGAGTTGTGGAGCAGAAATTTAAAGCCAGAAAATTTAACAATGTTTGCCAATTTGAATGATTGTATTAAAACTTACTAGGCTGAAGAACAACATGTAAAAGTTGTTTTTGTAACCATTGAAAATCATTTAGCAATTCTAGCAAAGAATTTAAAAAAATACTTTCTTGCTGACGATAAACTGATATCATGTTAAAAGTGGGTGAGGGATCCATTTCAAAATACTCCCGAAGGACTCTCAAATGAAGAGGAAGAAACCATCATAGACTTCACGGCAAGCGGCGAAACCAAAAGACAATTTAGTAATAAATCACTCTTTGAATTTTGGGCAGGAGTGGATGATGAGTTTTCTGCACTGAAAACAAGGGCATTTCGCATTCTACTACCATTTTCAACATCTTACCTTTGTGAAACTGGATTTTCTGCTGTGGCTTCTTTGAAGACAAAATATAGATCTCAGCTAAATATAGAAAAAGAACTGAGAGTGTCTCCTTCGAAAAACTTTGCACTGCAAGACAAACCCAAGGAAGTCACTAATAATTATTAAATTTAATTTTAATTTAGTGTTTTTATTTAATAAGTTAATTATTAAATATGTCGAAATGTATTTTGTTTTGTATGTGTGTGTCTGTTCTTTCCTTTCAGTCACTTAATTATTTTTTAAAAATAGCATTTTCTCTTGTATATGCTCGCGCCCCCCCATTAGTGTGTTCGCGCCCCCCCTAGGGGGGCGCGCCCCACAGGTTGAGAATCACTGGCCTACCGGGTTTGGCGACAAAATTGGTGGTTATTAGATAATTTGATGATGGAGTTGATGACAAAAATGAAAATTTTTGATTAATCTAGAATTTTTTGAATATTTCCATTAATATTCGAGTTCTGGTGTTTTCTCTAGAGCATTCAACGTCCTATCATAGGGACAAAGAGCATTGAGTTGTTGAGTAAATCTTTTTGGAATATAGATCTTCAGTGAATCTTCTTCAAATGTTAGATATGCTGATAAGCTCTTTTGTTGAATTCTGATTTGCTGCATGTATATTGTTGATTTCTGCAAGTACTGTTATGTGTACGATTCAAAAGATTTTTTTAAGCTTATTTTCTTTTCATGTAGGATAAAACATTACTACCTTTTATTGAACATGTTGGAAATTATCAACGTACACCCGTTGGAGTAATTTCAGTTACATTATCTTTGGTGTCTTTCTTCGATAATGAAAATAACGAAATTATTATCATACGATTTTTATTATTTAGTTACAATAATTTTCTAATTTTCAGTTTGCACGCAATTTTTTTCAAATCGGCATAATTAGACTTAGAAGATGAAGAGCAGAAAATGGAGAAAATACAAAGAATGCTGGCATCTTCTGAATACTTTCTTCCTTGATAAAGAAATCACAGAATTCAAAATATGCTAAAATTAGTATCTTCTCCTAACAAATAAGCTAAACAAGCCATGATCTATGGATGCAGCATATCTGAGTGGGCCCCAAGGTCTCAAAGTTATTTTTTGATATTTTCAAGGCAACGTTTTTCACTTTAGTGTTTTTTAAGAGTCATGTATTCGAAACAATTTCGAAATTATTCAATTTCCAACTTTTATCCTGGTTGTATATTTGGGTACGAAATTAGAAGACCGTTTAGCCAACTCATTAACTTATGTCAATAAAATTGATATAGTATTTTTTTTCCAATTTTTTTATTTTCTTGACAATTTAAATAAATGATTTACTAAGACACAAAGAATTATATCTTTTTAAATGTTGTAACAGCTAAGCATGCCCTCTAGCGGCAATAATCAAAAACAATCGCAATCAACTTCCAGCTGTCAAAGATGTAACATGTTTTGTTTATCACTTCCTGTGTGACCGTGTTATTGTTTTGTGTAATTAATATTAAAATGTAACTAACTATTTACATTCGTGCTCTTAGCTAAAATATCTTTAGAGTTAGCTGACATTTTGTTTATTTGTTTGGTATATCACTTAGTCACAATGTTTGATAAAACACATTTATTATTTCCTGAAATTTAAGAGATAAGGCACAATAATATTACCCAAATTTATGTGGTAATTTTGCATGTTTCGCATCTGAGAACTACATGCTTCTTTGCTAAGACACTGAGGAGTGATTGTATGAGCAATTATCACATGCTTCACTGGCCTTTTGATGGAATTTCTCTGAGAAGGAGGTCGTGCAGACCATTGCGAACGGGAAACTATCTCAACGCTTGAGCCTGCAGAATATAAGAAGAAATTAAACTTAAAAATAGTTTACCAAAATCAAACTGCCGGTTTTAATGCCTATAAAACATGTTCAATGTTAAAAATCTAGAAATATCTTCAGAAACAACAATTGAGGTCATACTAGATAACAAATTCATAGACAAAAGATATGATATGTAATAAGTATGTAAATAATATTTTCGTAAAATATTTTACTAAATATGTCAGTTTGTATAGGGGAATGTATACGAATTTAGACATTGTAATTTTTTAATAAACATAAAATAAAGCATAATTCTTTTTTAAAAAAAATTTAGAGCAGTTTCCGAACTCTAAAAACATGCTTATATCTAAAATTCGCTAGTTAATCACATCACAATTACAGAGGTAATATTAACTTATTCTACAAACAAACTACATTATAAATGATCGAACTTGAAAATAAAGCCTCTCTAAGAAGTTTCAGCAGTTTTTCAGCTAGTATATTTATCAAATGAAAAACTGGTGTATTTTACAGTTTGTTGAAAACTTTAAATCTTTTAAATAATTAGAAGAGCAATGTGATACAATTAACTTTATTAAAAAAGAAAATTTTTCTTAATTCTTGGATATTTAAAATTATTTAAAAACACAAGCTAGGCTATTCACAGAAAAATTTATGAACTCAGATAAAGCAAAATATAGTATCTTATATGCAACTTTCATGTGTAAGTTTATACACAAAAATTTTAAAGAACAGAAATTAGGGAATTTTGAAAAAACTATTGTGTATAGAAAAAAATCTTTAATTAAATAAAACTCTGTTTGAAACACTTCTGTGACTATATATTGTTAAAAGTAAGTAATATCTTTAAATGTATCCACTTATTTATATCTTTTGATCAATTTTTACATCACGTGGTTAATAGATTGCTTTAGAAGATTACTTTACATTTTATACTAAATAATATATTACTAACGGTAAATTGATTTGTTTTTAACATTTAAAAAAAATTAGTTTGTTACAAATGACGCATTTGATAATTATAAGTGAAATAACTAGAATATAAATAAGAATATTTCTAAAAATAATAATTTATAGATGTTAGAATTTGAACACGCAATTTAGTTTCTTCATAAAATGGTAATATCTTTTCACTCCTTAATAGCTTGTGTAATTCGGAAGTTAAAACGAGAAGCTGCATGTCCAGCAATGGGAACTATTTAACTTTCGTTTCCTTGAGGTCAAAAAAGTATTTGAAGAAAGCTTTAAAATTTTAGAAACACTTCTCCTATTTGATGTTTGGGTACTTTTCTATTATACCAGCGCAAATCTCGCCAAGCAAACATTTTGGCGACAACACAAAGTCGCCATTTTGTTTCAGATGAAAAAATGGCCACGACTTTCTTTAAAAAATGTGGCGGCAAAAGGTTACCGGCGGCGATATTCCGTTTGGCGGTTGCATCATTATTGGCGACTTTTCGCTTGCGCCGGTATAATGGAAAAGTAACGATGTTTGTAACAAACTCTAAGTTTGTTCTAATCTTACTTTGTTTAGTACTTACTAATTATGTTTTATAATAATATATTTTGAGCACTATTTAAGATCTTGCTTGATCAGAAAATGTTATTCTGAATGCACCTTTCGGTTGAACTTTCTTTGAATTATTTAAAAAAATCATGATTCTTAACTCCGTAAAGAGCTTAATTAAATCTGAATGAGAATGGTTTGCTATGTTTACATTTTGAAATATTATTACATTGAATCATAACTATTTCAACATAAAAATAATAGCAATATGTAAAAAAATATAAAAAGGAACATGAAACAATGTGTATACTTACATGCAGTAGCAAATGTCAACAAACAAAGATGAATCAAAAAGAAAATAATCTTTTTCTCAGCTCTGAAATAAGTAATTATATATAATCGAAGTTAAAATTCCTATAAAGTCTACACAAGATAAATTGTATTTCAGTTTGAATCTTTTTAGTTGTTTAATAACAATTGATTTTTTGTAAATATTTGATAAACTTTATGGGAGATATATATCAACGTAGACTGTAATTACATGCGAATACTTGTATTTGGCTTATTTTCTCCAAAATTTGGTGCAGATTTATGAATGATTTTTTAGGAAATATTTAACATTAATGGGACATATATTTCCGCGTAGGCTGTAAACACATGCAAATGCTTCCATTTGGCTTGTTTCCTCCTAAATTTGGCACATATTTATGGAACCCAAATTTTATCTATGTTGCTAATTGCATTTTTTCCGTCTAGTGTTGAAGATAATTATGATACATATTGTCAGAGAAAAAGAGAGAAAGTATTACATCAAAATAATTCTAAAAATGATCTTTTTGAAATTCAACGATACTTAAAAACATCGAAATGTATCAAAATATGGAACTAAAATTATTTCAATCATACAATATTTTTGTGTGTGTATGTTTTGTTTACAAGAACTTAGAAATTAAAATAATGCAGCTACAACGATGCAATGCTAAATTCATCTTAATTCCAAAATATATATCGCTAATTTAATGATTCTTAAATCATCTTAAACACAGAAGGAGGTCAATAATAAAGGGTAAAAATAAAAATTTAAAATTTAAAGAACGACGATACAAATTTAAAAGTTTAAAGTTATTACAAAAATTTGCTGATTTAGAATGATATTGTTACTATTGCTT
>JAPMOQ010027656.1:0-22683 GCA_026543055.1 Argiope trifasciata | reverse complement strand
ATACCTTATTTTACAATACATAATTCAAAGATTTCGAGGAACAAATGTCAATAATCGTTCCCGCTAATAGAAAATTAGCCTAATTTTAAGTATAAAATTTTTTAAATAACCATTTAAAAGTATAATAAATTATATTTCAGCCAAGAAAATTTATTTTCATGGCAGAAAGTATTTTATGCCACAAAACATTTCCATTTATATTCATACAAATATACAGATAAAAATTAACAATTCAAATAATAAAGGTAATATTATATACTAATTGTTTTGATTCAAATACATGAATTTCTCAAATTTTCACTCTAAATTCTATATAAAAGGAAATTACAAAATTCAAAAAGGTGCAAGATATATTTATTATGTACAAAAATTAAGTCATTACATGAACAATTACTAAAATTAATCACTTTACAATAGTAATAAAAATAGTCACATCATATTCAATAGAGATTAATTAATTACGAGTAGAAATGCAAAATTAAGAAGGAAAGGGAATGAAAAAAAGTTAAAAGAGGAAACCAAAATAAAGAACATTTTTTAACAATATTTTCAACAAATGATGAGCATTGATTGTCAATATATATGAGCATTTCAATATTTTTGTCGAACTACATTCCTACTATGCAACAAGAATCTCTTAAACAATAGAATTATTCGAAAACAGGTGCTTCATTTATAATAATTTATTTTGCAATCAAGAATACGGAGTAGATTTATTAATATGTTTCAAATATTATTTTTAAACCAGGACTTAAAAAATTATTGATTTTATTAAACAAAGCACAAAAATCTCAATTATTAAAAATTTTACATTAAGATTAGTAATTATTGCTTATTAGAAAAACATCAACGCTTTCAGATTATTCTTTTTAGAAATTCAAGGTGAATATTTCTCATTTGTAGTAGCAAAAACAAAAATTTAAAGAATAGAACATCTAGAAAAATGCTTTTTATTTTTCGATAATTCAAAAAAAAAAAAAAATCAAACTAATTTAAGAAAAAATGGAAAATAAGTGTACATTTTAAATGCTAATATTATCTCTTCCTTCCACAAAATTCATTAATACGAGTCAAAACGAAGTTCAGATATTAAAACATCCTAGTAGTCGGGTTAATAGATTGTGTACGCACTGTATAGTTTTAATAAATTCGAGAAAGAATATGAACGATTTAAAAATAATTATACACCACTTACTTTATATTTTACTTTCTTTAAAAAACATTTTTATAGCTTATAACTTAAATAAATATTTTTAGTTGTGATTTTTATAACATATTTTCTGATATTTAAAACGCACAGTTAAGAGAAAAGTAATCAATTCCAATTTCATTCCTTTCGAAATCTTCTTAATCTAAATTAAATCCACTGTCGACTTCCTTTTTATTTTTCTGCCGCTGCAATCGAAAGAAACAAGGCTAAATTAAATTCCATTCAAAGCTTTTTCCATCAATAACAACATTACCGTCCAGAAATGCGTTCCATTTCATTTGAGTCGCGCATTCATTTCAGAAGCAAAGTGGTTTAATACCACTTGTTGCGCGCAACGAGAGAAAGTCAACGTTTCTCAAACGAAAGAAACACATTCTCCGAAACTCGAACGCTCAAGTTCGCTGAAATCTGTTTACTTTTCAGATTGATAAATAAAGGAGCACCTGATGGATTTGTTTCTGAATTGTAAACAAATATCCAATGTTGGTTTTCAAATTAATTTTAAAACCGACTGCCGAACTGCAAGTAATTATTCAGCATTTTTTATTTGTTTAGATGATTTTCGGTTGTTCCGACAGCGAAAGTTGATAGATTAATGATATTAACAGCAGCAAAAGTGGTGAGCAACAAATAAAATATTTTCCAATGTTTTTAAGATAACTTTTATAACACCTGTGCGTTGTTTTTATTTCAAACAAAAATTAATTCAACATCTTATGAACGAAGTTTTGGTAAAATAAAATTCATGTAAATTCTTAACCAACCTATAAATAGTTATCTCTACAGAAAGAATCAGAGCTAGAAATTTCTTTTAGAAATAAAACGAAACTTGTTACACCTGGAATTTAATCGCTAGCTTTCAGAACAATAAAGAGTCTCATTCCATAATATCTCATATAACTTATGGGACAAAAAAAAAATCACGGGTAAGAGAAGTTGATCCACAAGTTTACAAACTTTTGAAAACCGAAAATTGAGTCCCTACCTGGAAACTAAGTGGTTACTTGGTGAAGGGAAAGCAGCCGAGTCTCAATCGGAGAAGCGGACAGCTGCGCGCTGTTCGCGTGCCATTGATGGAAATGCCAACCCAGCTGCAGAGTCTGGCGACTGGGGGATATGAGCCCTTGCTCAAAAATGGTAGATCTCTCTTGTTTTAGATCGATTCGATGTGGGCGTGGTATGGAATAGAACAGTTTAGGTTAACAGCTGGTGATGGGGAGGGACGAGGAGATAGTGAGGGGGGATGGGGGGATTTGGTTTCTATGGAGACAGAGAGAGAGCGACCTGTTTCTATCTCTTGGAGAATAGCACCTTGCTTGGGAGAAAAGTTTGAGTCAGAGCAGCAAATTGTTCTGTTCAGGGAAGAGACCAAATAAATAATTTAATTTAGCTCATAGCAGGATTTCGAATTTCCTCCAATAACTCGATTTGGGAAATGCTTTTTTTGGATTTCGAATGGTTTCGCGATGCTTCGTTCAAACACGTTTTTGTTTTTCAAGCGCTTTTTTTTAAAAAAAACTTGTTTTCTCTAGATTTTTCTTTAATGTTGTAGTTGGAATTTCAGAAATATCGTTGTATATCGTGTTTTTTTTATCGATGCTCCCTGAACTTTATATGTTTACTTTACTCGTAAGATTTGGGAATTTTGGTAAAAGAAAGCGCACGTTTATTCATTTCTGTTTGGTGAAAAATACTTTCTACAAAAATTTCTACGTGAAAGATGATACGATCCTGATGAAGAGCAATAGTGTTGGTTTTTAAAAAAAACTTACGGCAAGTTTCTTTGGGTGAAATTTTTCGTTTCAACTCAATGAAGGTGTTTTTAAACTCGTGCTATACGATTTTAGTTTAAACTTTTCTATAAATATTCAATTGTATAATTTGTTAAAAAATATTTCGATGCATTCGAAAAATTAATATATGCTCATTGGAAAATATTCTATTCACTCAAATATTTTGTAAACAAATTATGATATAATATATATAAATCTATAAAATATGTATAAATCTTAAATTAAATTAATTCAAAATATATATAAATCTTAAATTTCCAAAGTTGGCTTAGATACTATTTTGATATCCGAGTTTGTCAGTTATTACATACTTCGAGCTAGTATAATTCTAGGTATCAAATATATTTCTGAAAACACCCACTGTGCATATAGTTAAAAGATAATGTTATTTATACTTGTTTACTAACCACATTTACTTGACACATAATATAGTAAGGTAACATAATTGTCAGCTATGAGTGCACATTTGGGGTTTATCTCAATGCCAGAATGCTCAATATCAAAAAGTTTATTCATTAATATTATCTGCAGACGGGATGCCCATGAGGATTTTTCAATATTCGTGAAATGTGACTGATACTTCGAATGAAAAAATGGAAGGGATTATTAAAAAGAGTATCCACGAGGAACAATCTTCATAATTGAAATGAATTTACAGGGCAAGAGTTTGTTTTTTTCAAAAACCACAAAAGAAATGATTAAAAACAAGCATTTGAAAAATATATATAATTTAAGTTCATCATTCAAAAGTTCCTTTGTGAAGTGCTCTGTTTTTACGTTTATAAGTTTGAATATTATGTTTGATTTTACATTTTTATACTACACTTTGATTCATGTAGGTATATAATTGAAAAGCGGTATTAATAACTAAGCTGAAAATGTTCAAATCCCATCTCATGGGCAGTTTTCTCTTCTCTTAAGTTATCGAGGTGCAGAACATCCGTGCAATAAGTAATGCGCATGAGCATTGATACATTTATTCATATATTGCAAATAAATAAATAAAACTATTTTAAATCAGAATATTGATAGATTCAATGGAATTAAAGAAAGCTCGCTCATTTAACTTATTTCTTTAATTTCTACTTGTTTCTACCAAAATGAGATTTTAGGCGAAGCTGTATGAAATAATCTATGTAGAAATTATTATAAGCAAAATTGTGTTGATATACTAAGCATTTATATTTCATTATTTTGTTTAATTAATGAATATTTATTCTTCTATGTTATGCTTCAAATGAAAAATAAGTTTCTTTCCTTATCAGCCATACAAAAGGGAACTTTTCTTATGTTTTCCAACAGATTGGGTTTGAAGTTGATGTCCATACAAAGAACAGTATTTGCAGAAAATTCCGACAGAAGACTTCTCCTTTATACACCCTTCACAATCAATGAATATGTATTCATTGCCAACAAGAAAATAAATATTCTGAATGAAACAAGATAACTATTACAAATTCCAAACGATATTTCAAATATTTTTTTCTGCGGCAACAACGCGCCGGGCTGTTGGTTCAAATTCATCTGCCTCATTTTAGCCTACATAAGTTATGGCAATTATTTTGCATCATGTAACTACTTTATTCAGCACCTGGGTGTATGCGGTCCATTTCTATCAATAAACATCGTTTTCGAAATCCCCCTTTATTGAGCAACTTTTTTGTATGTGCTGCGGAGCCCCCATGGTCACTCCCAATGACCGTCTGTTGTTCGTAGATGTCAGAATGAATGGAAATAGAAATAATCTGTAGATAACACCTCGTGCACCTGATTCACGCGACTGACACTTTTCAGAATTAGACGCGTGAGTTCGGAGCATCCGTAAGAAAATGAGTTTCTTTTTTTCTTTCTTTAAAAAAATTGCTTTGAGTTGAGCAAAACTTTTAAAAATTTCTTTTACACTGATGAGTTCACTTTGCGACATCTTGCTCTTTTACTCTTTCATGGCACCTTCCTGATCATCGCTAGAAAGTCTATGATACAAAAGAGACCTTAATCATCCCTCTTCCAAAAGTAGACTCATAAACATGATTAGATTCCTAATGGATCAAGGAGAGCTGCTTCAATTAGAAGAACTCTTATTATTTTCTTAGGACACCATTTAATACAACTCGCACTTTATTCCTTATATATTTTTCACCTCCCCCCACAAGTAACTAATATTTATAACCCTCTATTTTTGCATTCATATTGTATATTACAGTGTTCAATCATTCAGTGTATTGTACTCAAGATATTTTTTATTCCAGTATTTATCATTTCTTGTTGTATTGATATGTATTAAATACTATGCTGTATTTATATGAAGTATTTATAATGTTTACATTACAATGTTCATTCATCCGGTGTTATTGTACTCAAGATATTTTTCATTCTAGCATTTATCATTTCTTGTTATGTTGTATTTATACGCATTTTGTCATTTGTCTGTATCTTTCGCATTCATCGTTGTGTACTTTTTGTTTAATAAAGTCTGCCTACATCAAAGGTTTCCAACGTGAGTGATAACGCCCCCTTGTGGGCATTTGAAGCTTTCAGGAAGGCGGTAAAAGACACAGAGAAAATTAGGGGGCGTTGATATGGCATGAAGGGGCGTTAGAAGATTTACCAAATATAGTGCACAACAGCATCAAGGAAAGATTCCAAGATAATTTAAACATGGGCATACCAGACTGGGTTTTGAATCTTTTTTTCTATATCAACACAGCAGGATCACCTCAGTTAGAAGAACTAATAGAACTGACGACAAATGAGGATCTAAAAATTGAATTTAACAATTTTGGCTGCAGAAGTCTATTTCGCAACTGCATTCCGGATTATGGTCGATTGTTCAACGGCTTCCGATAGCATTCCCTTCATATTTAGCAGAACGTGGATTTAGTGCTGAGGCAACATTAGTAACGAAGAAGAGAAATCGGCTCCATATTACTGAACGTGACGACTTACGATTGTTTTTAAGCTCTTATTTATCTGGAGTGGGAGGGGGGGGGGTGATATTGAAATATTCATTAGAAAAGGGGGCTTCAGTTCCAAAAAGGTTGGGAACCTCTGACCTACATCTATACCAAACCGGAAAGGGGTCACATGAGCTCTTGAAACGGAGGTGTGGTATGTTGTTAAATGTTAAATATACTGATGAAAATATTGAATAAAATATACTGAAAGTCACTGCACGCTCCACATCACTACCTAAACAAATGGACACATTTGAACCAAATTTTGCATACATATTATATAAAACTTACGAAAAAGTTCCCGACACCATCATATTTCAAATGTTTCGATATTTGTATTCAAAGAGTACGTTTATTTCTGCTCAAAGAGAGTAAGTATCAACACTTAATACTTTGTTCTCGAATTTTGGAGATGATATTAGTTTTAAACGAATACGAAGTTTTGGATACATTTTTCCAACGGGAAAATGTTTTTAAAAAATTGATTGGAAAAAAATGCAAAAAAACTTATTTAGCGTATCGAGTGCAGATCTTCATATTACTTGATTATAGGGAGTTCTTTTTAACATACAGTTCAATGAAAAATATTATGATTAAATCATTTTATTTAAATACTAATATACTTTGTGAAATTTTTTTTACACGATTTAATTTAATTTGATTTGTTTCAAATTTGTGAAGATGAACATTTGTTACTGGTGTGTCATTTTTAAAATTATGACTGTGCCTAAGGGTTACACGCAATAATGTGAACTTCATTTACTCGCATCCCGATGTACTTAAAACCTGAAATTGTGTCTACCTTTTTGATGAAAATGCATCTTCAGAACTTTATTACAGATCTTTAAAACTTTATTACCGATTTATAGATTATTCTTTTTGAATAGCTCCTTATGAGAGGTGGCAACAATAAAAATTTGAAAAATTTTTGTTTTTAAATTAGATAATATTTGTAATACATAATGAAATATAATTAAGTCTAATAAATAGAAAACTATAAGTAATTTTTTAAAAATGAGCCTTTATTAGTGATCGGAATAAATCTTTTCATCAAAATTTTGGATGCCAAAATTATAAATTCGTTTGCACCGAAAACAATTTTACAAAATAAAGAGACTACAATGAATATCAAATTAAAATATTCCCCAAATACTCTAAGAAATAAAGATATATTATTAATTTGATCCAAATTTCAATATGCTCTGAATATTTCCTCAATCACAAATGTTTCTATGATATTTGTTTTCATGTCCAATTTCATGTAAAAAAAAAACAACTCTGAAAATCAAATTAATTTGTGCCTATTGATATTTTACTAGTGTTATAAATTTACTTCGAATTTTTAAACTTTTTTTTCTGATACATACATCCTTTGAAGAGTTAGAAGTTAACAAAGCTTCGTCCCAAATTAAACACAGGAATGGAATTTCACACCTGAGTCCCCAATTTTACTGAATTTCCACCATTATGTGTAAGTTTAACAAACAGGGGAGGAATTCTAAGATGGAATCCCTTACGGCTCTCCTCTGGTCAAAGCAAAACGCAAAGTCTATCAAGTCCGAATAAAAAAAATCACCCAAGAATTGTTTTGAATTAACTCCAGTGCATCAACGATTAATGGATCGATTGTTGTCATTCATTTACCGATAATGGAATATTAAATGCATTCAAAGCCTGTCAATGAACTCGGGAGCAGCCGTAGTTACAATAAATAAATACAAGGTAAGTTTCTCACAGATGATAGAGAGGTTTTATGTAACGAACTGCAAAAATAACATTAACAACCGACAGATTTACTTTAGAGCTAAAAATGAAAACGTTCGATTCGACTATAAATGGCACCTTGAAGTTGGCAGGACATAAGTAGTTCATGTTTTTCTATGAGGTTTCATATATCTAGAGCTACTCGGAAATCATACTTTTCATGCTCGAAAGAAAGTTAAAAGCCCTGTTATTCTTTGACTGCACATTGCGCCTATTCCTTTATTTTATACAGGACTAGCTGGTACCTGAAGCGTTGCTGCCGCTGAAAAAAATAATACTAAGTGTAAACAATCAATCATTTGGCGATGTTTTATCGAAAGAGGATGAACGGCATCACATTATATACAATAAGAAGAAACAAATAATTTTTATATATTAGATTTTTGTATTTTTTGAATTGTAAAACTTGTTCTTTCAGAATGGTAATGAAAGAAACTATTTATTGAATCTCTTGTCTTGTTTAATATTCGTTCAGAATCTTCAAATATAATTTTAGGAAATATGTTTAAATATTTTCTTTTGAAATTGATTAAACATAGAAAGCATATTTATACCATAATTTTTTTAATATAATTGAAACGATAATTTTTGAAAATTAAGATGGTGCAAAATTTTTGGTGGTTATTGCAAAAAACGCTAAAATTTAATTAAACTATAAAAACTCCTCGATTGGTCTCCCCAAAACTTTCTCGCATAATCTGTAATAAAGTTGTTTGAAATGCAGCAATCCTATTTTTCTTTGTACACTAGTTATAGTATATAATAGTGAATAAAATGAACCAAAATGTAATAAAAATCTTGAGATGCAAAGAAGTTATGGTAAAAAAATATACGTATATATGCCTTTTTTCCATAAATTTACAACTTCATTTTTCTAAAACATCTATAAATGAGAAAGTTTATTATTATTTAGATTATTTAAAACACACGCTGAAATGTTTACGTGAATACCTCTTATTGGTTTTTGAGATATTCTGTAAATGGTGGAGAATTTTTATGAAATCTAAAGCTTGGAGTAAATTAAAATTTTAGACAAATTTCAGTTGGAAAATTCGTTTCCCGGATGATAGGCGAGGCCTTCCTTTTCCCAGAAAAGATAAACTGTTTTGGGAAGAGGAAAGTGTGAACTACAAGAAATAACAATAAAAAAAATTCGCCTACGTGGTCTATAACCTGTGTTTATTTTCAAATGTTAAGGTATTCGACTTATCTTAGAGCATAGATTCCCAACGTGGGCGATAACGCCCCCTTGTGGGCGTTTGAAGTTTTCAGGGGGGCGGTAAAAGATCCAGAGAAAATTAGAGGGCGTTGATATGGTACGGAGGGGTGTTAGAAGATTAACCAAATATAGTCTACAATGACTGCAAGCAACGATTCCAGGATATTTTAAACAGGGACATACCAGACAGGGCTTTGGATCCTTTTTATCAAATCCAGCCTTCTCATTAGTTAAGTTACAAATTCGATATCTTTAAATTTTAATAAAAATACTTTTTAGTATAATTAAGTGTGCGTTTTGATTGTTTTTTGAAACTGTCTATTTATTTAGGAAGCAATATTTTATTATAAATTAATTCGTATCATCAAAACCCCGGTCTGTCCTTATAACAGGCAAGCTAAAACGTTTTTAAATAAAGGAGATATTCAGTAGCTTTTCAATTCCAACAATATTCTATCTATTACTAATTTTTTTAATTTAATTCCTGTTTTCACAATGCATTATGTACGATGTTACTTCTCTGGAGTGGGAGAGGGGAGCGGTATTGAAATATTCACTAGTAAAGGGGGCACCAGCTCAAAAAAGGTTGGGAACCTATGTCTTAGAGCAAGAATTCAATTCACTATGTTTTCTTAAAGGTTAATCAATAGAAAATTCCTAATTATCAATCTTTCAATTTAATTCATCCATATCATTATGATGAACTTATGATCAACTATTATATGAGGAAAGTAAACAGTTATGTATTTTTGGATGTATAAACCTAAACTTGAGTATGTTTATCTCAGTCTAATAGGAGTGAGATTTGATTCTCACTCGTCACACAAAAGCGCCCGTGAAATCCTTATTGCTCATTTCTGGATCCCCATCCATTCCATGAAGATCCGAAATGGACAATGGTGCCCACCTATCTAAAGAAACAGTCATGCCTATTAATAGAAAGTTCACCCTTCTCTAGACTATAAAACTCTGAGTCATTTTCAAGGAGCCTCTTTAATGGTCTGAAGTTGCCATAGAAACTGCTTTCTTTTCATGGGAAAAAGGCATCTGGAGCACCGATTCAGATGAATTTTTCATCCGATCTTGGAAGGCGAGAGCGAATTTCTCCGAGATTCCGATTTTAACCCCAGAGTCAAATACAGAACTGTGGAATAGGGTACAAAAAGAGAACACTTTGGATAGTGTTGAATAATAATGAACAGAAAAGGGGAATGGATCATTTTTTTATGTTAGGGAGTCGTATTTGTTTTGCCATCTAATATTCAGTTTCATTTCAGTAAATTGAGGTTCATTCAGGTTTCAAATTTAAGGTATCCCGACTTCATCCGAAGGAAAATTTCAGAATAAAATGGATTTTTTAAATATTTAAAACTATGGTTTTAGATGTATCGTTAGTTATAAATTTAAATACTATAAGTACAAAAAATTATTTGGAAATATCATATATTTGGAGAAATAGGAAAATGTGTTTAATGAAATTTGACCAAAACGGTTAGCACTCAACTCAAAATGGTAATCCCTATTTTTCTTTGTACACAAGTTTTCGAATACAACGATGAAGGAAATGAACCAAAATCTAAGAAGAATTGAGATTCAAAGAAATGATGGGTAAAAATATACGTACATATGCATTTTTTCCATAAATTTCCAACTTAATTTTCCTGAAAACACTTATAAAAGAAAAAGTATTTCAACAATAATAAAACTTTTGGTTCTTTCATTGCCCATATTATTTGAAATATCCCCTGAAATGTCCATGTAAGTACCTATATTTTTGTGAACAGGGAAAAAGTTTTATGAAAATAAAAGTTTTGTGAATATTGAAGTGAAAGACAAATTTTAGCTGAAAAATATATGCCCCTGGATAATAGGCGAGGCCTTCCTTTTACTCAAAAAGAAACTGCTTTGGAAAGAGTAAAGTCTGAACTGCATGAAATAACTAAAAAAAATTCGCTCATGTGGTCGATCGCTAGTGTTTTTAACGTAGTCTAATACCTTAAATCTAATGTACATACGAAAATACATGATATGATCAATGCTATCAATAAATTACTTTTAATAACAACCATTGTTAGTATAGATAATAACAGACTGTTATTAATACCAAAAAGACTTTTGAATAATCACACTGGTGCCCTAAGTAAAGGAACAAGAATTTTGCATATTAATACTGTTCAGTGTTATCT
The DNA here is from genome assembly GCA_026543055.1 of Argiope trifasciata. Classification (NCBI taxonomy): domain Eukaryota; kingdom Metazoa; phylum Arthropoda; class Arachnida; order Araneae; family Araneidae; genus Argiope; species Argiope trifasciata. The sequence goes on along the minus strand of JAPMOQ010027656.1, from coordinate 11,557 downwards.
TTATTACCCAGCGCCCTCTGTAATTTTGGATGGATACCTCAATCTACAGTTTGACCTCACCAATCTAGATAAATTTTTTATGCATGTCAAAAAAGCTAAGAATGAATAAAACTTGGTTACGGAAATATAATTTGGGTGTTTTATTTTAATTTTTTAAGTTGGATTGTAGCAAAGATTAATGTGCTAAGTACTGCAATTTTATTACCCTATGTTATAAGGATTTATTAAATTACAGTAAATTTGGAATTTCGATAATAAAAATTGCCGAAGGAAAGTAATAAAAATATATTACTTTCCTTCTGCAACTTTTCTTATTTCTATTTGATAATGTGTTTTTTCTGCCAGTAGGTAATTATTGATTTCAATTCTGTGTGTGCCTGGGAACTTAATACACTGCAAGGAAAAAACATGAGATTGTAAGACGGAGGACTAAAAGAACGCAAATTAGCTATGGGTTTGCAAACGTCACATTTTATGCATGATTATACACTGATGGAAAAAAATCCCAATACCAAGAAAAAATTATTGTACAGTAATGAAATTTTAGGAATACATTTGTCTAGGTAACATATTTAATTGATTAAAGTTTCAAGATCACAGGTAGAGCCATTGGCGAGAAGAGCCATTTCAAATGTAAAATGTTGGTACATTAGTAACCGTTGTGACCGCCAGAATTTTGAATGCAAACATGCATGCATTGTGTCGTACAGGTGTCGGATATCAGTTTGTGGGATGGAGTTCCATGCCTGTTGCACTTGGGCGGTCAATGCAGGGACGGTTAATGCTGGTTGTGGATGACGCTGGAGTTGTCGTCCAATGATGTCCCATACGTGCTCGATTGGAGAAAGGTCTGGTGATCTAGCAGGCCAAGGCAACATGTCGACACTCTGTAGAGCATGTTGGGTTACAACAGCGGTATGAGGGCGAGCGTTATCCTGTTGGAAAACACTCCCTTGAATGCTGTTTATGAATGGCAGCACAACACTAGACTGATTTGTATCACTAGACTGACGTACAAATTTGCAGTCAGGGTGCGTGGGATAACCACGAGAGTGCTCCTGCTGTCATACGAAATTTCTCCCCAAACCATAACTCCAGGAGTAGGCCCTGTGTGTCTAGGCCGCAGACAGGTCACTAGCAGGCGTTCACCTGGCCTCCTTCTAACCAACAAACGGCTATCACTGCGACCAAGGCAGAACCGGCTTTCATCAGAAAACACAACAGATTTTCACTCCGTACTCCAATGAGCTCTAGCTTGACACCACTCACGTCGCAAACGGCAGTGGTTTGGAGTCAGTGGAATGCACTGTACAGTGCGTCTGGCTCGAAGCCGTCCTTGAAGTAACCGATTTGTAATACTTCGTTGTGTTACTGTGGTGCCAACTGCAGCTCGAATTTCAGCTGCAGACGCAGTACGATTAGCCACAGCCATACGCCGAATACGACGGTCTTCCCTCTCAGTAGTACCACGTGGCCGCCCGGAACCTGGTCTTCTTGAGGCAGTACCTTCCCTACAACATGATCTCGTTCAAAATCAGTGAGCTGTTGATAATGGCTTCTTCGTCTTCTCAGAGGCATCCTTGACTAACATTAACCCACTACGTCAAATCTAAACTGTAAATAACGATCACGAACCTTACAGCGCTTATTTAAAGCAAACCTCATTTGCATGTTCATAGTGTCGCTACTAGCGCCACACTTACGCGCCTAGCTCGAAATTTGAATCGACGTCATCTTTCAGATGTCTAAACACGCCTACCAAATTTCGTTTATCTAGCACAGCTCCTTCCTAGTGTTGGGATTTTTTTTCCATCAGTGTAGTAAAAGTTAATCAGCTGAGATCTACTGATTCATAATTTCTGTTTCAGTTTGAAGGTTATTACCGATGATTTATTTCAGCAAGATTTTTGATTTCGTATTCAGCATTACATCTTTTTTATGCAAATTCTACATTAATTGTCTCAAAACGATTTCAGTGATTAGTTAAGGCATGAATGTTGCAAACATTTTTCTTTTAAATTAAACCATAACAAACAAAGAAAAATAAATTAGCATTAAGTGTGGCGCCACTAGCGCCACACTTAGGCTTGAAGCGCGAAATTTCAGTCGATGTCATCTTTCAAATGTATAAACACGCCTACCAATTTTTAATTTTTTTGGTGTTGAGATTTCTTTTCTCACCAGTGTACTTTTACCACTATAATAACACTAATTTAAGCATGAATTGTTTTATGTGGGGATTTCAAACATTTGTCTCCATTACTACTAAATATACTCTGGTCAACGAGAATGTTCTTTCATCAAATTTGTCATATAATTTTAAAATGTAATGGTCACTCTACAACAATAAAAATCTTTATCATATGAAGACATTTTGGATGCTTATACGATGAACAATTGTGTTCAAACTTTAATATATCGATACAACTTCAAAACCCAGAAAAGTAGGTCAAAACTAATTCGGATAAAAACAGAAGATTAATTATAGTTGTTTTCTATTTCGAAGCCCTTGATTGCGACTTCGAGACGGAGCACCGACTTTGAGTCGTGGCTAGACGACGAGGGACCCTTTCTTCTGCTTCTAATTACACAACAGGGAAGGGAATTTAGTATCGGCGAATCCTTTTTGCATGCCGGTTTCGAACTTGGAATCCTCCAATTCCTAAGCAGAAATCCTATTACCAGACTCTCGTAAAGCATTCGAAACAATATTTTTAGCATTCTAAATACTAATTCAATGTATGTGCTTCTGGTTTATGGGCATTTATACATTTTGATGAAACACAGAAACAAAGATTGCAAAGCGCAGAAGAACCTAACACAAAACATGCCTTACACAAATCAATAACGCACACTCAACAAATTTTTATTAAATAACCACAGTAGCACAAATAACCTAGAGTGAACTCGCTTGTGATCAACATTCCAAAGGGAGAATGTTTTCCTTCGAGCATTCTTTTCCGACTCAATTATTCTTCCATTTATGTGCATCTGCTGTTAGAGCTATCATGACTTTGCTATAATGTTCTGGAATCCTAATGGAGACATTGACAAGATTCTCAAAAATTTGGGATTTTTATTTTTGCGGCTAAAGAAACCAAATTCGGCACTACGGTCTCGATATATATTTAGCAGCCATAACAATATCTCTAAAACTCTCTTCCTTACGAGGAAATTTAAAACGGAGGGAAGCAATATCACAAATTCATAGCTTAACACATTAGTTGTCATGGTTTACGCATGTGCTTCGGATAATCTGTCTAATTAGATAGTCCTTTTTTATCTCTTAACGGTTACGACTTAAGACATCAGTGGTTAAGACTTAACCACTGATGAGAAAGGGCTACCCCCATTAGATAACAAAGTGGGAATCACCAGCGAGTCACGCTGTACTCGACGTTTTAAGTACCCGCATATTTAGAGCGTTAAGAAATGAAGAATATAAAATAGAATCCCTAAGCATTCATTGAAAATTAAAATATAAATATTAAAATTCTATTAATATTTAACGGTTGATTAATGCTTAGATAATTTATTTCTTTCAGCGTTTCACATTTTTAAGGGTTAGTTTTCACAAGCATGTCTTTGATAAAAAAAAATGTATTTTTAGTGCTCTAATAAGAGCGTGTTTTTTAATTTTTTAAAACCTTTCTCCTCAAAATTTTGAAACAGCTCAATCTTTTTCATCAGCATTTGCTTCATCGTTCATTTTTTTTTAATTGGCTCGCAACTTTTTTTCAAGGGAGCCATTTTCATATCCCAGAAGAGAATATTTTGTTGAAAGCTGTAATAAACTAGGGTTTGATTAGATTGGATTTATTTCCGCTACAGTAGAACATGTTTCCTTTTCAACAGAGGAAGAATGATTGAGTTCCTTTTTTTAGAACACGAGAAATTTAATTCCACCGACAGCTTCTTTATGCCTTATTCTGCGAGGTGAATTAGTGAGACAAAGAAAAAATATTACTTTATAAATAAAATGACAAGGCAGAAAAGCCATAATAATCTTCCAAGAAAGAAAAATTAGGAAATTTCTTTACACGAAAGTTTCTAAAAATATAGGATAGAAGTTATTGATCGATATTTCAAATAGGACGAATGTTTAGTGCATCATTTTAGTGCATTTTGTGTCTAATTTTGTAGTATGGAGAAAATGATCGGGTGTATAGTTTGTCTCTTTTACCATGGTTTCAAAATTTGATAATACCCAAATTAACCCTATTTGTCAAATTTCATTCAATGTGTTTTTGTGTCATCGTGTTCGCTTAAACATAGACAAACATACACATTTTACACATTGATTCATTTTTGGCCCAAAGCTGAAATTTTGATTAACATATGCAAATTAATTCATCGAGTCTACATAAAGGGAGATTATATTTTTTGATAATTACTTAATAAAAAGTAACTAGAATAAAAAATTTCTTTAAAAAAATCGAAGTAGGAATTGAATTAATTTTTTTAAATATTACTTGTTTCTTATTTATTCTCAAAAGTGAAGAGGATTCTCATCGCACACAGAGCATGAAGGTAAACAGGTGAATTAGATTCCTACAGATGAATTCAATGAGAAAGATATAAAGTCTAGTGAGATACTGACAGTTGAATCAGCTGTATATGGATAGAAAACATCTCGTAGAGTATTTGAAAGAAAAAAAAATGTTGTTGGATGGTAAGCTATTCCCATCCATTTTCTTTGTTCGCAATATGAATAGCAAGGATGAATAGGAAAAAAAGTTTTTCAGTAAGGTTCTGATCCATCTTTGAAAACTCTAATGTTTGTCCATTAGGGTATTTTCGAATACAATTATCTCCTTTTTTCCGTTAAGGAGGATAAAAAGTTTACCACATTTGGAAGTAATAACATATTCAAACTCCTTATTCCTGTACAAGAGCATCAAAGTTTACTAAAAAAAGATAATTACCCTCAAATTATCAATTAGAAAAAGGTTTCTCGGCATAACAAAACGATGATTATCAGAGGCTTTTGTTTTAACTAATGAGAAGAAAAAATACGACGAAGCGATTATGTAGATTAGGCACAAGAATCTCAGGCTTATCATATGCAGATAATACGATCATTTTTTTTCTCATCATCAAGTAAGAGAACGATTAATAAAGATTATTACTGAAATTTTAATGAGCTCTTAGAAGATAACGAAAATCTGTTAATGACACAAGCTGTAATCATTTCTTGAAGGAAAAACCATTAAAAGGTAAGTTTGAATGTAGATCATAATTTGTTAGACTTCACAGCCAGGGCAGTTTTTTTTTTTATTGCATCAGGATCCATGTGATCATTTACAATTTTTTTTTACTAAACGGTTTATCAATACCTTATGGTCTATTAATTGCCATGACGGATTATTTAAAATATAGACCCCAAAATTTCTAATAGTAGAATTCGCCATGAGTCTCACTTTTCTTTGTTATATCTAAGAAATCAGATTTTTATATCAGGAGTATATATCTCTGGATATCTTTGAATATCTTTTCTATTGCTATATTTATAATGGAAAACTTCAAGGGAAAATATTAAAAGGACGGAAAAAAATTGATCTGACATTATAGAAAGTATGATTTCTTCTTTACTTGTCTTAATCAGATTCTACTAAATGTTTTCCTGATACAGAATCAATTTTAAAAATAAATTTAGCTTGGCTTCATTTAGTTGGACTAAGTTCTTACTTTGAAGTTACACGATATCAGTATTAAGAAAGACGCCGTAATCTTGAAAGGTGATAATTTGCTGAGACTGACTGAGACAACCCACGACAGAACATATTGTATACAGCCGACCACCCCGCCAGCACTGAACATAGAAGTATCTACAGGATTTGCTATGGTCGACTGCTGAATAAGAATTGTCAAACATTACATAGCAAGTTAATGTGTAGGTCAAGCTAACCTTCCTTTCGGGGTAGTAAATAGCTATCTTTCTCCCCATCTGCACACTCTCAAACAGTTTGGAGTGGGACTATCGATCTATGACATCATATCCTTCAAGGTTTTGAGATGACCTGGCACCAGCAGTAATGTACTTAAATCATTTACATTCTTCAGGTTTTTCCCTTCACTCTGAGACCTCAATACATTCCATTAAATAGTGGTAAAATGTACCCATTTCTCCAAAAATTCATTTATTTTCCTGCTTTCTCCCAAATCTTTGGAAATATGCAGGGAATCTTCTATATGGAAATATTATTACCCCACAACAGAACTATGTTTCAAGCAGACAGATTTAACACCCATAAAAGTAGTATTTACAGCAGAATTTTAATTACAGCAACAGATATTTGGAGACAAATTTGGTGGTCCTCTAAAAAAGTATCGAACATTCCCTCACCAAGGCAGTTTTAGCTTTTAATCTAAAAAAGATTGGATTTTCATTATTTTATACGTAGAAAATTATCATCTGTGGCACATCATTTGCAAAAACTCTATATCCATAAATCGGTTTATCTTTGTTGAGTTTCTACTTGTAAAAGTTGCAATGAACAGATGTACATATTGCAAAATTTAAACTCGACTTTTAAAACTACAGAATTCTTGAATTATATTTAAACTGACTTGTTTCAAGCTGGCAAAGATGATATTTTGTAATTATTATTTCTCTCATTTCTTGATATTCTAAAATTGTATATCATTACATTGGATGACTGTCATAGAATAAAAGGAAAGGAATTTAGCCAGACAGGATTTTAAAATTTGTCTATTCAGATTTGATTCCATCACTCGACCCATTATTATGCCCTCCAACGGTTAAGATTGGAATTGAATTGATAACATTATTCCCCGAACAAGGTGCGACTCATTGTTCAGTAAAAAAATTTAGTTCAATGAACTGATAGATTAATAATTCGAATTTGAAAGTATTAAAATAGAGAACACATATGTTACAGTTTTGTAATTTTAAATATCTATCAAGAAATGATAAAATTCTATAACAGAGCAGCATTAACAATTATTCTATAACAACAGCATTACAACTCAAATTATATAACAGCAGCATTAAAGCCACATTAGGTGAAAACGAATAGCTTCGTAGGGTCAAAAAGAAGTGTATTTCCATTACAAAGGCATAAAATCACTTATGTCGATTGACTGATGACAAATAAAGACAAATAAAAATGAATGCTTGTCTTGACTTCTCTCATATCGATTCCAACAAAACTTTGATTACTTATTACCTGCAGTTAATTAAATTATCTAATACATCATTTTTTTGGATCTGTTTACCGCATCTATCAACCATGGATTAACCACTAAATAAATCTCCAACAGATTCAGTAAAGATACTAAATTCAAGCCAGGCGTTAATCTTTCGTAATTATTGTACGTGAATGCTATGTAAGTCGTTCTCTGAGGTAATAGTTTTATTAGAGAGTGTGCGGGAAAGTTTTAGAGGAGCCAATCCTATAGGTTTGAAATTTTAACTAAACATTTCAGAAAATGTTGGCGTTTTTTGCAGTAACTTCCGAAAATATTACAAAATAATTTCGTTTCAAAAAACTTTCGAAATAATTTCAATCCATGTTAGTTTTCAAAAAATTATCTTTTCTGCTATATTAATAAATTTATGGTATAAATATATTTTCTAGATTTAATCCATTTTAAAAGAAAATATTTTAATCCCATTTTCTAACATTAAACTTGAGAATTCTTAACGAATATTGAACGAATCACGAGATACAACAAATAGTTTCTTTTATTACCATTCTGAAAGAAACCAAGCTTTACAATTTTAAAAGAATACACAAATCTAATTTATAAAAATGAATATTTGTGTGTAGAATAGAATGATAAAAATAGAATAAATACTATTTATGCTTCTCCTTTATATATCCTTCCATTTCAATGAATGTATTCATTGCCGACGAGTAAATAAATATCATTCATGCTATCATTCTTAATGACACAAGATAACTATTTCGAATTCCAAACGATGTTCCCAAGATTATTTCTTCTACGGCAGCAGCGCGCCGGGTACCAGCTAGTCGAATGTTTATAAATTCTAGATATAATAACGACCAGACAACCAAAAAGTAAGGACTTAAAATCAGTCTGCAAAATCTCTCTTCTAATAAAAAGAGAAAATATTTGTCTTTTGACCTTCCATGGGAATAGCCATTAGAGATTAAACTGCAGATTTTTCTCAAATATAGTTTGGAGAACGAAGATTTTGCTCGTCAAAATTTTTTGTGTATATATAAAGTAAGCAAATGTACTACTTCAATTTTATATTGATATCAACTGTGCAATTCACAAGATGAATAAATTCATTCTTCATTAAACAAGATAACTATTCTTCATTAAAAAAGATTTCAAATTTCAAACGATGTTTCCAGGATTACTTATTCTGCTGCAGCATCGCAATGGGTACCAGCTAGTTCAATAATAAGGTAACTACGCACCTGAAGGAAGCTCACTAAGAATATCCGATAGAGATTTATCCCCATACTACTTCTAATGCTCATATTGTACCATCCAATGTCTAAAACATTTAGGTCCAGATGTGCTTCAACTTAGCCAAAGAAGTTTCCATTGTTTTTGGCGGTAATCCGAGGAGTTTCCTGTTCTCTCCGTTATCTACTTTGAGCCAAAGGATATGCGAATATTGCGGTCCACAGTTAAACCTCCAAATAATCGCCAGTCTGCAGACTCCGGACGGACATCCGGCAGTGGAGCGATAGGCTGACCAGAAGTGAAATAGTGTACAGAATAGTACTAGATTTATAGTACTTGTAAAATAACATCCGTACTTTATCAGAATAAAACAGGCCCAACTTTGTTTAATAAAGAATTTTTTATAATTTAATCCCAAAACTCTATTAAATATGTCCCGCGACTCTGTTCGCGTGGAAATATTTGGATGCATATGGACGAAGAATGAGAAATAAAATAAAAAAATTAAACCGGACCTAAAAACGATACATTTAAAAGCATATGCGAAAAATATATAACATAAATACAATTTAATAACAAAAACACACAACTCACATAAAAACCATTTATTTACATTGTATACCCAAAATAAAATGACACAGCAAATCGTCTGGTCAAATCCACTATAAATTATCTAATATATAAAAAATATTTTCCTATCTATTTCCATATGCATTATCCAAGGATTATTGTCCTAATAATTTGCTAAGGAGACATTTACAGATTCAGCAAAGAGTTTAAATTTAAGCTATAAAATTTTAATTAAAAATTTAATAAAATCTTATCTATGATATAAAAATGAATTGTTTGTTCGTACCTTATACGCAGCCTTATTATTCAACCGATTTCTATGCATTTGTTCAAATTATTGTTTGCGCTTGCATATCTATTATATAAAAGTAATTTTTGTTTGTTTTATCCTATGCGCTGCTATTCTATCCGCATATACTACGACTACGATTACGATTCTGATTCTGATTATGATTGCTGTACACTACGATTGTGATGAAACTTGGGAAATGTTATTGCTTGCACTTCCCTGAAGGTTATATTTTAAAACTGACAATTGACAAAAGTTAAACAGTGCATCCCATCTGAATTATTCGCACATATATCAAACAAAATAAAAGTTTTATGATTGATGTCAGTCAATGCGAGGGAAATGAAATCAAAAATACTTTCTGAAAGTGCTATTTTTTTCTGCTCATTAATGAATAGTCTTTTACACAGGATGTTATCATTCAGCTTGTTCCCCATTTTGTCTGCAGCAACCGCACCTATTATTCAGAGTTGATCTCACACATACAAAACAAAATTACTATCGATACAGCTCAAGGTAAGTTATATATAATGGAAATTTCCCGTGCAAACAGCAACTTTTGTTATTTATTAAGTGAATTTACAAACGATATATCGATAATACAAATGTACATCGTGTTGATTGCTTCGACAAAAAATATGTTCCCAAACTTTCGTCATTTAATGAATGTAACAGCGTAACATCTCGAAACGGGCCAAATCCAGCTTCATAAGCAAACGACAAAAGAGCAACTAAGCAAATTGTTTACCATTTGCAAATTCGCATGTTTCAAAGTCTCAAGATCAACATGAGGCAAGAACCGAAAGGGAACGTTTACATGCTACCTGATCACAAGTATCAGAATCAAAAGACCAATATGAGGCAGGAAACGTGACCACTATCCTTAAAGGAATGTCTATTGGAGAAGATGTGCTCATTCGACGCATTCTCATTTTCCCCTCCTACATTCCTTTTCATTTCAAACGTCTGTAGTTCCCCATTCGACTTGCATTCTCGATGACCATCAACAAGGCGCAAGGTCAATCACTTCACTGAACCTAAAAAATCCCTGTTTTTCACATAACCAGTTGTATGCTGGATGCTTGCGAGCCGGACAGTCAAGAAATTCATTTGCTTCTGTTGAAAACAAGACAAAAATATTGCTTACCCTAAAGTCTTGAATGATAAAGTTTGAAATAAAATAAAATTGAATAAATATTATTTGCGCTTCTCATTTATATATCCTTCAATTTCAATGAATGCTTTCATTTCCGATACGAAAATGTTAATCTTTCGAACGATACTTACCTTTCAAACGATATTTCCAAAATTATTTCTTCTGCGGCAGCAACGCGCTGGGTACAAGGTAGTAATATTTATAATAATGAATTATAAAAAATTATTAATGTAAAAATTTCAATTTTTTAGTTCACCATAGAAAAGATGCGTTTATAAAAATAACATTTAATAAGTAATTTTACATACATTGCTAATAATTTAATTTTTAAAGTCAAGGAATTCGTTTTTGAAGATTCACTTAAATTAAAATATTTGATAAACCTTAGGTAAGATGCGTTTATAGAAATTGCTTAATGAAAGCAATTTTAAAATACACTCCTAATAATTAAATTTTTAAAGCCAAGAAATTTAGTTGTGGCAAAACGCAGTTTATAACATTTCTAGAACTACTTTCAATTAAGCAGGGATATATAAAATCCTTAAAAAATGTGGGTTACAATTCTCTTTTACGGCCATTGAATGGTTTCAGTGACATCCGATTGTATTTCCGTTTGTTCAAGTCTTCCAAGAAGTTTCCTAATTAAAACAAAACAAAGGTGGTTCCAATGAAAACTGGAAACCATACATTTTAATTTTCCATCCAAAATAAGAATTTTCGCGTTTGGAGGAAATTGCTTTTCCTGTCGTGAAACATTTCGCATTTCTATAGGGTCATTAGAAGACAACGATCCAAAAGAACCGATTTCAAAGTACACGAGAAGCAATCAAATAAAATACGAATTGGAATCATTTGAACTCTAACCACTTCCGTCAAGATATTATTTAGTACTATAGTGTTTAAATAATAATGAATGACCTATAGAAAAGCGAAAGATTTCTTGTCGTGAAACTTTTCGCATTTCTTTAGGGTCATTAGAAGAGAACTGATCCAAAAGAACCGACTTAGTCATAAACAAGAAGGAAGCGAACAACCAAATAAAATCCGAATCATTTGAACTCTAACCACTTCCGTCAAGATATTATTTAGTACTATAGTGTTTAAATAATAATGAATGACCTATAGAAAAGCGAAAG
>JAPMOQ010027637.1:0-17985 GCA_026543055.1 Argiope trifasciata | reverse complement strand
GAAAGGGAAAAGAACCAGTGGGAGGTGAGCAAGCTCTTTGTTTCTTAGAACGGGCAGCTCGGTAGTAAGTTCTTCAAACGTTGACTTGAATTTGATAAGAACTTTTTTTATTGTGCTTGGATGCTGAGTATCGTGTAGATCGTTTCGAAGAATTTGTTTGTAAATATATTTTTCAATGAATAAAGTTCATAGGCAACAGTAGTTCTTGTATGTATGTTCGCCATACGCGTGTGCCGCACAATAAAGGTCATAATGACATTTTAATATGTTACGTATTGCACGTCTCGTCTTGTAGCATAGGGCATGTTCGTGTAATCGGACCAGCCGGTTATTAGGACCAAAATGATCGCGTCCCGATGTGGTCAGATTAACCGGAATCGACTGTATATTCATTTGTCTTTACTATGCCACTGACCAGTAGCGAATTTCAGTAATTCAATGAACTTTCGTGCCATGCAGAATCTTATACTTTATATGCAAGAATGAGAAAAACTTACTTTGTAAAGGGACGAGACCGTTTAATTTTACTATGAGGCAGATGAAAATAATAGACGAGTTTTAGGAACAGTTATTTAAGGTATCCGACTACGTTCGAAGGAATATTTTTTAAAAATTGAATTTTTTTTAAACTATATAAAACTACGGATTTTAGATGTGTCATCAATTACGATACAAAATACTATAAATACACAAAAGTATTTAATATATTCTGAGAAATAGGAAAATGTGTAGTAAATTTTAATGAAATTTAGCCAAAACGGTTAACACTCTGCACAAAATGGTAATGCAGGAATCCTTTGGACACAAGTTATAGAAGATAATGATGAATGAAATGAACCAAAATATAAGAAACATTTTCAGATGCAAAGAAGTTATGGGTAAAAATATGCGTATGTATGCATTTTTTTCCATAAATTCGCAACTTAATTTTTTTTAAAAACACTTTCACCAACAGTAAAACTTTTGGTCCATTTCATTCCCCATATTATTGAAAATACACTTAGAAATTTTTTATGTAAATACTTCTATTTGTTTTGGTGATATGATGTTAACGGTGGAGAATTTTTGTGAAACTTAAAAGTTTTCAAAAAATTGAAGTAAAAGGCAATTTTCCGCTGAAAAAATATGTGACTCTGGATGATAGGCGATGCTTTCCTTTTCCTAGAAAAAATAAACTGTTTCGGAAAGAGGAAAATCTGAATAACAAGAAATAAAATTTTTAAAAAATCGCCAGTGTGGTCGATAAGCAGTGTTTTTAACGTAGTCGGATACCTTAATTATTTTATAAGTTCTTTTCTAAGACAAAACCGACACAAAGACGAAAGATATACGACACTCACTTAGAATACAATCTAACAATAACTCCCAAGAAAGATCATGCGAAATATACCTTGATGTTAATAAGGTAGCGCCATCTATTGTATCGGAAGAGAAGGTAGTAGAATTATACAACCGCTACAATTTAAGGTAATATTTCTTTTTAATGATTCTACGCATTAAATATGTTAATCAGTAAGTACAGGGTAATCAGAGAATAAGCCCTGATTTCAAAATTTAATATCTCTGCAAAAAAGATCGATAAAATTATGCGGTAAATTGTACTTTTATTAGCAAAACTGTAAAAATGCCGTACACAAAGTTAGAAAATTTAATTACGAAAATCGTTAACAGATGGTGATCTAATCACAATGCCCATAGACCCTTTCAGTGTGACGTCAAAAATGAAAAATGACTCCCGATATGACTCCTTGTGACTTCTTTCTGTGGGGAGCATTGAAAGACACTGTCTATAGAAACAATCCCGAAACCCTAGAAGAGCTTGAATCGTTGATGGGTGTTGCATGTGATTCCATTTTCGTTGAGACATTGCAAGACGTGATGTAAAATTTCATTGTTCGATTACGCCACCTCATTGTTTCGAAAGATGAACATTTTGAAAAAATTGTATTTTGATTGCAAAAAGCACATCACTTTATTGTTTTTTTTAGAAAAAACTCCTTTCAGAAAAAGAGTTTTCAGTGCAGAGCGCCATCTGTTAACGATTTTCGTAACTGAATTTTCTAAACTTTTGTACAGCATTTTTACAGTTTCGCTAATAAACGTACAGTTTACCGCATAATTCTATCGATATTTTTTGTATAGATATTTAATTTTGAAATCAGGGCTTATTCGCTGATCACCCTGTACTTTGATGTTAATAAGGTAGCGCCATCTGTTGTATCAAAAGAGAAGGTAGTAGAACTATGTAACCGCTACAATTTAAGGTAATATTTCTTTTTAATGATTCTATGCATTAAATATGTTAATCAGTAAGTAATAGAACAGCAAGGCGCAGTGGTATTTTCTAATCAACTGCTTTTTAAATTCACTGGCTGATGGTGATTCTCATATGGAATAAATATCGATGATTAATCATCAAATAAATTCTCTTATTTTTATAATATTGTATTATCATATCAAAGTTCTTGATCAGAATGGCTTAAAGTTGTACAAAATTTCAGAAATCCAACAGCAAAATGCGAGGGAGATAAAATTGATGACAAAATATCACTTTTGTTAACATGAAATAAATTAAACAGAACTGCTTAAAAAGAACACTTACGATTTCATCAGAATCACTGAATTCATCCATATCTTCTTCCCTGAATCCTTTTAAACTCTAAAAGAACACAAAAAGTAAAAGTTGTGAATTTATTTAAGATTTCGCTGTATATCGATACAAGCTTAATCAAATGCGTTAAAAAATACATAATATATATTGCTTTTTTAAAATTAATTTCATGCATTGATAAATTATTCCATTGTGCATTGTAGAAATCTTACGGTTCGTCGTTAACAGTTAGTGTTGTCTATCTTTTTTTTTATGGAACTGGCATTAGATATGCTTTGTTTTAAAAATCATCCTTAAGGAGAGATAATTTAGACATGTTTTGGATATTTTAGACATGATGCACATTTTTGACCTCCAAGGTATACATGCGCCAAATTTGGGTGCTATCGCTAAAACAGTCTGAACATGCTAACACACACACACACACTGAGCTTTTTTTATATGCTAACCGTCTTTGCCGACCAGCCGGTTCGCCAGAATTAATAATCTCTAGAATTTCCAATTAAGTGTTTTATATAACTTGGTCCCATAATAGCTCTTTCTGAAAAATATTATTAAGTTTCAGATTCTGATACTTATATAATTCAGTCATACTATTATGTGAGCCATAAATTATTCTGTTCATTGTACTATTTGCGAAAGTTGTATGCGAACTGTGGAATAATTTTCGTTACTTATATAATATTTTAAAGAATTATTCAACAAACATTTCTCTGATTTATCATAAAATTCAGTTTTTTTCGCTTTACTTTCAAAATATTTAACTGGTTTAAACAAAAAAAAAAAAATGTTATTTTATTTCAATCAATAAATGCACTCCCTAAAAGTATGAAGTTCAAATTTTACACAATCTAATTGTATTAAGGAATCAATCTGCGAAATGCTTTTGACACTTCGACTTTCAAACAGTTAAATAAACTTTTCTATCTTCTGTGATCAAATCTGACAGATTTATAATTTTTTTATATTCCAATTTATGAACAATCAACGTTTTCATAATCATAATACAATCACTGTCGAGAACCCCTTGCAGAAGATTGGCGTATTTTCTTTGAAATGGTCAAAATAGCAGTCTAAAATTGCCAGTTTTTGTCGAAAAGTGATATTTAAATTTCATAAATTCGGTAATAGTGACTGATTTAATTAATTGGCATTCGGATATCGGTGTTTCAAGAATATTGTGACATTGTATAAAATATGATTCAAAGGGCAGAGTACCTATTTAAAAATTTAAAATTCATAATTCACCTGAGCATTTATTGACTCAAGTTGCATAAAATATAATTATTTGATTCATTTAGACCAATTTGTTCACAGATATATGCCTCAAATTAGCTGTTGGGCGCCGACTAGAATAACTATCCTATATATGTATTAAATCATGTTTACCTTAAATTAAACTGTTTTATTAAATTAATAATACAGATATTGTAAAAGATCATAGAAAACTTGTCCCCCATTTACTTTTCAAAATATCGTATTTCCGTTTTTTTTCTGTTTTTTTTTTTACCTTATGCTGAAAATTACATTTTTATATATTTAATTTGCAATGATAGTTTTTTTAAAATTTGATCTTCTGTTAATGTGATGGAAACACGTTGATCAAAGATAATTCTTTCCCATGTTCGCGAAATGTGGTCGTGCAGTTTAAATTTTATTTTATGTTAAATGTATTGTTGAAAAATATGTTTAAAATATGTATTTAAAAATTCATTAAAAATAGAAATTTTATTTGTAGGTAAAAACATTGGTGACACTTTTTAGGATTCAATTATATGTAAAATTCAATTTAAATAATACTTTCGATAATACTTTCTGAAGTTATAGAGGAAAAACGCTGAAATTTCGCTTAATTTTTAATTAATGAAAATTCTAATTAAAAGTTTTAAAAAAATCGCTCCTAGGTGCACATTCCTGACCATTTCTTTCCTGTACGTTTATTAGCGAAACTGTAAAAATGCTGTACAAAAGTTTAGAAATTTTAGTTATGAAAATCGTTAAAAAATTGCATTTTGATTGCAAAGACCGCATCACTTTATTTTTTTTAAAGACTCCTTTCAGAGAAAGAGTTTTCAGCGCAGAACACCATCTGTTAACGATTTTTGTAACTAATTTTTCCAACTTTTGTACACAATTTTTATAGTTTTGCTAATAAACGTTTGCTAATAATAAGTTTACCGCATCATTCTATCAATCTTTTTATAGTAGAGATATTTAATTTTGAAATCAGGGCTTATTCGCTGATCATCCTGTATATCATTATAATATATTTCTTCACATAAATTTCTTTTCACATGAAGTTATAACCTTTGAATAGCACCATTTCGCTTCTGAAAAATGTATTTTTACCTTTCTTCTAACTTCTGGAAGTTTCGTTGGCGATGTCTTCTGAGCCAGGGTTTTGGTTCTGCTTCCTGAATGAGACGGGAACTTCTGAACCATTTTCCCGTTTTCCTGAAATCATGTGCAGATGAAAAAATGACTGTCGAGTTTTCAGATAATATGCGAAATACAAAATCTTTTTCATCAAAATATTAAATGTCCAACTTTTAATCACTTTTCAGCATTTATGTCTTCAAAATTAATAGCATTAAATTATTCTTCACTAGCCGCCTATGGCGACCAGCTGTTTCGACAGGAGTAGTGCATTCTAAAATTTTCAATACTTATTTATCTTGCTCTCTTTATTTTTACCTCATGTTGAAAATTACATTTTTATCTATTTAATCTGCAATGATAGTTTTTTTAAAAAAAAATTTAATCTTCTGTTAATGCGATGGAAACACGTTGGTAAAAGATATTTTTTTCCCATGTTCGCGAAATGTGTTCGTGTAGATTAAATTTTATTTTATGTTAAATGTATTGTTGAAAAATATGGTTGAAATATTTATTTAAAAACACATTAAAAATAGAAATTTTATATTTAGGTGAAAATATTGGTATCACCAAAAAGATAATTTTTTGGGCTTCAATTTGATGTAAAAATAATTTTTGTGATATTATATTTTGAAAAGTTATGGCGGAAAAACGTCGAAATTTCGTTTTTGTTCAGCTAAATGTATTCAAACTTCGATAGTCACTTAATCCGTATTATTATAGAAGCCTTCTCCCATAACATTAAGCTTCCATTTAATCATGTGCTGAACATCCTCAGTTTAATTTGCAATAAGAATTAATTTAATCATTCAGTTTCAGTTTTTGTCAAAGTAACGGCAAAGCACTGATACACTCTTAACATGCTCTTGCAGATTAAACTCTAATTTCATTTTGTGAGAAATTAACTGTTGGAAAATATGGTTATAACATTTTTTAAAAAAATATTCACTAAAAATAGAAAATTAATTTATGGGTTAAAATATTGATATCAATGAAATTTTTTTTCAGAGAATTGAAAATCAGTTTTGTGCTATAATACATTAAATCCAGAAAGAGTGGTCTCTTAGAAAGTTTCTCGCATACTCTCTTGTAAAATGTTATTTTCCTCATTCTCTCATTAAAATCGCGAACCTTTGGAAATTCCGTAAACACGTTCAGAGTTTTATTGTTAGCGAAAAACTGAAGCGTTGCGTTTTTTAGAATAATCGCGTTTTCACGCATTCCAGCACACAGAACAATTCATAATTAACCCAATGATGAATTTCATTAAAAACGAAAATGAGTTAATCGATTTTTTTATTTGTATTTAATTGATCCAAAATTGGATACCGAAACTTATCAACCGAGTTCATTAGATTTTGTAATTATAGTGTATACTTGTACTCAGACAGTCGAACAGACAGATTTCCGCTGAATGGTATTTGTTCAATATTTGATTTTAATCTTAAAATTTTCGTTTAAAGACCATAAACCAAATTTCATCCATTCGGCTCGAAGCATATTTAGTTGTCATTTTCACAGATAAACAGACAATATTCTAAAAAAAATTCTGATATTTGTGGAGGCCGCGGTGGCCTGGTGGTAACGTCACGGATTCGGAACCGGAGGGTTTCAGGTTCGAGACTCGATTCTACCTAAGAACTGTCGTTTAAGGGGGTTTCTGGCACGTTAAATCTGTCAGGCCAAACGTCCTCCCGCTGGTGTGGCGTGGTGTGGAGAGGGGGGTGCCACTTCAGGTGTCGTCCTCGTCCTCTGACCGTGGCTCAAAATGGCGAGGTCCGTCCCTAAATAGCCCTCGTGTTGCTTTAAACGGGACGTTAATATAACTAAACTAAATCTGCTATTTGTGATTTTGTCCTCGTGGAAAAAAAAAGGGAAATGTGAATTTCTCGATTAACCAAAATCTCGAGTTAGTGTTTTTTTTTTTTTGACGATAATAACACTTTTTCCTTGTATACTTCGTATATGAGAAAGTAAAAAGTACTATAACAGTACTTATAAAGTACTATAAAAGTACTAATTATTTAAATTATAGTTTTCCTTATATACTTCGTATATGAGAAAGTACTATAACAGTACTTATAGAGTACTATAAAAGTACTAATTATTTAAATTATAGTTTTCCTTGTATACTTCGTATATGAGAAAGTAAAAAGTACTATAATAGTACTTATAGAGAACTATAAAAGTTCTAATTATTTAAGATATATAGATCAATTCTTTAAAAAGAATTCTTACTTGTGAGAAAAAAAAGTCGCTGAAGACTTTGTAAGCTTTAAAAAAAAAATCATCGGCGACTATTATGCATAAAATTAACTTTTTGCACAATTTTTCTTATAATATATAATATTTTGCGTCAATCAGTTATATTCTTTATTATATACATCCTTCAAACGGTTATTTTTCGAGCTCCTACTTCCTTACTATAAAAATTCATATGGTTTTTATATGCAATTTTTAAAAATATATTCGTATTCAATTCACCCCCTTTTTACAGTTCGGCCTATAATTTCCAGATATTACGATATTCACATCCATTTATATACAAAGTTTCCTGTTTAAAATTACCCTTAAAATTAGACTTATTACGGAACTACTTATAAGATTTAAAAAAAAAATAAGTAGAAAGAACATTTACAACTTTTATTATTATAAGATTTTGTCAAATATCTAAACTTTAATCCTATTCTCTCGAAGTGTTTTGAAGTTTATATATGTTATGTTTTGAAGTTTTTTGAAGTTATTAGACATATTTCTTAAATGATATGCTTCTTTAGCTGTAAAGTTTCAATTTTTATTTATATATAACATATTTAAAGCTGCCTAAGAAAAATCTAGTGAATTCAGATCCGGAGATCTTAGTGGCCGGGAAATTGGTTCGCTTCTTCCAATACAACTTTCATGAAAGAGTAATATTTAAAAGTAAGGTAACATCTCCTTGAATAGTGGAATAGTATTGTGGAACACCATCCTGTCAATACAGAAACTCCCGGTAGAATTTGTGGGGCAAAGTTATTTAAGCAATAAAACTTAATATTCATTTTAAAAAACCGAAAATGAAATAATTAAATTTTACTTATTAAAAATACAAATGAAATTAAAACTAAATCTTTATTAACCAATCCTATTGAATACTTTATACCTTCTTGAACCATTCAAATTACTGTACGCATGCGTGGTTGAACGGTGTGGAAGATGATGTTGTATCAGAATAGAACTCGGAACCTTTAGATCTGAAGCCTAGTAACATAACCTCATGACAAAAGCAATTGCTCATTCCCGTAGATGTTATCTGGCTTATTAAGATATCACCACAGACTCACCCTCCAGTGAGTTGACGAACGGTATCCGTTGTTGTTGAGTGGTGATGAATTGGTTTGTTGAGTGAGTGGTTGCTGTGTGTGGCTGTTGTGTCTAATGCGCCGTACTCATCTTTGTTTGGCGAGCGGATAACTTTTTTACTCACGCCAAGCGTTATTTCGAGCGTGCGTTAATTGTTGTGTCGAGTGAGTCTGAGGACTTTGGTTGCGGGTAGATGGCGCCACGACAGTTGCATGAAGGTTGAAAGTTCATTGTTCGAGGTCACAATTGTGGAATGTGAAATGTTCTTGAAATAGAACCTGGGATCTTTGGGTCTGAAGACTAGAAGCATAACCACAGGACAAAAGCAATTGCTCAATTCCGTAGATGTTATCTGGCTTGTTATCACCACAACGGTATAAACCCAAAAAAATCTCGGTCGTCTTTCCCATTCAAAGAGGAATAGTCTATTATATTTTAGTAGGTATCTTTGTTATAATACTCCCCTGCTTGTATATTTTTAGTCTAAACACCTGACATAAAAAGGGAGCAAATACATTCTAAAAATGGAATATGGAATTCGAACGAATAAATCAATTTTAGGACACTTGAGGGAAAAATGGAACTACCCTCAAGTAAGGATCTCAGATAGTATCTAAATTAACATTCTTTAATCGACATAAGGAACATAAATCGTAAAACATTCGAATCTTAGCGGTACTATGCTACCTTTATTCCTCTTGGATTTGTTTCCTGGGCTCGATATTTCTTCATTAAGGCTTTGTGTTTGCTTTCTTTTCGAGCGTCATTGGGAAGCTGAATAGAAACAGAATTATTGATCCTCTTTGGAGAAATCTGGAACAGAAGAAACGAGAAACAATAATATAGCAATAATAATAATAATAAATAATAGGGGAAATGGTCACCCTAAATTCTCTCGCATACTCTCTAATAAACTTGTCACGCCAGAAAATTCCTTATATTAGTAATTTTCTTAGTTATTAGTTATTTTATATTCCTTACATTAGATTTACAATAGTTATGAAAAGTTAACTTTTGGCGTCAATTCTTCAATTTCAATGAATCTATCGTTTTATTTTTACTAGTTTTTTGGCGATTAATCTCTGGCAAGGCTAAAGAGTATCCAAAAATCAAATTAATGTTTTAGGCATATTTTTTTCTTCGCTGATTGAAACAAAAAATCACAAAATCTGATATATTTAAATCGCTGCATTTTTGAATTATCATATTTATAAACTCCAAAGAGTACACAGGCAACCTGTTGTTGGATTTGTCTGCAAATTTGACAAATATCTATACTAAAGGTATCAATTCGGTGTACTGAATTTTATCTCTTCAGCTGTTGTCATTTTGTAATTATAATGCTAACTTATATTCTAACAGCCGGACTTCTTTTGAACACATTTTACACAAAAGGTGATAGAAATCTGTACATTTAGTGCGAAAATTAAATTTCATATACCAAAATTTAAAGATGTATTAAATTTCAGCTGTCTAGCTCAAAGCGTTTGAGAATTATCTATGTCACAGACAGATACACACAACACCGCTTCATGCCCCTGCAACTATAACTGTCTGGCTATTTAAACAGTGTAATTAGCATGAAGAGGAGGAGACATTGAAAGACACTCCTGTTCTATCCATCTCTGTAACTACTGTTCGACGTCTGACATTTATTGATTAAAATTTTGTTAGGGGATTTTAATATTGGATAAAAAAATATTCAAAAGCAAGGAACTTTTTGAAATTCAAATGGAAAGTGGATTTGGTTTATTAAACTAACTATCAGAGAGAAACGGAAAACTTATGCTAATTTACATAAAGAGACTAATAGTTTGTTTGTGATTATGAAATTCCGAAAAAAAAATATTAACAAAAAATTAGAAATGAGGGCAGAAAAAAAAGATTAGTACAAAAAGTACAAATAAATGCTATGTACAACACAAAAATAACAGAAAATAAAAATGTGAATGTATAGTACTATACTCTTGGGAATAGAACTCTTGAAATCTAAACAAATCTTAATTTGCTTCTAGATGACGAATCATTTTCAAAATTTCCATCCTGGATCCTTGGGAAGTGGCATTATGGAAGGAAACTCTTTCTAGCTCAGATGTTGACTTAGTCATTTGGTATGAAGAAGTCAGCATACATTTTGTTGCGTAGTGGATCGGTGCGGCATCAAGATTTCCGCAAGGAAAGAATGCATTAGGAATCAGACTAAAACGCCGAAGATATAAGGGTAATGTCCCGTGAGATGTGAAGAAAAGACTGTCTTCCTTTTTCCAGTTACTTGGCAAAAGTGTGACTTTGGGAAGAATATTGAAAGCAGATTGACCCGTATCTCCGTCTTCGTAATCCTCTTGCAAATTTTTCATCATTTTCTGCTTTAAAAACGATTTTAGGTAAGATTTCAGTATCTTAGTGAGACATTGCTCCATGTTCGATTCCGCAGTTTCCTTTGTCAGTCTGTCAGCATCTTCATTCAACTCATATCCCGCTTGTACTTTAATCCAAGAGACTTTGATTTGCCTGTACTGCATTAGATTTTTGCCGATGGCCCTCACAACTGGATCCTGTCGATACTGCTACGTTCAGTGGCGGCCGGGTGGTCGGCTGTATGCAAGAAGAAAAAGGCCCTCTCAACTGGATTTTTTTGTTTGTTTTTTGGATTAGCTGCCACTTGTATGCTGGCTTGGTTGTCAACTAATATTGTGATAAGTTGTGAATGAGGGTTAGTAGCATATTCTATGGCTTGTTGAAGGGTTAGAAGTTCAGCTTGATACACTGCGTTAAAATTCTGAATTTTTATTGACCATCTAACCAAATATTATGGTTTTCCATGACACAGAATGAAGCACCAACTCCATTATCCATCTTGGAACCATCAGTGTAAAGATGAACTCCCGAAGATGTACCCACCATCTTCAATGGAGATCTGATCTTGAAATGGGTATTGTGATGGGTGAGCAGCCCAGTCTGTTTTCAGATTTTTCAACATTCTTCGGTTTGATCGTTGTGAGGCTCTCTAGAAAAGAAACATCGAGTCTGTTGATTGATGTATATTTGGCTTCTTGCTGGAGCTTGAGATATAATGGAGGGACCACAAAGATGACTTGAAGTGTTGATACTGGGGTCATTATGTAGGCTCCCGAAATTGCCAACAGGAAGGGTCTTTGTAATGTCGCTAATTTTCTTTTTATTCCTACTAGAGAATCCAAGCACAAGACTTCTGCTCCATAAACCAGCATCCTTTCAATCACAGTGGGGTAAAGGATTTTTTTAAAAATTTTCTCGGAAATTCCTAAATTTTTTACCTTTAATTTAAGGAAGCTTCTGTGATACATGGATGTTTTAATGGACAGGCTTTTAATGTGTAGATGCCAATTGAGTTTGTCATCGATATGCATGCCGCGATATTTGATGAAATGCTGTCTTTGAATGATTTCTCCTTGCCAGTGAGTTGTCGGTGGGCTTAAGAGTTTGCTATACAGAATATATTGTGTTTCTTGCTTGAAATTTGGAATTCATTCTTGTTGATTCAGGAAATCAATTTGGTTATAACCTCATGTATTCAATTTTCAATTTTCTGTCCAGTGGTTACATGGGGGACTATAAAAATATTATCTACAAATGTTTGAATGGGAAGGTGTCTTCCATAATTTGATTTACTTCAAGATTCCAAAGAGCTGGTCGGCTACAAGATCCCTGTGGATAGCCTGTCTTTTGTTCTCTAATGGCTGTACCCTCACTTGAATTTAGAGAGACTTTTTTACTGAGCAGCAAATTTTTAAAGATTTTTTTCTAAGATTTTAGAGTTTGGCCATTCTTAAGAGTGCTCACAATTGAACATTATCCAATGTTCCGTTAATGTCAGGTGATAATATCAGAACATGATGGTTTTGCTTTCTTCTTTTTATTTATTTATTTAATCGATGCATTGCTAAATCTGTTTACCGACCTTTTCTGAATCCATACTGATGCTCACTAATTTTATTAGATTGCTCTAGACGGCAAATGAGCCGTTGTGTAAGGAATTCCTCCATAACCTTACCAAAACAGGGGAGAAGTGACATAGCTCTCTATGGAGAGGTCTTGTCTTCCTGTTTTCCTTCTTTTTGAAAGAGAATAATGCTTCCTATTTTCAGTAGATTCAGTACAGATATTTTCCAAATTAAGGGAGTTATAAAACATGGAAATTCGTAGACGATTTTTACGGTTACTGTACTATCTTTATCCTACGTATACGAGAAAATAAAAAGTCGAGATTGAAAATTTGAACGAAATTTTAAATAATTCTTACTATAAGCATGTCATTTGACATTCAGATTTGTATATACAAGTAGTTCTTTTTATTTGAATGCCTTTTTTTTCTCACAATTACTTTTAAGTGCATCAATAATTCATATTGAATGCATCAATACCTCATCTGGTCTGTGATTCGGTGGTTTGTGGTAAAATTAGATCGGGAATGAACAAAGTACTAATTTAAAAAAGAAATGCACATTTTCATTCATGAAATCAGATAAAAATTACAATGTAGGAAGAAGATATGAAACATCTGAAAGGTACATCGCTTGTAGAATTTTTACTAAGGAAGTCGAGAGGGTCGAACGTTACTGTTTCTTGTTATTATAATAAATGCCAGAATTACATCAGGATATGATTTTCATCAACATAGTTACTATATTAAACGAGAAGAAGTAGTATCCTCTCAATATACGTGCGTTAGATGTCAAGCTAACACGCCTCCGTATAGGACACACGAGCTGTAGTCGCAAACATTTGCTATTTGGCGAAAGGGCGCCAATATGCCATACATGTCACGTTGATCCAAGTATTAAGCATATTTTAATTGAATGGCCTAAGTACCATTTTTTTCGTGTAAACATTTTCAATAGTAATAGTTTCATTTTCATCCGTAAGAGTAACTGACTTGGTGGGAGAGAAATACCAACCAAGTATTTTTACATTTTTAAAAGCGATTCATCTTTTTACTTACATCTAACTGCTTTCCAACCTTTTAATGTCTTTTAGCGCTTCATTTTGGAATTGTACCATTAACTCGCAATTTAAATATGTTTCAAAAAAAATTTTCTGCGATTGAGAAATTTTAAAATTTTATTAGCTGATTGTCACGCCTCTTGTATTTCTTGCAATTTCCTCAATTCGTATTAATTTATAATTCATTAGTTGGGTTCATATTAATGTAGTCTTAATTTAAACCCTATGACTGGCGCAGTATGGTCACGAATGGCTCTTGTGCCAATAAACCTTACTTCCCTACTTTAACATTTAACATTTAACACCACACCACACCACACCTCCGTTTCTAGAGCTCATGGGTCCCCTTTCCGGTTTGGTATAGATGTAGGTGAACTTTATTAACAAAGAAAGAAAAAAAAAGTACACAACAATGAATTTGAAAGATACAGAAAAATGACTAAATACATAAAAATACAACATAGCAAGTGATGATAAATGCTAGACTGAACTTCTTGAGCACAAGAAACTGGATGAATGAGCATAGTAATATACAGTATGAATGCACAAAAGAGTTAAAATATTGAGAGGGGGATGAAAATCAAGTTATGGATAAAGTACGAGCTGTATTAAATGGTGTCCTAAGAAAATAGTAGAGTTACTCTAATTGAAGCAGATCTCCCTGATCAATTAGGAATCTAATCATGTTTATGATTCTACTTTTGGATGATGGATTACTAAAGACTCTTTTGTACCACAGACTTTCTAGCGATGATGAGGGTTTTCTGAGGTGCCATGAAAGAGTCAAAGGGCAAGAAGTCGCAAAGTGAATGGGATCGCCGATTTCTCCACAAGAGCAGTAGTCATTTGCTGATAGATGGAAGCGGTGAAGAAAAGACGGGAAAGGTCCGTGTCCTGTAACAAACAGGATTTCTTCACGAGTCCAAGAGAGTGGTTGCAATTTTACTGTTTTGATGACTTTAAAAACAGAACGACCCGTATTTCCATTATCCCAAAGATTTTGCCATTTTCGTATAAATATTTTCTGCAGGTGCTTTTTAAGATGACATCGGGGCTTTGTGACTTCCAATGGAGCACCTTCAATAATAGCTGCTTTTGCAAGAATATCAGCTTCTCCATTACCCCGATAACCAGCATGGGCTTTGATCCATCTTAAGAGGATATTTGGGTTTTGGAGGAGAAGGAACTGAATGTCACGGGCGAGTTCATGAGGAGAATGGGGATCTTGTACTGCTAGCAAACTTGTACAAATAATAACAAAAAAGACCCTTTTTGTGATTTAGAGTACAATGAAAAATCTGAAAATGGAATTTTAACTTCTTCCTTTCTGCCAATTGGATTCAAACTTGATGAAAAGGCAATTGTCACATAGTTGAAAGGGCAACTTTATGGTATCCTGTATAAGAATAGAAGAGATCTAATTCTTCTCACTTTTACATTTATGAATATTGTCAAAAGAGTCTTTTAGAAACAATTCTTAGATATTTTGTCTTACTGAGATAAATTATTTATAATTTTGCTTGGTTAACCTGGAATTTTTTCTCCAACTATCCTACTTTTTAGATTCGCGATAATTCTTACTTTTTTCTTTCCATTCTTAAAGGAAGTCCTCGATATTTTCTTCTTCACTATCTTCATGGTACTTTCGACATGGGGTTCGAATTCCTGGGAGGACATGTCTTGATCATCATTCTGAAATACAGGATATAACGATTCCAGATTTTTTCTCTCTCTTTAAATGTACACACCAATTTGAAATAATTCTTAAAATAAACTTAAACCTTTTGTAGGATTGGCATTTCAGACAAAATTATGATTAAAAAAAACATGATATTATATGGAATGTACTTTCTTTTTCTGAAACACATATTTATGCCAAATTTGATAGATTTATTCAAACAATGTACTCTGTAAAGCGGCAAAACATCCAATCTTTTTCATTACCGGTAGAAATATAGATAAATGGCAGTCGGAAATTCAAAAGACAATTCGTTCTACTTATGGTTATACTGAACATATTCAGTAATACCATTTATTATATACATACATATATATGTTACTTATAATTAATACTGTATGAGCTTGAAATATTTTAATAGTTGTAAATAAAAGAAATTGATTTTAGTGCTTTCAGTTGCCAGTTATATATCTTTACTAATCATAAAAGAAATTATGTGAGTGTTTTAGCACTTTACAGGATACACTATTAGATTGAAGCTATTCGATTTAGTATAAATACTCTTTGGAGGGAAAAATGTAGACCTCAAAGCAATTTTTGAAAATTTTATTATTAATTTAATTAATTAAAAAAATAACCGAAATTTTGTGTTTAATAACCATAATTTCTAAAAGCTTTAATGAGAAAAAATAATTTTTACATGTTTTTAAAGTTAAAAAATACTTTTAACGATACCAATTTTATGCGATTCTTCATAAAGTAAGAAAAAAATTTCAACTTAATAGAATTTTTACCACATTTTTATAAGACATCTAACTGTATAATTATGAATTTTTAATTGAATGAAATAATTTTCATTGATTAAAATATATGTGGAAAAAAAATCATATTCCGTATAAGTTGTCGAAGACAGAATTTGCTTGAATGCAAATTTTTGCAGAAAAAAAAAACTAATTATATTAACAAATGTTACACTTGTTTACCACCAAAATACATGACTTGATAATCATGCAAAATGATAAGCATATTAATAGATTTACTGGAGTTATTTTTCTTTTTATGTTGCGAAAACACGATACCGCTTCAAAAAAACAAACATACTGGCAAGCGCTGAAAGAAAGTATACATAATACAGCTTTGATTTTGCATGATTTTTTTTAATTATGTGTGTATAAACATGTTTGGGATATTTCATACGGATACGATGGATAATTTTTTTAACCCTGAGGGCAAGTTCTGTAAAATGTAGTATTGATAAAAATAACTATAAAGTAAACGTTACTGAGACAAAAAAAAAATTAATTAAAAGTAGCTTACACGTTTTTGACTAAATCTTTTAAACTAATTAATGTATACACATGTATAATATCTAAAAATGGTCAGTTTGGAGTTTTTTGGATTTTATTGGCACAAGAGCCATGGTGTTGACTATGCTGCGCCAAATTGTATTTCTTTTAGGATTAAAATATATAATTTCGGCTATAAAATGCAATGTAAAAACATTTTAAAAACATGAAGAATATTTAAATATAGAGATAAAAACCTATTGATTTCAAAAAAGCAAAAAGATTAGTACGTGATGTTTTATCAAGCAAATCAGAGAGATTGGAGTTGTTAAAATGGTAGAAGCGTTGATCGCTAAAGTTTGGACATTCAGTGAGAATGTGGTGAACAGTCATGATGCAATTGCACTCAGAGCACATTAGGGCCTCTTCTCCAAAAAGTAGATGTTGGTGAGTGAATCTAGTATGACCTATGCACAAACGGGTTAAGATTGTGTCCGCTTTTCTATTTGGAAGACATGACCAAGGTTCAACACGAGGTTGAAAGCTATGAAGTTTGTTTTCTGTTAACAGATCCCACTCTATTTGCCATTTTGAGAGATAGAGCAAAGTTATGTTTTTTCAAATCACTTACAGGGATATTGATTTTTGCCGTAGTAGTAGCTGATTTGGTGGCATTGTCCGCATTTTCGTTTCCCACAATACCTACATGAGAAAACACCCAGCAGAGGAAAATTTTAAATCCACTAGAGTAAAGTCTATTAAAAAGGTTTAAAATCTTAGAAACTAATGGGTGATTTATAGAATGTAGATGGTATGATTTTAAAGACTGTAAAACACTTAATGAACTACAAAATGGTCAGAAACATTTCAATTATCAAAAATGAAATCATAAAAAATTTGGAAAAAATTAAAAGTTTAAAAGTCTTATAGCCACTCCAGGTGATTAACCCTTGAATCATTTTCTGAAATTCCTCCCTACAAACTTCACAAATGAGTCCTGAATCGTACATCATTCAATATGAATCACATGCGCATAATCTTTGTTCAATTGATGCTCAAACTTTTCCAGCAACAAACTTACCATTACTTCTCCTGAATAAATAAATGCATCCTGATGTCTCCGGTAGCAATCATCATTCTTCGGGGCTTTAAAGGCGCGCTTCTTGGAACTTGAGCCAGAGCCCTGAAGGAGAATAAAAAGCTTTATTAATGAGAGAGAACGAACAAATGTACTACAACACATTTAAAGATATTAGATATACAGGGTGTTAAAAAAATATGTGATTTAATATACATATAATATAATATGGTGGCGGATTTAGGTATCTGGCGGCTCTTGTTTCACTAATTTAATCAATACACAGGTAATTTATTTTATGTTAATTTTTATATTTATTATGCATTATGACTCATGTTACGGTGGCATCCATGTTTCCACAAAATATTATTTACTCAAATGCTCCGTATGGATAAATACTGCCACAATTAAATGGTCGTGATCGAAAGATAAGGTTTTAATTATTCATACTGCATAAAGTGTTAATAATATTGAATAATTTTATAATTAGTGAGATTTATATATATTTTTAATTTATTTGTTTAAAAATGAGACTAATAATATATTTTTAATGGATCTATTTGCGGGCCTTCTTTTCAACACTTCGCGTCTATATAAGTTTACGAACAGGTCATGGAATTCTTCAGAAGAA
>JAPMOQ010027636.1:213243-239595 GCA_026543055.1 Argiope trifasciata | reverse complement strand
TTGATGTCACAACAATCACGCGCGAACTTTCAACACCAGTTGACGTTACGCAGATGTCTGACTTTCCTACGCCAGTTGCGGTAATGAAATGCAGATTAGAATTTTTTTAATTTCCTTTATTCTGTTTTTTTTATTTTTATTTAAAAGTAGTTGAGAATGAATCCTAAAGATTGATTCATTAACTACATTTGATTTTAAATACATCAAACGCAAAGAAAATAAATAGAATCGTTTGAAATAATCGGTCGAAATTCTGCTATATCTAACCTCAACTCTGTTGGGAAAAAACACCTGGAGCCTTACTTACCTTTGGCGGGATTTGGCCCCACCTTTTTGGGCGTGAAAGTCAGTTTTTAATGAATGAAAAATGAACCACTTAATGAATCGGAATAAAAAGTAGCCTGTGTTCTATTCCTGACTCTAATCTATCTTTGTGCTCAATTTCATCCAATTCTGTTCAGCCGTTCTAGTGTGATTGAGTAACAAACATCCATCCATCCAAACTTTCACATTTATAATATTAGTAGAGATTTTGAGCTCCTTTTAACACTCCTAAACATTTAAAAACATTAAAAATAATATAACATTATTATTTCATTTTACAACACACATAACACTCTTAAACATAATATAACATTTAAAAATAGCTGTAAGATTTAAAAATTAAGAACATTGTTCTTAACTCACAGTATGAAAAATTTTGCCAAACGATTTCTTTAAAACTACTTATAAAGAATAAGGAGAATAATCTCGCTTCGTTAACGAAAATGATATTTCATAATTGTTAAATTCGTTAACCTAGAATATATAATTTATAACAAATATATTAGGAATTTACTGATGGCAATGAGAATAAAATTTTTGAACTGCGAAACAAAAATTTTAAATTGTGATGCTATTACTTCATCATCGAAGTTCAGTTACAGAAAACAAAAAACGAATATATCATTCATAACAAATATATTATGAATTTATTGATAGCAATAAGAATAAAATTTTTGAACTGCGAAACAAAAATTTTGTATTGTGATTCTATTACTTCATCATCGAATTTCAGCTACAGAAAACAAAAAACGAATATATCATTCATTACAAATTTATTAAGGATTTATTGATGGCAATGAGAATAAAATTTTTGAACTGCGGAACAAAAATCTTTTATTGCAGTGCTATTACTATATCATCGAAGTTCAGCTACAGAAAAACAAAAACAGAAATGAAAAAGTTTAAAAACAATGTTATCAAATTTCCTTTATAGATAAGATTCATCTTTTAACCTTCAGATAATATGTCTTTAGGAAATATTTCATTTTTTCAGTGGTGTCACATGATAAAAGAATATTTTAAAAAGACGATAGATAATTTTCAAATAAATTTACCACACTTTTCAATTTGTTAGTATCGTCTGAAATTACTAAACGAATGAATTAAGGTATCCGACTAGGTTCAAAGAAAAAAAAATTTGAAAA
Organism: Argiope trifasciata; assembly: GCA_026543055.1. Lineage (NCBI taxonomy): Eukaryota > Metazoa > Arthropoda > Arachnida > Araneae > Araneidae > Argiope > Argiope trifasciata. The sequence continues at coordinate 238,126 of JAPMOQ010027636.1, read as the reverse complement.
ATTGGATTTTTTAGAAACTATTTATGATCTTTAAGTATATTGTTCAATAATAAACATAATAAATACAAAAAAAAAATAATTGAAAATATAATATATTTGGACAAATAGGAAAATTGACAGTAAATTTCAATGAAATTTAACCAAAACGGTTCACACTGTACACAAAATGGTAATGCAGCCATCCTATTTTTCTTTGTACACAAGTTATAGAATATAATAATGAATGAATTGAACCAAAATATAAGAAACATTTTGTGACGCAAGGATGTTATGATTAAAAATATGCGTATATATGCATTTTTTTTTTTTTTCATAAATTCGCAACTTAATCTTTTTAAAAAAAGCCTATAAATGAAAAAGTATTTCGCCAGCAATAAAACTTTTGGTTCATTTCATTGCCCATATCATTTAAAACACACGCTGAAAATTTTATGTTAATACCTCTATTAGTTTTGGGGTTATCATGCCAACGGTGGAGAATGGTTATGAAAGCTAAAGTTTTGTGAAAATTGAACCTAGAGACAAATTTTAATCGAAAAATAGGTGACCCTGGATGATAAGTAAGGCCTTCCTTTTTTCTAAAAGAGATTAAATGTTTTGGGAAGATAAAAGTCTAAACTACAAGAAATAATAATAATTTTAAAAAATCGAAATCCAGTATTTTAAACGTAGTCGGATACCTTAAAGCAAAAGTAACGAATTTAACTAAATCGTTAAGTCGCTGCCTATTGAGTTTTGAGATTATTGCAACTGTATTTCATAAGCCTAAATGACTGAATCGAGGAAATGTTTAATTCTTAGTACCGCTGTACTCATTATTTGAACAGGAGGAAGTTAGAGACCAAAAAATTTCCGAAATGGAATTTGTAACCACAATATCTTTCCGAAGCTCAGCGCAATAATCTTTAGTTTAGTCAGATAAACGATTCTAGCTGAAACCAGTGGAAGTCAGCTCACCAAAATTTCCTCGCATAATCCGTTATAAAACACTAGCCGCCTTTTGCGACCAGTTGGTTCGCCATGACTAATGCGTTCTAAAATTTTCAATTAAATCACATATTCATTAGCCTTGAAGTAATTCCGGGCATTGATTGGCCTGAAATTAATATTTTCTTTAAGATGATGGACGGAAAGCTGTAAAAGAACACATTTTCCTTATAATATTCTTTAATTTTATAAATCAGTCAGTTTGAATTCATTACAGATATTGCAAACCATTATAGAAAGACGGGATTTCAATGCATATCCTGTCTAAATTCAATCATTTTTACCGTAAATAAAGATTTGTTGAGTTAATTGTTTAGATCAGGGCTTCTTAAACTATGGGTCGAGACTCCATTTGGGGTCGCGTAGCAAAATTCTGCGGTCGCGAGAGATTTTAATGTCAAATATTTATATATAATATATAATATATACCATTTTATAATATCACTAGAGTTGGCGGAATACATTGAACTTGCAGCGTCTAGACACGTGCATTTGTTGAAGGTTTTGAGCTATCTCCACCGACAGCAGTAAACGATCGATGATCGCTATTATTATACTGTGGCTATACATTGTTAGTGCGTTTGTCGGTATCATACTTGTTGAATAAACCGCGCGCCGCTGACTTCCCACAAGGGAGGAATGCGCGCGCGTACACACGTGCAACCTGCAGCTAAACAATGATTCAATAACACTGCCTGTAATGTGAATTAGGGAGTGTTGACGCTCTTCTAGTGTGTTCAATTGTCAGTGTCCCCCGTAACAAGATTTTAGTTTTTATTTATTTATTCGGTAATTAATAAATCAATTATTATCTGCAATATGTTATTTTTATATATTTATTGTATTTTAGGATCAAAATAATTTTTGTCCATGGATAAATGGCTGAAAAATAAGAATGGTGATGACGCAGATGATAATGCTACAAACTCTTCTCATGCAGGACAATTACATTTCAAAATTGTAAGGGTAATGAACAACCTCTTTGTTTGATCTGCAATGAATTATTGGCTTCGGAGAGTATGAAACCATCAAAATTAATAAGACATCTTGAATCAAAGCATGCTTCGTATGTCAATAAACCAAAAGAGTATTTTGAAAGACTGTTTAAATCTTTAAATAAAGAAAAGAAAATCTTTGAAAAATTTATAACCGTTAATGAAAAATATTTACTAGCGTCATATGAAGTTTCATACTGTATTGCTAAAAATAAAAAGCCGTTCACCATTGGAGAAGATCTTGTGTTACCTGCTGCTATTGAAATGGTAGAAATACTACATGGAAGAAAATATGGCGATGATATTCGAAAAATTCCTTTGTCGAACGACACTGTCTCGAATAGAATTTCTGATATTAACAAGGATCAATTAATGAGATTGATCACCTGCCACTTAAAGCTCAAGAGGAATTTGGTGAGCTTTCGAGTGACTCAAACTTAAAACTACAATTTCAAAAAAAGCCCTTGACTGAATTCTGGATCGGAACTAGAACTGAATTTCAACCCAATCGCTGATATGGCGTTAAATGCACTTCTGCCATTCAACACCACATATTTATGTGAAGTTACTTTCTCAGCTTGAACACATATTAGATCCCAATATCGTTCAGCGTTGAAAAATGTTGAAGAGGTCTTACGTCCAGCAGTTTCAAACATTCCATCAAGATTTGATTTGTTATGCAATAAAAAACAGGCACATCCATCTCATTAAATTTTTTACTTATACTTTAATTTAATACTTACCACGCAACTACTTGAATATATTCGAGAGAATTAAGACGGTCAGAATCCACTTTTATTTTTGGAACTATAATAAATACAATTTTATAATTTTTTGTGCAATTTTTAATTTTAGATTTTTGTATGTTTCAAAACGAATTCTAAGCTTATATATTTTCATATGTATATGTATATTGTTACCTAATAAATAAATCATCAAAAAATATTAATTTACTTTTCTTTTATATTTGTATGGGGTCGTCAAGAAACTCGCAATCATAATTGGGGTCGTGAATGACAAAAGTTTAAGAAGCCCTGGTTTAGATATTGCAAAAGATTATAGAAACCTTTGCTTTTGCATTTATTTTTTAAAGAAAATATTACATTTTATATTTGTTTTATTTTATCCCGTCACGTGCTGAAAGTTGTATTTCTTTAGATTTAATTTGGGATGATAGTTGTTTTTTTTTTTTTTTTTTCTTTATTTGAACTTCCGTCATTGTTTTCTTTTATTTTATTCAGTCACTTGCTAAAAAAAAAAATATTTGGTAAAAATATTTCTTTAAAAATTCGTTAAAAATAGAAGCTTAAGTTACACATTAAAACACTGATACTATTAGAAGGCTAATTTTTTAATCTTTAAATTGATGTAAAAACCATATTTCCAACAATATATTTCAGATAAAACAATAAAACTTAATCTGCAAGAGCATGTCAAAGGGAAAAAATTAGGTTTTATCATCGTGTTGGCATCATTTTGACGGAAGTTCAAAAAAAAAAAAAAAAAAACTATCACTGCAAATTAAATCTAAAGAAATGTAACTTTCAGCACGTGACTGGATAAAATAAAATGAATATAAAATGCGATATTTTCTTTAAAAAATGCAAGGCAAAGGATTCTGTGATCATTTGCAATATTTAAATCATTAATTCAATTAATTATCTTTATTTATACAGGATATGTATTCGAATTCTGGTCCAATGGCCAATTTGTAAAATATTATTAATAGGCATATACACCGAAGAGCCATTACATTATGACCACCCTCCATCTATGAGAATGGGCTTGCCCAGGAGCAGAACCCTGCGCGTGCGTGGTTGATATTGGAGTATATAAAACGGGTATGCAGTGTCTTTCTAAACATAGTGCGATTAGCGACATAATGGGAAAAGCAGCGGATTTATTAGACTTTGATAAAAGTCAAATCGTTATGGCTCGGTGACTTGGAACATCAATATCAGAAACGGCGCGTTTAGTGGGCTGTTCACGTGCAGTTGTTGTGAGCACATATCAAAGGTGGTGCAGGGATGGTGAAATGGCAAGTCGCCGGCCAAAAGTGTGTCGTCCACGGCGTATTGATTCCAGAGGAGAGCAGAGATTGCTACGCATTGTTCGCCGTGACCGAAGGGCTACAACAGCCGAAATCCCCACCAACTACAACAGTGGTGACCCAGGCAATGTTTCTCAACACACTGTGCAGCGTACATTGTTGCGTATGGGCCTACGCTGCCGGAGGCCGAAGCATGTTCCTGCACTAACGGAACGTAATCGCCAGATGCGTCTGCTATGGGCCAAGAAACATCGGAATTGGACACCAGAGGAATGGAAGAAGGTTGCATGGTCTGACGAATCACGTTTTCTGGTCCATCACTTCGACGGGCGTGTGAGAATACGCCGATTTCCAAATGAAACCCTTGCTCCCGAATGCGCAGTTGGACGGAGACAAGCCGGTGTGGGGGTATTATGGTGTGGGCAATGTTTTCATGGAGCACATTAGGACCCATAATCCCCATAGAACAATTCTTGACATCTGGAAGTTACGTGAACATGGTTGCAGACCAGGTTCACCCATTCATGGCAACAGTGTATCCTGCGGGGGATGGCGTGTACCAAAAGGATAATGCACCATGTCATAAGGGTGGAATCGTCACGGATTGGTTCGAGGAACATTCCAGTGACTTTCAAGTCATGTCTTGGCGCCCAAACTCACCTGACATTAATCCAATAGAGAATTTGTGCTCCTACTTGGAAAACCAAATTCGTGCTGCCAAGCTACCCCCCTCGCAATATGAGGGAATTGCAGGACCAGTTGGTGTGCGCTTGGTACCAGATACCTCAGACTACCTATCAGCACCTTGTGGAATCAATGCCACGGCGGGGGCCAGCAGTTTTGAGGGCTAAAGTGGGTCCTACATGTTATTAGCAGGGTGGTCATAATGTAATGGCTCTTCGGTGTATATTGTTTAATATTATTAATTTGATCTAAATGAAGTAAATGATTACATTTTATGTAGCTTGAGTCAAACGATGCATTTGAATAATGAGCTTTAGATTTCTTCATAGTTTGCTCTGTGAGACATATTTTTCAAAATATTTTTATTAATATTTTAAATAAAAGTTGCTGCATCAATCAGTCTTCTAAATCAATAATTAAAACTGACTGATTTATAAAATGAAAGAATATTATTAGTAAAACGTATTCTTTTAGAACTTTCCGTCCATCATCTCAAAAAAATTATTAATTTCAGGCCAATCAATGCCAGGAATTACTTCAAAGCGAATGAATATGAGATTTAATTGAAAATTTTATAACGCATTACTCATGTCGAACCAGCTGGTCGCCAAAGGCGGCTAGTTGTCTAATAAAAGCCTCGATGCTCAGCCAGCTACATGGAAACAAGCTTGTAGACTTTTCATACGTGTAACATTATTATTGTTCTTGCCTCCTATACACATTCTCTGACAGTTATTCAACGATTTTGATCATAGAACTCTTACTTAGTCTTCGATGATTTGAATGTTGTGGGTCTACCCACACCTTTTTGAAGTAATTTCGGCACTTTTTTTTGTTCGAAATAGATTGATGATGAGGATGTCGTGTCCATGTTTCCACGGTAAGGGGGTGCAGTAGTTTCGGAGGGTAAAGACCCCTGAGCACACAGAGGGCAGAAGTCTGACTTCTAACTCATATGAGGATGACACACACTTTCGCTTGCACCCCTTTTTACAGAGGGGCACATTCATACAGATCACAGACAGAACACACAGAAGAACAACCATGTCAGAACCGGGACTCGAACCCAAAACACCCAGATCACGGGGAAGACACGCTATCCCTATACCAAAGTGGCGGCTCGAAACAAATTCTACTGGTCTAATGCCGATAGAAACAGTTTCTTATAGTTGTTTGTTTGGTTAATTTGGATTTTTTGGCACAAGGGACATTCTTGGCCACACTACACCATTCTTATGGTAAAAGGTAAAACATTGTTAATGTTTGAAGCTTCGTATAAAATTATTGTTACCGATTTCCTATACTAATCCGTCGGGTTCGTTCACCTGTATAGTGGGTGTGAGAAGAGATGAGCACACAATTATCAGTCCTTTAGTTGAAGACACAACACAGGCTACAAATATAGGCGTGGCTACAAATGCCTCGACCAATCAGGGCGTATCTGACGTATCTCGGTTCCTGACGTTCTCGGGCGGGAAAATTCTCAAAGTTTCAAGAATTATCCATTTTGTCGCCCAATTCGCCAGAATCGTCGCCAAGCTCTGGGATCATTCCTAAGAGCATCCGCAGCATCCCGTACAGAGTACTGTAAATCATTCTTTCCGGTGATGGAACCAATCATGCTGGGAAGCAGCATCACAGACTCGTAACATTATATACTCATGTAAAAATTAATGTAAAAAAGATAAAACAGACGGAGACAAAAAATTCCCTCTTTGAATTTAAAAAACAAACAAGATGGATATTGTTTGGGTTAAATATATGATAAAAGGTATATATCAATTAAAAATTTAAAGATGATTGGATGATAATTCTTTCCCAGCATTTCTGGTAGAGTTACATTTGATGAGTGAAAGAAATGGCGGTGATGGGAGTCAAAACCTGGGCATTCAATCAAAATATGATTTCTTCTTCTTGTATATATCCGACCACCCCGCCACCACTGAACGTGGCAGTATCGGCAGGATTTGTTGTGGTCGACTGCTGGATAAGTATTGTCCAACCTTACATTGATCGATACGTCAAACTAACAGTCCTTACGGGGTTGTCAATAGCTGTCTTTCTCCCCACCTGCACACTCAAGCAGTTGGAATGAAACTATGACATCATATTCTTCAGGGTTTTGAGATCACCTGGTACCATCAGTACTGCACTTAAATCATTATTTACGATCTTCAGATTTTTTCTTCACTCTGAGATCTCCATACATTCCGTTAAATAGTGGTAAACCGTACCCACTTCTCCACAAATGCATTTATTTTCCTGCGTTCTTCCAAATCTTTGGAAATATGCAAGAAATCTCTCATGTCCATATAATCATGACTAACAGTCAATTCGGTGTGGCATGAAGAACACACAGGTGCCCATTCTCCGAAAAGTAGGTACTTGTGGGTAATCCGAGTATGCCCAATACGTTGATGAGATCATTTTACATCAGCCTCACACGCAGTTTCTTACGAAGTCGTTGGATTTGATCCCTGGTGACTACAATCTCTTGCAGATCACCTAGAAGTCGATTAAAGCAGAATAAACTTCATCCTCTATGGTTATTATTCATTGGCTGGAATTTTGAACTCGGAAAAGTACACAAGAAGAATGACAAACTCTGAGAGTCTACAGAGGATTGGTTGCCACATTTGGCGTACTTTCACCTGACATGGCGATAATAGCAATATTTGGTTAATACATTTAACAAGGAGCATCCTATTTTTTTCATCTCTATATTTAAATCGGCATATTCTTTGAACATAAAAATTTGTTGATTAATTTTTTTCCTAATCGGATCCCGCTACTTCTAAAATCGGTCTTACTCTTTATTATTCTTGTTATGAATGTGTCCATTAGCCATTCTCTTAATAACAATTAGAATAAAGAAATGAGGATGAGTTACCCTGTGGTGACATCTTAATAAACCAGTAACTACCACTAAACATTGGTGGCCATTTTTGTATAGTGGATAAGTTACTGGATTTCAAACCCGAACATCGCAGGTTCGATCCTTGCCGGTATTCAACCTTCGTATTGGCATAATTACGCCAACACCTACGCCAAATTGGTGATCCGAACGTGATGAATTTTCAACAGCTCTCTTGGCGCCATCTCTCCATCAGCAACGCAAAGTCGTCAGACTCACCTGACGCAGCAACACAAAGCCATCAAACTCAAAGACTCACTTGACGCAGCAGCAACGCTCGTACACTAGCCATAACTCTTGGCGCAATAAAATCGTTCGTCTCTAGCGAACTCACTGGTAGGGGAGTATTGTGGTGACATCTTAATAAACGAGTAACTACCACTAAACATTGGTGGCCATTTTTGTATAGTGGACAAGTTACTGGTTTTCAAACCCGAACATCAACACCTACGCCAAAACCCAATATAACTGTAATGCAATCCATAGAATCTGAAGTATCTGGAAGGCCACGTTTCTCATTCTAACGTTGTGGCTGAAAGCATACTATTTCACTGGAAAGATACAGATACCCCGATAAAGGTTTCATTATCCTAAAAAGCAAAAGATGTGAGTCTCATTATCCTAAAAAGGATACAATAATAGTTACAATAAATCGATTAGATGTTCACTATTTTTCATACTAACATAGCTAGAAACGTGATATTCATCTTGAATGGATTGCCAAGCATTCTTCATTAAACGCCAGCTATTACCCACGACTCTTTTGAGGGCGGAAATTTTCATGTATGTGAACGAAAATCTATTAAATAATGACAAATAAAAAATAATTAAACCTAACCTAAAAACGATACATTTAAAAGTATAAGCATATACGAAAAATAGATAACATAAATACAATTTAATAACAAAAGCACTCAACTAACGTAAAAACATTTTTTTATATTGTATACCCGAAACAAAACAAAACAAAACAGCACATTATATCCGGTCAAATCCGTTTTATTTCTGGATCGATATTGAGATAGCTACAACAGTATTATACACATAATTTTTAAACTTTTAATTTAAATGAAAACACAGTTGTCAACAATCACGTGCGAACTTTCAACGCCGGTTGGCGTAATGCAATGCAGATTTAAAAAAAATTTCCTTTATTCGGTTTTCTTTTTATTTAAAAGTAATTCAGAGGGAATCCGAAAGATCGATTCATTAACAACATTCGATTTTAAATCCATAAAACACTTAGAATGTAAGCAGAATCATTTGGAATAATTGATCAAAATTCTGCTAACCATAACCTCATTTCTGTTAAGAAAAAAAACCCTGGAGTTTTACTTCTATTTGGCGGCATTGGGCCTCAGCTTTTTGGCGCGAAAGTTAGATTTTAATGAATAAAAAATGAGCCACTGAATGAACCGTAATAAAAAGTAGCCTATGAGTAACAAACATCCATCCATCCAAAGTTTTACATTTATAATGTTAGTAGAGATTTCATGAAAAGTAGCAATGTATGCTACTCTAGCAAGGAAAGGCATATCAGAATATATTATTTCCCCACCGATAAACTTCAAAGACCTTAAAAAAATCAAAAGAAGAAAAATCAACTAATCCAAAAAAATTTAACTATATCCCATGACCCAATACGTCTCAAGAACAATCCAAAAAATCAAATGCGGAAACTGTCTGAAGATATAAAGATCCATTGATATTATGAAGAAACATATTGTTAAAACAACTGATCCTCGTCCACGAGTATTTTGTGATCTTTACTGTGAAGAACATTGGCTCCCTGAAATCTCTTATTCAAAATTTGATGCTTATGGCGCCCTGAAAAAAGTTCTTATTATACATCAAATTATGTGTATATGTATATACGAAGCATTATTTTAATAGCCATCCCATTAGTACAAATTATTGTACAATTTTTTCAGGATGTTATTCAGAATTTTTTAATGCTGACAGTATCATAATGATATCGTTTGTGCATTTTATAATGATAAGTATCACATTTGTTCTATTTATTATAAAAATTAGGGAATCTGAATCCAACATTATCATAGTGTCTCATAAACGAGTACAAATTGTCCAGATAAATTGTTCTCTGAAGGCATATTTTTTTGGGGGGGGGAGCAGGAATTTTTCTTCCATGCGGAAAAATTTACAACTTATTTGCATGCTTTGGGAATCCATTCTTGGTTTACTTATCCACAGTTAGAAGAAAGGACACTTTTTTTTTCTTTATTTCAATCATTCACATTTGTGTTTAATATTAGTAATAATTTTATATACACAATATTAAAATGCTTACAGAACAAAAGGAACTATGGATTTGTTTCAAATTAAAGGTCTGATAGATTCTAATTACAGAAGTCGCACAGGGATGTCTTCCTGTAAAAATTGTAAATCGGTATTTAGAATGAATTAACAACATGATCTTTATTTGAATGATTAAATAAAAGAGCATATAGCAAAGCAGCAGAGACTGTTGCTCCCTGCATGAAAATTTGAATTAAAAATTCTAATTTGAATGAAAATAATATTGTGTGCAGTAATCAAACCTTCTCAAAAAGGTGCAGTTTTAACTACTACCTTTTTTTCCTATTCCTATACTGAATATAAATATTGGCAAGTCTTTCCTTATTATCAGAAAATGCGCAATATTTCTTAGGATATTTTCATGAACTTCAGTAATGCATGACTCTTAGAAAATCGAACGAACGACATTTGAGAATTATCGAAAAACATTTTGTGCTAATGCAGAAATAGCATAAAGCATTTACCAATACTATAATAAGAATATCTTCACTTAATGTTCGCCTTTCAAAACTCGATTCAACAATATCATTGCTATGTCGTACAACATTTTGAACTATGAGCTTATAGAGAGAGCATCCCTTTTTCAAAGACCTTTAAGAAATAATATTCATTCTTTATTTTAAATTCCTTCTTTTAAGCATATATGATATTCAATTTTACTATTTTTTGATTGTTTGTTATTTATTTATAGAAATCATATATGAAAAATACTCAGAGACATTATATCGGCTGTGTTTATTTGATCAATCAAATATCCTGAATAGTTTTGATCCTTTATTGTCAAACAGTTATATGATATTTTTGATAATTATAACCTAGAGTTTGGACTTTTATTCATCTGTATGCTAATGTTTAATTTACGAAAAGCTTCTGTTTCCAAAGAACAGGCACACGTTCAACATGATGATCTAATTTTATCTCAGATTTTTCCTGATTTTAGTGTTCGTATCTTCCTTCAAATATTTCTAGCTAGACAGATTATTCTATTATCTGTTGTATCTTATGATATTTCTCTTTCAAGTTATTTATCTTTGATAAAAATTATTGATTACATTTGGGTTTGAGAGCTAGTTCTTTTTTAGATAACAAGAAACTTTGAACTTTATATCGGATTTGATAACAGATATGAAATACAAAATGTCAGTGCATGGCAGTTTAACTTATATCGACAGTTTTTGTAGTTTTGAACTTTTTTATTGGTAAAATTTAATGACTCTAATCTTGCTTTAGGCGAAGAAGTAGAGGAAAGAATTTTTACTGACTTGCTTAGCAAGTCACGTGACTGACAAGTTGTCATTACTTCCTTTTTTCCTTGTTGTTTTTGTTTACCTCCAGCTTTTCGGTTTTCCTCCTTTGCGTGTTAAGTTCACTTAGTAAGAAAGTGTGCGGAAGAATTAGACATGGGTGTCCAAAGTGGACAGTTACGTTTTTCAGGCAGAGTTGCTGTTGTCACCGGTGCTGGTGGAGGTAAAGTTTAAAAATCCTAAATGAATAAATATTTTAAAAGTATTAATTTTGTTTTAAATGTTGACCTTTGCCTCCGGCGGTATCCCGCTGTTTTTTAGCAGGAAGTGTATACCTCCTTACATTTACGTTGCAAGTCTACAGATTGAAATGGGAAACTGATTTCACTGTCTTATATTTATTTAACTGAACATTTGGCATTGTAAATATATAAAAACCAATGCGTTCAAATTTTAGAGAAAACTAATGTTCCCTCGATTTTTTTTCATTTCTAATTAATTTGAATTAATAATTGTTGCAACTAAGATTTTAACTATTGATTTTGTAGTTTATATGCAATCATTTTGTAAGCAGTGAATCTGTTTTTTTTATGATAATTATATATCATTTTCTAATATTTATTGCATTGTAAGACATTGCCTAATTTCTACTATAGATATTATTTTATGTACCACAAAACAATTATTTTTACTAACTACAAAATAAAAATTTCACCTATGTAACCATTAAATCAATTGTTTGGCGTACAGATATATTTCTTTTGTGTTTTAAATTCACTAGTTTAATGTATTATAGTACTCTGCATACAAGTCTGCTGTTTTATGCTAATCACATCTGCGAATCAAAAAATAGTTGATGATTACATACAGTATTATTCAACTTCTGAAGTTTTCATGAATCAGAGAAATGATGGCATGAACTGGGAAAAACATTAATTATGGGAAATCATCTATGTTAGTTATCATGCAAATCTTAATTCAAATGTATAATAATAACAATACACTTTTTAAACATTGGAAAAACAAAAATGCAAAATCTGGCAATTCTTTGTATGAAAATATTGGTTAAATATCTGATATATATTCGTGAAAAGCTTTAAAAAATCATTTTATTTCAAGTTTATTTTTCTCAATGTCAAAAGTTGCTTCTTTGTTATAGATGATAAAGTCTAATGCGGCAATAAGAAACTGATTGTATGTATTGAGAAATTTATTTTATATTTACTTTATTCAAAGGAATACATACTTTGAAATTCCTTTACTTTCACTTCTGAAATTAACTGTGAGTTTAAAGACAGTTAATGTATTTGGAAAGGATTCGTGATATGCTATTTAAAATTACATTTTAGGCACTGACTAAAAGACATTTTTCACAAAATTTAAATTGAGTGTGAAAATTCAGATAGATTAGAAAACTTAGTTGTAGTTATAGAGTTACTAAAATTTAAATTATAATATCATTTAAAAAAATTAGCATATAAAGTTTTTTTCAAACAATTGATCATGAAAAATTATTTGAAACAAATAGCCTTAAAAAGAAATAGTATATGGTGAAAGTCATTTTGAATCTCTTTGCTATCAAATCTTAATGAAATAAACCACTCTTCCAAGTATTTAAATTTCGCATTTAATCGTACTTGGTGAGATTATTTATTTATCAAATTGATCTTTTAGTCTATAATTATACTGATTGCAATTTTGTGTTAATTTTTATTGACCTTTTTAGAATGTTTTGGTATGTTGGCCGTAATAATATAATTCACTATTTTAAGTCTTAAAATCAAATCTTCCTGCTATCAAACATTTCATTTTAAAGTATAAACCTTCTATGATACTAACACTTCGAATCAAATTCACTCAAATATTTATTTAAAAATATTTATTAACACATTAATGTCATATTTAGGATTATTAAATTAGACATATTTATCATGTTGTTTTTGTACATGCATAAATACACATTGTCTTTTTCTTTAGGTGTGGCAATAATGGTAGAAATAGACAGTTTCTATTCATGTTAGTTTAAACTTGATATAATTTCTTTATTCATGTAATGTATAATGAAATATGGTTAGAATTCTAAGAAATTTCATATGATTGAGCAAGATTTCTGATAAATTTAATTTGCTTCAATTAGAAATCCAACATCACATTATTATAGAAATGCAGTATACTTTGATGAAAAGAAACATCCAAGTTTATTCTATATAGAGAGGAATATTGTGTTCAGTTGAATAAAGATAAAAAAATAATTCTATGAAAAAGAATCAAACAGAAAAATCTTTTTATGCTACTGATTATTCATATCTTTTTTTTTCTTTCTAGAATATGATTCTTCTTCTTAACATCTCACTAGCTGTGAGGTGTGAGTGTTTAAATAAATAAAACACTATAAAATTTTTGAAATAGGAAGAATTTTTTAAATTTTTTTTAGAGAGATTAATATTGCTATGTTCAGATGAATAAAGAGAAATTTCTTTTAAAAAAATTCTATGAAAAAGAGTAAAAAAAAAAAAAATCTTTTTATGCTAATGATTTTTCATATATTTTCTTTCTGTCTAAAATATGTTTCTCCTTCTTCTTAACATCTCACTAGCTGTGGGGTAAGAGTGTTTAAATAAATAAAATACTATAGAATTTTTGAGACAGGAATAATTTTTTTTTATCACCGGTTCTTAGGAAAATGTGTAAATAATTGACTTATTTTTTTTTTTTAAATTGATGAAAGGAAACATCCAAGTTTATTATGTTTAGAGAGTTCACCCTTAATTTCCTGCTTAGATAGTTAAAGATTGTAACTAGTGAATACTACTTTTTTCCACCATAAATTGCTCTTCTAGAATTTCGTTTGCCTAATTGCTTATAGATATAGTAATGAGTATATTTACCCATCTTTTGGTATGCAATAAGGATATGGCATTAAATTGCTTAAAAACCCCTGCTGTCTGCAAAATTAGTAACTTCCTCTTCTGCAATGAAGATGTAATTGTTAATTTTATTTTAATGTTCATGAAAAACCTCTTTTTTTTACTTTAAAAGCATTACTTTTCATTTAGAATAACTAAATTTGTACCAGTTAAAATATGAAATTTTTATATGTTGGCCTAAAAATATCAATTAACAAAATGTTTGTTGCATTCTTATAAATACTTGTATGCAAAGCGTCATATATTGATCTACAAAATTTGAAGGATATATTTATTTCTAAATTTAGAAAGGCTTAATAGTAATCAACTGTTTTGACTTAACATTTGCAATTTAGGTTTTCTAAAGAAAAGAAAAAAAAAGAAATTTAGGAAACTGAACATTTCAGATATCTTGTGAAGATAAAATTCTTTGTTTGCAGTTGCGTATGCATTATTGTTTTTAAAAAAATTAATGATGAATGTTGTGAAATGTTGATGCAATAGCAAAGCTAATATAGTTACATAAGAATGCAAATGTCATTTTCCATATTCTTGGAATTGTTCAAGGAAATGTATTTATAAAACCATATGATGACAGTAAATTACAAGTCTCTTTTCACCATTGAGGATAAGATATTACAGATATTGCCATTTTGGCTTATTTTTCAAGTACTTTTATGCTGCTGAACAAATAGTCAGTTCAGAACGTAACGCTACAGAATAACAACGCACGGAATATTTTAATGTAATAACTGATATCCATTCAACAATTGTGGGGTGCCTGAAACAACTAAATCATATCAACCTTTGGAGTTTTATAATTTAGTGCTACAGGCAGAATCAAATATTTTTTTTCCTGCAAAATATAATTTGGGGAGATAAATGTTACTTTATAACTGGAGACATCAGTTGTCAAAACGTTGAGTTTTCTTCTAGATCATATGATTAAACGGTTTTTGACTTTTATAATGTTTAAGTTAATTTGTGTAAAACACAGCTGATGTTTACAATTAATATAAGCTTGACCGATAAATTCAAAATACCTATCTTGCTTGCTGTCATAAATAATGAAGTGTGTTACATTTATATAAATTTCATAGAAGCATGTAATTTTGTACTGGTGTCAAAGTCCTAGTTTTGAACAGGCTCTGAAAACACTTTAATTTATGTTATTTAACCATTTTTGAAAATTCAATGAGAATAAATAGCTTATTTACTGATTTCATCATTTTAGTAACTTATTGTGAAATTTACATTATTCCTGAAAATTAGCAAAATGCTCATTCAAACACCAGTCTGAGGTATGAAAAAATTATCAACAAATTAGTCTTTTAACATCTCAGTAGATTTCAGAAATGTGAAACTTAGTATGCTTATAAATAATTGTAAGATAAATGTTCCATTTATTGGCACTGTTTTACTTTAAACTTTTTTTTATCATAAATTAATTTTTTAGTCATTTTTATTAATTTATATAAAAGTTTCTTTCATGCAGTCACATATATAAAATTGAAACCTTGCCTTTGAAAGTTTTTGTTTGATTACATTTTTTTCAAAAAATGTTTGCTCCACTATGTTTGAAGAATTTGTATGGTTAACAAAATGGTTGCGAGTCAGAGATTAGAAAATTTTTAGTATGTTAAATTTTTTAAGGTTAATTCATTATAGTTGGCAAAGGAACTGTTAGTAATAAACATAATTAGTCTGTAAATTATGCATGAAATATTTTTAGATTATCCTGAATGACCTACTTCCATTCTTCTGTAAAATTTGAAGCAAGTTTTATATCATGCTTTTCATTTTGTTTCACTTCTTTTCTTTTTTTAGATGTAGTAATTTTTTTGGGGGAAATTTAGCATATTTTTTTCCTTTAAAGAAATTAACAATTTATTTATAAATTTTAAGATCCAATATATATTTATGTAAAATTTCTTTTTATGAAATAAGATGATTAATAGTTTCATATTTTTTTAGGACTGGGAAGAGAATATGCTTTGCTACTTGCTGAGCGAGGAGCAGCTGTTGTTGGTAAAATACATTTTTTTAATTTGAGGATTTTTAAAAAAATTTCTTGGCTTAAAATTTGTTATCTTAATGTTTATTAAATTAAAAATTATTTGATCATCTTTAATATACCAATCTGCCGAGGAGTTATGCTTAAAAACAATTTTATTTAATTTTACATTTTTGTATTTCATGAAGTAAATAATATATTTTTTAATATTTATTTGTATTTTTTATATTTTGTTTTTTTACATTAGTCATTTGCTTAGAGGTTCAAAATTCAGCAGTGCTGGAAAAATATTTCTCCAGCACTAAAATACATCTTTCTTCTAAATAAAAAAAGCTGTTAAAATTTTTAAACAATAATTTTTATATTATTTAATTGTTTACATATTCACACCTATCTAGTATAGTTATGTTAATATAGCTATGTTGAATATTTATAATTATATAAATATATATTTATAGTATATTGAAGCAAGTTAAATTATGTGTTTCTAAAACATGTTTAAATTATCAATTTTTTACTAATTAAAGCTCTATGCTTATCAAGCAGTATTCTGTATATATTCATGAATTATTTTGAATATCTAATATGAAAACTTGCCTTTATAATTGATAAATAAAAGATGTATTAAAAAATGAGTAATACTGTCAAACTAAAAATATTTCATTCATGTAACTGTTAAAGCAAAAGAAGCGAATATAAGAGAAGCAGTAATGTTTGTGGGGTGATAGAGGAGAAGAAAAGACAAGAATACCAAGTTATAATTTCCTTAATAATAAATTTAGATTTAACCCCCTCCCCAAAAATTATAAAATGAAGATGGATTTTTAAAAATTTTATTCTGTTTTATTGCATTATTTCAATTTATGGTAACTTTTGTATTATATAATTATTTGAGAATATCATCATTTCAACACCTTTTGCTGACATATCTTCTATTATTAAATTAAATAACTTTGATTTAAAACCCATAATATTGTGCTATTCTTTCTATTAAATCAAAATATTATTTAAAAAAGAAGTCAAATGTACAAAACATATTAGTGTGACAGTGGAAACCAGTAGCATTTTGATTTTGATCTGTAACTTGTGTCTGTGAGCTGGTTGCATATATTAGTTTGAAAAGCAAGTGTAACATATTTATACAAATATTTTGCACCAATAATTTTTTTTTTTTGACAAACCACACTTCAATAGAACAAAAAAGAATACATATTTACTTCTTGATCAGATTTTCTTCATGAATTTTGTTCAAATGTAGCTTTACAAACTTATGTATCACTTTATTATCTCACTTTTCAAATTGGATTATAGAATTAAGAAAGAAGAGATCTTTTATTGATAAGACTGTCTTTTACAAAACAAGGTCATATTGACATTACAAATAGAACAACTATTGTTAATTGTTCTGATGTCTGTTGTTGCACAATATATGCTATTGAAACAGAAATCTTTTTCCATTTTGTTTCTTAATTAATGCATTAATTCATTTATTGCAACATAGAAGTTGGATATTCAGATGTTTTAACTTTGCATTTGTAAGATTATTAAAAATCATTATTTTTTCAAATTTTTACTTTCCATTTTTATGATATTAAATGATTTCAGCCTCTAAAACATTTTTTTTTATAATAAAAACATTGTAAAGGCTGGAAATAAATTGTCAATAATTATTGGAAATTTTGATAATATATTATGTGTATTAACTTGATGGATTCAATTCCTTAATTATTTTCATCTGGATTTAATGATTAAAATTCATTATTATTGAAAATTATTTCTTGTTTTAGAGTAATTTTGAATCTACTCATTGATTATTTGATCATATTAAAAAAGAAAAAAATCAAAATTGTAAATTAACTTAGGTTCCAAATGTTTCCTTAAATATTTTAGTACATTTTTATGTTGATTTAGCAAATTTGAATACTATATAGAAAATTTTTCAACTGATTATGAATATTTAAAAAAATCATATCATCAATCTTATATAATATTCATTTTTGTCCAATGAGCTGAGCTGAGTTTTTTTATTTGTGCATTTAGTATATTATTTTTTATGCATAGAATAATGCTTTTATTTTTTTATATTTTCCCTGTAATTTCTAGTACTGCTCGTTTTCTTTTCTGCTTGATATTATCAGTTGTTTATCATCAGATATTGTTGAATTGTCTTCATCAGTTTAATTTTGTTTTCAAAAAAGCCATATGCGAATTTTTTTCACAAAATAACAATTTTGCCAATTTTGATTGTAGGTACAAGTAGACAAAATTGATGTATTTTAGATAATTATAGAATGATTTCATTTATGTATATTTGATAATTATGGAGTGTTTAATGTGAGAAATGTAGTTCTAAGATGTAACACTTAGATTAAGTTAATATTGCCATTTTCTTTTGTATGAACGGTAATAAATTGATGGAAATAGGAATTTACATTTCCTTAGTGATTCAGTAACCCCTCATCTCATTAGTATTATGGGTGCTGATGATGTGTGTATCTTCCTTCAAAATTAATGTGTTATATTAATTTGGCAGTTAATGACCTTGGTGGAACCAGGAGTGGAGAAGGAAAAAGTTCGGCAGCAGCAGATGCAGTGGTAAAAGAAATTAAAGCCAAAGGAGGAAAAGCAGTAGCAGATTATAGTAAGAAAAACTTTCCTTCTTTTAAGATAATGAAAATTATCGTATTATATAATTATATATTTTCTAATTTTCCTGTTATTTTCTCTATTAGAGTTTTTAAAACAAATTTTCTTTTTAATAATGCATAAAACTTAGAATATTGTGGCTTAATAACTTTTTTAAATGCCTACTTAAAATTTCCATAAATAGTCTAATTTTATTAGACTATTTATGGAAATAGTCTAATAAAATGGTGATATTTAACATAGTAATAATTACTTGATAACATGACATGAAAAATTTTATTATATTTCATGAAATGTGAAAGACCTATGAAATCTAGAAATAAACACATTTTTTTATATGCATTTGAATTGGAAATTGGTTTTTGCACTTTCGCTGAAATTTTACTTATTGTTTATTCTGTTAATATTAAAAGTAAATTCTGGTGAATTAGTATTTATTTTGTTGAAATATAAATTAAGGCTGAAGCTAAGTTTTCCTTGAAAGCTTCAGTTTTATGCTAAAATTTCCTATTGTAATAAAATTCTGACTTTTGAGATCATTTCACAAATGTGAAACTGATTAGAGATTAAAAATTTAAAAGAAGACTAAAAATATGTTTCACTTTGTAAATTATGGAAAATGGGTATCATGGAAATAATTTAAGATTTTTATAAGTAGTTCTTTCAAGTAATGGCTGTGTGGAGTATATATCTCTTTTTAATAAAAAGTACATATTCATTTGAACTTATTATAAAACTTTTAAAATATTATGCACAAATTTGTATTTATATTGTCTAAAAGATCAATTACATTTATTTATCTTTTTTACTATATTCTTCTTTTCTATTTTGGCATTATAGTAGAGTATTTAAGCTGATTAATGAATGAAAAATATCTTTTTATTCATGAATCTGTGCAAATTATTTTTATGTATTATATAATGGAACAATTATAATTCAGGTGATTTAGGCTTTTAATAATTTGAAATTTCATTTTTGTAGATTCTGTTGAAGAAGGAGAGAAAATAATCAAAACTGCTATTGACAACTTTGGACGTATAGGTAAGATCTAGCATATTTTACTTTCTTTATCTGTTGTGATTTAGTGTGTGGAGAAACTTTGATAGAATTAAATTTCAAATTAAAATTTCTTAGTATATTTTAATAAAAGAAGAGGGAAATCACAGCATTTGAAGGATTGCACTGATTTTAAATATAAAATTATAAAAAAGATTAATGATTATTTAACTTGTGAAGTAATAATTATTCTTTAAAAGAAACTAGATTTTCAAAATCGGAAAGTTTGCTGTTTTAATCACTTGATTATTTAAAAAATAATGTTGAGTTATTAGCTTACTGAATGCAAGCTCATCTCATACACTTTGTTGAAAAGCATGATTTATGGTTTGGATTCTTCCGAGTTTTTATTAATATTAGAAAGCAGGATGTAAAAAAGTATTAAACTTCATATATATCCCATAAACATACTGGTGGCTTGTCCAGGATATTTTAAGAGGCTGTAATAAAAAAGAAACAACTGATAAATCATTGCTTCATTTTCTTTTTTGTAAGCATCTCTAAACATATAACTATTTATCAATATTTTTTGCCAACTAAGGGAATTTCTGAATGTCGTCTCTCCCTCCATGCATGATTTGTGGATATCATTCCTTTTTTAAAAAAATTGTGAAGTGTTTTTTTTTAAAGTTAGAGAATTCTTTTTAAAACTTAAACTTTTATATAAAAAAAAACCAACTTCTAAAATTATTGCATTTATATATTGATTTTAGACATTGTAATTTGGACTAATTGCTAACATGGAATTTTGTTATTTGAATTTATCTTAAAATCTTCCATATGAAATGTTATTTATTTCATTATAGTGATAATAGAAATTTACAATTTTAAGAGATAAATTAAAATATATCTCTTGTATTTGTAAGAAAAATAAATTTTCTGATTTAATTAGGGACCAAACTGGTTGCCTGATATCCATGCATGCATTACTTGAATTTATAATAAATTTTATGTAGTATATTCTTATTAATTTTTGATATAAGAATTACTACTAAACAGATTTTTCTTATTCATACAATTACTGATTACATAATTATCTAATATTATATGCACTTTTTTTTAAATTGGAATTATTACTTACTGTTTTTGTTTTTTAGATATTCTCATCAATAATGCTGGTATTTTACGAGATAAATCTTTTGTCAACATTTCACTTGAAGATTGGGGTAAATAGCCTTAATATATCATTTGAAATTTTTCAATAATTTCATACAGTTTAAGATTTTATCTCTGAAAGTTTAAGCATAATTCCTATTGACAATTTAATTTTTCATTTTTACCTGTTTAGAAGCTCATAAAATTTTCATTTTAATTGCATTCTCAAAACTCAGATAGTTAAGCACATTTTGGGTGTGTATAAAAAATTATCTTATTGCATTTTCAATTATATAAAACTTTATTATTATATACTTATTATTATAAACTTATCAATTATATAAAGCTTTAAACTTTTTTTTGTAATAAATAATATCAAGCCTTTTTTAACGAATTGCAATGAAAGAAGCATAAAGTTAAAAATAAGTTATAGATTTTTAAAAAAAATATTTTCATTCTTATCTTTTATTTTCAGATCTCATTCACCGAGTTCACTTAAGAGGTTCTTTTATAGTTACCAAAGCAGCTTGGCCTTATTTTAGGAGACAAAACTATGGAAGGTATAATTTATTGATATATTTTTTAAAGTTTTGTTCGTGATTTTAAGTTGTTCTAAAGATATGAATTTGCACATGTCAATTAATTTATTTAGCTGAAAGTACTGCTATTTTAACTATTATAACCTGAAAGCTCTGCTAGAAATTTTAAAGTTAACTCTTTTTCAGAATTATCATGACAGCATCTGGTGCTGGAATTTATGGAAATTTTGGACAATCAAATTATTCTGCTGGTATGCCTTTATTCATTTTTTAAAATTTATTTGTTCTACGTTGTGAGGTATTATAAAATTATTATTGTAAGAATTCTGAAATTGGATGCTATTTTGTATTGTGTTTATATGTATTGCCATGTATAAGAATATCCTTTTAATGATCACAGTGTTTTTAAGCATATTTTTGTATATTAATTAGAAATATAATTTAAAATGTTCATGAATATTTATCTCTTCCTTAACACACTGTCAATATACAACAAGTATTAAATTTCAGAAATAGGTATCAATACATGAACTTAATATGAAATCTGAATTTAGGAAATTTGTTCTAGATGCATATTAGCTGTTCTTTTCCCTATTGTCATTTCTATTAATAATTTAAATAATTTTGCGATCATCATTCTTCAATGATAACTTAAAAACTTATTAAAGAATTTTGTTTACCTCCTAGCAAGTTTGTTATTTTTCAAGATATCTCTTTTGTGTATTGTTTATTATCAGGGTTTTTGTTCATTGTTTATTTTCTTTTGATAAACTATGTTTGTTATCTTTTTTTGATAAATCTTTGTATTAACTTGCAAAGTTTCTGCTTTTTTTTTACTGATGAAATATGTGCCTAAAATTTTATGAAACAGCAAAACTAATGAATATATATATATATTTTTATTTTTAACATATATTTGTATTATTGACATGCACTTGTACAAACCCATTTTTTTCTTGCTCATATGCAAAGTATGACAGATATATTTAATAAGGAAAAAATAAATCAACAACATTTTGATGTTCAGAATTTCTTCAGTTAAAACGAAATATAACATATATTTGGATTTAAGTTTGTTTATCTGTCTGTGAACATAACTTAAAAGTGTTTTGATTTAGAATGTACACCATACTGCAGAGCTTTTGCTTCTTGTATATTTCTTTCAAATTTTGAACAAAATCAATTTTTATTAAAAGTCTGTCTGCATACTTGTGTGTGAGTGAAGATGATAACTTCAAAATATGATGAGTTAATTTGGACACAATTCGTAATTTAAATTTTTTATGCCATTTTAGTATTTAAGATGTAGAACTATATAAAATTTAGAACAAATATGTCGATGTTTGACACTCATATGCATGCAAATGCCATAACTGAAAAATACATCTTAGATGGAATTTATTGTGTAATATTGTAACCAGATTTTTTTTTCTGGGCTGGATTTTGGTTTTAATTAATAAAAAAAAATCTAATATAAAATTCATCCTTGATTTTGTTTACTGTATTACCTAAAACATTTTTGTATGGGGATTTTGAAATGAAAAATCTGTTTTCTTGATGCAGTCATGATCATGCTGAAGACCCAATGTGTTTTTGGACCACTTCTGTTTGTTTATTAAATAAAAATGACTAAGAATTTTTTTTATCAAATTTACATATATATCAACATTTTCAATAAAAATAATTTTTTCGTAATACTTGGAAAAGTAATAAGATGCAAAATTATACATGCATGAAGAATATTTTCAAAATTATTAGGTTGGAAACTATGAAGCAGGTGTTTTCTGTTTAGCTTTACTGTCATTCAATGCCTGTTTCATAGTTTCCAACCTAATATATTTTGTAATTAAAAGGGCATTATGCCTGTCTTTGTGATAATCCATACTAATCTCTCTAATGATATTGATTTTGAAATTATTGTTAATTATTTATTACTTCAATGTATGTTTTGGAGAAAATTTTTTAATAGTGGTGTTTTATCAAGAACACCACTATATTCAGATATAAGAGTTTATATCTGTATATTTTAATTGTGCCTTTATTTTTCCCCATTTTATTTTTATTGCATTTATTATCATCAATAATCTAAAATGAGACACAAATTATTTTGGAAATGTTTCTGATTTATCATAATTGTTTAGTGGCAGTTATAAATTAATATAATTTTTTTTGAATATTTTTTTTTTTAATTTTTAAAAACTTTTATTTATAGCAAAACTTGGAGTTTTAGGACTGTCTAATACTTTAGCAATTGAAGGGAGGAAGTACAATATTCATTGCAATACTATTGTTCCTATTGCTGCATCGAGGTTAACTCAAGATATTTTGCCTCCTGGTGAGTATAAATAAGTTTTGATTTGTTTTCAGGTACATTAAGCATTTATACTTTTGTTATTTGCTAATCAAAAAAGTCAAAAAGTTTTCTTTTTTTGAATTTGCTTGTAATAACTTTATTTTCAGATATTTTGAAATGAATTTGAGTTATATATGAAATGATAAGTTGTAACTATGAATTATACTGCTTGGATTATTTTGTATTAGTATAATGAATTCTCTATTTCACAATTTTGATATTCAAATTATATTGAACATTATGACTTTTCTGTACTTTTTTTAAAAATATTTTATTTTTTAGATATATTTGACAAATTACAACTATCTTGTTGAATAATATATGAAATGATAAGTTGTAACTATGGATTTTATTGCTTGGATTATTTTGTATTAGTTTAATGAATTCTATATTTCACAATTTTGATACTCAAAATATATTGCATATTATGATTTTTTTGCAGTTTGTTTTAAATATTTTATTTTTTAGATATATTTGACCAATTAAAACCATCCTGTGTGAGTCCAGTGGTAGCTTGGTTGTGCCATGAATCTTGTGAAGATAATGGCGGAGTGTATGAAGCTGCTGGAGGCTGGGTAGGAAAATGTAAGTAAATTTAGAATACTGTAAAATTGTATATTACTAGTTATTAGATGTGATTCTGTTCACATTGAAATTTTGATATATGTGTATAATAAACTATCAAATAATGACACATAAAAAAATCTAACCTGAAAAGAATACATTTAAAAGTATAAGCATATACGAAAAATATATAACATAAATAAATTTCAATAGCAAAAACACACAACTAGCATAAAAACAAATTATATTGTATACCCAAAATAAAAGATAACAGCTAATCAAATCTGGTCAAATCCATTTTATTTATTGATAGAGATGGAGATAGCTGCAACAGTATTATACAAATAATTTGTAAACTTTTTGTTTGAATGAAAATGTAATTGTCAACAATCATGCATAAACTTTCAATGCCAGTTAGTGTAATGCACTTGTCTGACTTTCCTATGCCTATTGGAGTAATACAATGCAGAATAGAAATTTTTTATTTCCTTTATTCTGTTTTCTTTTAATTTAAAAGTAC